>VZSF01002828.1:273146-320029 GCA_013398295.1 Chionis minor
CCCCCCCCCCCCGCCACTGCCTGTGTCCAGCTCTGTGCCTCCTCCCGCATGTTTCTGTCTCCATCATTCATTTCAACTTTTCCTTTGACAGATGCAGATATTTTCCTAAAAACTCTCGCATTGGGCTAGATCACCAAGTATCTATGAGGAAGGCTCATCCATGTTTCCCAAGCTGCTTCCTCTCCTCATGCCCTTTTTATTCCTTCCATAATAGCTATCTTAAAACTATATTTGACCTGTTAGTAGGTACTTGTTTGATTTGGAAGACTGTTGTGCAAACCCTGCAAGTATCCCTGTCATTTGTAGCTTAGTGGAGACAGGCTGTCGGGTTGCGGCTCCCTTTTTGATACGCTACAGTCTTGCTGTAAACTTGTACACTGATTTCTTTCCAGTGGGGAAGTGGGAAGCACTTACCGTCTTCAAGGATTTCCTGAGCTGCGACGGTGATGTTGTATGAGGAACTGAATTCTCTGTCCAGGGGCTTGGGAAGTTGAATAATTCCAGTATCGGATACCCTAATATAGTCTCCATTAGGACTAGCTCTTCGTCGAATAAATCTGTGTTTTTTTTTAAAAAGAGAGATGTCAAGGCAAGGGTGATAATACTGTGTTTCACTTCATTTCTTCATCGTGGAAGGTCAGAGAGTTCTTGTCTGACAAATTACATTAATATCTTGACCAGGCGGTCTCAGAATATTTCCCTAAAATTACACAAGCTCTGAGAGCAAAATATATTGCTTGGAAAAGTTTCTGGATTATTGTCTTTTGCTGTTTCAGAAGTCTATTTTCTTTTCAAAGCACATGCTTGAGAGAGTTATTACAATAAGAAATGTAACAAGAAATTACAACCATGTAAAGATATCCAGGATTATGCATTTTCCTGTAAATGTGCGAGTGTTCTATCAGTAAGTTTATGTGGTAATTACATGGGTAAATGTAATTTATGTTCATATTTGTTGGTTACCATGTATATATCCATGGTTGCAGTGCCAGAAAAATCAAATGTGATATTTTTTTTCTTTTGGCGTGCAGATTCTGCAAAATAGGGCCAAAGTTTCAGTTCTTTGTGAAATTCTTGGACTCATTAACGAATTCTCCACTTTGAAATGGAATTACTAAAGCTGGTGTCATGTTACCTGATTTTCCGTTTAGCTGCGTCGGGGTCGTGTGCCCAAACTGAACCAAGTGTTCTTATTTCTGGATCGTTTTCCCTTACTTTAAATTCGTATGGTAGTTTAGTGAAGACAGGAGGCTCGTCAACATCCGTCACTTCAATGGTGACTGTGGAAATGCTCCTGGAGCCGCCGACTTTAAAGTAGCGCAGATCAACTGTGGGGTCTGTTGCTTCGATGTCAAACCTGTATTCTGCTACTTTTTCAAAGTCCAGGGGCTAGGAAAAAAGATAAACACAGATATTCTTCCTTGGGGATACCAAAGTAAACTTTGCATAATCTATGCAAATTTAAGCTTGGTGCTCTAGTTCATGTTTGGAAATATTACCAAATTGCATCTCAGCTAGACTCTTGGGGGAGCATTTCCAAACTGAACTTCTCTTTCATAAATAGAGGGGCTTGAGCAAATTCTGCTTTTGAACAGGTTCATCCAGTATTCTAAGCTCAGCAAGTGTCTTGGTTTAAATAATTGCCTCTTTTAAAAAATTCTGTAGGTACCAAAACTTGTTCAGCTCCTTTTTTCAAAGGCTGGGGAGCAGATTCTCCTCTTCTCAGCCAGGCTTTCTGTTCTGCAGGCATCCAAGGCAGACCTCATAGCCGCACTGACTGATAGCCGGGGCATTTAGTGCCAAGGGAGAGCTGCTTCCGTGTTCCACACTGACTGGGATTAAAAGGAATCCCACAATGGAAGGCAGGCCACGAGGCAGGGCAGTAAGAAGGGCCCAGGCAGTAAGAAGGGCCCAGGCTGTCTCTCATTTCAAAGTCTGGGTCCCTTTGCACTGTCACCTGAGACTGTAAGAGCACCCTGAACTACACAGTCATTAATTGTGGTGACTCGTTTTTCCCCTTGAGTAGACATTGCAAATGGAAGCGGTAGTGCTTCTCTGGCAGTTGAAGTTTCTCTCACATGACTGTATATTTACAATTATGACATGTGCATGGCCAAAAGCCCGTTACAAAGCAGCGGGTTGAACTTTGCCCACTGCGTGTTAAAGGATGAGCTGATTCCCAGTCAGCCAGTGCGTGTATGTGTGGGGTGTCTCACTGCTCCCCCTCTGGGCTGAAGCTGCAAGCAATGCATTCCTCAGGTCCTGGAAAGTCCAGGGGAAGGGCTGGTTTGGAGAAGGAAAGCTGCTCACACCTAGTGTCACCACAGCTGGAGACTTTACTTGCTGGTCTTGGAATACGTGGTACTTTTTTTCCTTGAAGTTTTCTCTTCTTCTTAATGACATTTCTGGTCTTAAGAGTTACAGAGAGCCATTTGGAAGTGAAAAACACATTCCTGTCAATCTGAGGATTACGGGAGGTGATTTATAGTCCTCCCTCCTCTTTTTTTTAACTGTAAGTCAATGAAATCAATGAACTCTTGGCTTAGCAGTGCTCTGCATAACGCAGGAACGTCCCTTGGTACAAATCAAGTAGGTTTGAGAATTAAAAAACAAAGAGCAAACCGTAATAAAGGCTTTGGAGAGTCCAGGCTCTCTTAAGGAGTTAGAAGGGATTAGTGGGGAAGCTCTGAAAACACCCTGAGGAAGGTAAGGGAGCTGTGGCTCAGATTGGAGCAAATGCCAAGCTGTAAAGAGCACTTTTTAGAAGAGTGGTCGGGTGGACTTGTTCACATTCCCTACTACCGTTTCACTCGGGCTGCAGAAGGCCAAGTTTCTTTGACTTGGTCAGTTGGTTCAACTCTTAAATTCACTGACTCTCTGAAGCATCCAGGTATCTGAGTCTGGATGCTGAGAGGAGCCCAAAGTGCGTAACCTGAATGTCTGCCATAGTCCCCACTGCGCTCTGCAGTAATTCTAGGTTTTCCCAGGACTGGCAGCTGAAACGGGCTGGGAAATCGCCGCTCTCCTTCTCACAGAGCTCATGGAACAGGGCGTTCAGGATGAACCCAGCTCACACAGACTTCCATGCATTCCATTTTTTCCTGCTGCTAGTCCCAAACCGAATCAAACGCTCTTGTTACACATGGAAAAACAAAATAATCATCTTTGTTACTAGGAAAAGTACCTTCTTTGGCCTAATGATTCCTTCATTTGTGTATGGATTTGCTACAATTTCAAAGGTGTCCCTGTAATCTCCTCTGACAAAACTGTATTTCGTATTTCTATGTTGCGGTTCATCAATATCTTCTACTTTGACTCTGCCAACTTCTCCTCCTACTGAAACGTTTTCAGGAACTTTAAAGTGAAACGATGCTGTTAAAAAAAACACACACAACAAAAGACATCAAGAGTGTGTACATGGAAGACAGAACTTAGTTAAAAATTGCTCTTAGTTTATAGACATACAGAAAAATATTTCATTGAGAATTCAGCATTATGTATCTCTACAGACAGCGCTTTTGATGTATTTTTCATAAAAGTGTAATTAATTCTCAAGATTGTCACGCTCTTCTACAAAGTGATGAAATTAATACTGATTTTGTTTTCTCCTCTAGGTGTGCGTCACCCAGGAAATGAAGCTAGGGCTGGAATGCAGAAGACCTTCTGAATATGTAAGATTCTTTTGTCCACTTGTAAGAAAAGTTGAATTGTGATGAACTCTGACACAAATTGGTTATAATCATGCCAACCCTCAGTTTGCAGGTTGTACGGCGCTTGCAGTATATACTCACGGTGTTTGAATACCGGGAAGTTGTCATTGATGTCGGTTAAAGTGATAATGACTGTAGCTGTGCTTGAATCCCCTGAAGACCCCGGAGCATCTTTTGCTTTGACGACGATTTCATATGTTGATTGCTTCTCTCTGTCTAAATCAGCCCTTGTTGTAGAAATCACACCTTTGAAAAATGAACATTGAATATGATTAGATTTTGCAGCATGTCCAATTTTGCCAGCAAATTTTTGCCTTATGCCACACATTCAGATTCAAGTAGCGTTTTTACAGTGGTCTTTTTCTAAGGCTAGCAATGTTAGAAATCTTTCAACGTGACGGAGTGTTTGGGAGATTTTGTACAATACCTTCCTTTAAACTGATTTTTGCTGCTTAGAAGCAATTTAATGATGTCTGAACTTGGTCCCTGCAGCATTGAGAGAGTATGTCTGAGCACCTCTTTATCTGAGTTACTTGCTCCAGAGGACCAAGTATGGTTACAAGAGATACTGACACTAGTTTTGAAACTCGGCAAAATTTAAACAGGAGAGTTTAGGAAAGCACAGGATTGAGTTACTGATTATCGAGTGCTGCTTCAGAATTTATGTATTCCCCTTTTCCTGTGTGGTCAAAGGAAGGGTATCTATGCTGAACTGAAAGCGCGAACTGATACAAGCTCCTAGTGAGTCTCTTCATCAGGGGGAAAAAATGACCTTTTATCTTCTCATTTAGTTCACAGCACCTGATATCCCAACTTTATTAGTTCATTTCCAGATGCAGACAGTGGCATTTGTGTGAATGAAAAATCTTTCTAAATTATGGTTAAAATTATATTTTTGAATTATTATCCCCCTTGTCCAGAATGAGAAAGGCTGAAAACTTTTTTCTACAAATTGTAAGGTAAGGACAAAACATAAGGACATTTGCGTATCTGACCTACCAGAGTCATCAACTGTGAAGTATTCGTCTCCTTTAATGACTTGGTATGTAACTGTGGCGTGACCTGTGACTGTTGGGTCATCAGCATCAACAGCTGTCACTTTGGTGACTGAGGTTCCTAGAAAAGAGTTTTCAAACAGCATATTTAGTATAAATTCTGCTTTTTAACCAGAGGCAGGAAGGGAAACAAGTGATGGAATAACGTACCTACTGGTGACATTTCTGGGACAGATCCGTTGAATACCTTTTGTACAAACACAGGGACATTGTCATTAATGTCGTAAACCTTGATAATGAATTTAGATGGGGGTTCCAGTGACTGGTTGTTTCTTCTGTCAATAATGAGAGCTGTCAGCTCGTACTCTGCTTTCTTTTCTCTGTCTAGCCTCTCAAATGCATACACGTCACCACTGGTTTCTTCGACTTTAAAAATGGTGTTGGCATATTCGCCTTCGATAATATACTTAGCGTTGTTGTTCCTTACACTTGATGTGATCTAGAAGGAAAATATAATTCAAAGAGGTAAAAGTGAGCTTTGGCATCCAGATGTAACGCAATTTCTACCAGGAGATACACACAGTCGTGACTTCTTCAGACTCAGTTTGAAACCGTAGCCATCAAGACTTGTGGTGTCAGCTGGAGTATTACTAAAGGAACAGCACCGTGCAGGGTTATAGGGTGAAACTTGCACCCAGACTGAAACTCGCTTGCTTATATATCAAGAAGAATGGGGTTTTTTTTAGTGCATATCTCATATTTCCGAAAGATGTAAATCGTTCATGCAGCTAACACACACAGATCATTAGCCTCATTATGTCTGAAATAACACACGCCACCACGTTCAGTTTGAGCTGCTCTTCTCTGCAAGTAACCTTCTGATTTTGCTTAGATTTCACAGAATTACAGAATCAAATTTGTATTCACAGCTATTATTCAGCAGTACTCTGTATTACTTAGCATTTAGCAGAATTCCTGCTGTAGCCGACAGTTTTCTTGTGTTTACGCAATTTTTTTTCATAGTCAGTCTTTAGGCTCATGCTATGACGGTAAATTTCCACCCCATAGATTTTAAAATTTAAGATTATATGCAGTGAAAAAGGGATGGGGTAAAAGGAATGAACATTAATCAGTTTTAAAATGTAATTTAATCCAATGCCGAATGGTTTGGCACATTATTTAATCTGCAGATAATATGATGATTCTTCCCTTTCTGTACCTTCACCCATCTAAGGACACTGATAGCAGGTTTAAACCACAATTTTCTGTGCACTATATCAGCATTCTTATTTCAGCAGGCTATTTATCGATAATTGCTGGGTCGGACCAAGAATTTCTAGTCTTTTGTTAGTGATGTTATCATAAATTGCAGCGGCTTGGTATGCAGGATTTGATTTATCCCGTACTTGTCATTTACTGCTGAACATTCTCTCATTTCTGTTTTCTTTTTTGAAATGTGTCGTTAAATTTTTCTTCCCTCATTCCACATACTGAATTGTGCTTCTGGCTGCTGGGGCTGCTAGAGAAGCGTTTACAACTCTGGAGATGTAATGTGAGAAATAACCTCACCCTTGTCTCGAAGATAGTATAGTCTGTGCCTTCTTTCTCAATTTTTATTTACTTATTCAATGTGAAAGGTATAGGCTTCCAAGATTGCCTTTTCGAAAACTGAGGGTGAACGGACAAAGGGAAGTATCCAAGGTCAGGAAAGATAAAATCAAAATGTATCAGCATATTCCCCAGCTGTCACTCCGGTCTGCCGCGCCGCCGCTGTGGCCTTTCTGAAAGGGTTTATTGAGTGCTCAATCCCGCGAACACGATGTGCTGAACACAGCCCGCGCAGAAGCAATCAGCAGCACTGCGCTGCTGAAAGGCTGCCGCACGCGCTGCAAAGTGAATTACTCCTATTTAGGACAGCTGCAGGAATAGAAGCGTTCTCCTCAATCTGCTGCTGAATTGGTCTGAAATGAAACAGAGATACCCCGTGTCAGCTGCCGGCGCCCCGTGGCCCCTCTGCTCTCGTTCTTGCACTTTCTGCTGGGGAGCAGCGCTGATCCGGAAAGGTCTGTTTCACTTTGCCGAGACAGCCGTGACAGATGCTGATTGTTGTACACGGGAGGGAAACGTACAACTGCATTTATCTGAAAAGTGTCAAAGTAGTTCAATTTGAAAGACTCGATTGGAAGAACTTTGTTGAGAACTTAACTGATCCGCAGTTATAATCATAGGACTTTATGAGCGCTGCCCTGAAGAAAATGGCTTTGCAGGCAGGTCAATGCTCGTTACAATTTTTAGAAATTATTTTATTTCACTTTGTGAAATACATTTTTTGATTGTGCAAAAGTGTTTCTAAACATGGCACTTTTGTATGCAAGCTGGGAGATGTAAAATGTATGTTTTTTAATGCATATGTTTTTCTTAGCTGATCTCCTAGGTTTTTGAAAGAATCTTGAGCTGCCAGAAAAATACTGACACACATCAGCTGCCAGACTTCTTTCCCAACTGTGCACCTGCGTGCAATGCAATTGTTTCTTCGCTGCGGATACCCCGTACTTACCATTCTCTAAAATCCATTTGTATTCTTCAAAAGAATTAGAATCCCTTTGACATCATTCTTGATTTACTCTGTCTCCACATTATTATGATTTTAACTTGTTAGTGTGTTGGTATTAATTCTATTTCTATTTCCTTTTTTTCTCTTCTGTTCTGCCTAGACTGCAAACAAATAATACTTTTCAAGATACTCACGTGCCGTCTGCATTTCTAATTATTCATCGCTAACAGGCTGCTATTTACCTTGCCTACGTGGTGCGGTAACGGGGTATCAATCTCTTCTTTGATATGCATTTGGTTCCATATCCAGTCTCTCTTCAGTCGTTTATGGCTGGCGTTGTTTGAAGAAAAGTTTTGGTTTGTTTTGTGACTGACTTTGTCAGCAAATGCTGGAGCCATGAACAATGAGAAGAGTAGAATAAGACGGTTCATCTTCTTCTGGAGCCTAGAAAGTAATAGAAAATATGAAAACTCTCTAAATAATAACAGAATCAGATTAATCAGAGCCAGCACACATAGAAGTGCAAATGGATTTTCCTTCTATAGGAAGGTTTGATTACTTTTGGTATTTCTTTTCATCTGCCTTAGAGGCAAAATTTCAAATATCAGGCTTCTTCCTTCCATGAAACAGTTTTAACTAGACAACAGGACAACTGTAAAAATGAGGAAATCTATTTAAATGAAATAAAAAACGTGCAAGTTTTGAAAGCCAGCGTAAAAGCCAGCATCCACCTGAGGTAGCGTGGTTCCCGTGGAGAGAAGATGGGGTAGTGAAGCTGCCCCGTCGTGTGGCAGGGAGGGTGGCGCCGGCCGCAGAGCGTGGCCCGTGGCGAGGAGCCACGGGAAGCAACACCGAGGCTGTGCCAGATCAACGTTCACGTTAACTCAGCTTGAAATGAAATGGTCCAGCTTGACAAACCCCAATGCAATGTTTTGACTTGCCCTGACACAAAATATGCCGTAGTCAATATCTTCATATGGAAAATATTGATTTAGAATAAAATCTGGGGTTTTTGATGGAAAAAAGGATTCGTGTGAAATTTTCAATCAATTCCAAATACAATATAGCAAATTACCTTGCTCAGAGAGCTCATTTATTGATTCAATTCCTTGTCTTTTGAAATGTTCGAAGACGCATATAAAGTTCCTCTATCCCCTATTCTCAGGTTTTACCATCTAAAAAAAGTTAGTTTGTGAAATTATTCTCAGGTGAAACAGTATTTTTGCATCATATGTTAATATTAGTGAAGTTTAGGGCTGACTTTCATATCATATTGAGAAGTTATTTTAATGTAGCAAAGCTGATTCGTTTTCCTACTAAATTTCCCCTTCCCAATATAAAGGACTGTCAGGGAACTTTAATGTTCAAATAATCACACTTTAAATTACACATAAATGACTTTCCATTAGCTTTTAGGAGCTGTCAGCACGCACATCAAAAATAAAACCGTTAATTGTGATAGAGAAGTTGACATCACTCAGGTTGCTAGATGCAAGATTAAATTAATATTTTTCGGCAGGAAGGTGCTGAGACGTTTCCAGAATTACTCCTTGGTAACCAGGCAATCAATGTTATCCTGTGGTGCAGCATCCTTGTCAGTAAAAGGATTTTATTTGCCATAAAATTTTGCTTTCCTGCACTTTTCTCTCTTCTAGATTGTTGTACATAAGCTGAGGAACATTCCTTCTTCTTTGTCATTGTGTAGGAAATGATGAAATAAGGTGGCTTTCAAGTTGGTTTTTAATAGCTAAACTGCATTTTGTACAGTTTTCTGGATTCATACAAAACTTTTTGATGTAGCTAGTTTTTTTTATTCAATACGCTTTATACACTTTTGCTCTGAGTAGTTTTAGAAAAATGAGTGAGATTTAGTTGCGTTGCTTTGTTTCATTTGTGTATATGAACGTTTTACAACTGCAAACTAGAGGGCATTGGTATGATTCTGTTGTGATGGCATAAGTCTGGCTTTTATTCATAAAATTACAAAACATGATAACCAAAGGAAACCAGCTGGTTAACGTCAACTAGTACAGACTGTAGTTTTGGGAAAAACCAGGCTGTGGTGTTTGAAAAGTCATTTTCTGTTGTTGCTGTGGTGTGGTGGCGATCTCCCGTAGTGCCGCAGTGCAGCGGTGAGTTGGGATCGCTGAGGACAGGACTGCTCAGGAATATTTTCCTAGTATTTTCTCTGTGTTAATGCTGGGTTCGGGGCCTGCCGTGCCCTCTGCCGCACTCCTCGGGCTCTTCTCTGGCTCCTTCCGAGGGTGCTTACACTAACAGCCGCTCCGGCACCTTCGGTATCCTCCTGCAGGGCGCTGCTTATCCGAAATGGAAGGCTGAAATTGGTAACGAGAGCACTCTTCATCTGTATTGGAGCTCTGGAGCTGTGGTAATACCCTGATTATTCCCGAGGATCCATGCAGCAAATGCAAACTCCCCTTTGAAGTAGGTGGCCCATGCGTGTTCTACTCTTCAGGCCTTGTTTGAAAGCTTGGCCATGAATACAGGAAGTGCTAGACGGAATCTTTTAAAATACATCCACATTTCAACTGAAACCTAAGCTCCCCCTTCCAATCAGCAAATCCATCTGTGTGTTCTTAGATTTTAAGGTGGCTTCACTTCCTTTACCTCCTCATTAATGGACTCCCTCTTCATCATTGTCCAGCCTCTTTGGTAAGTTTCTGGTTCCTTTATGAGCAATTTGCTGGATTTGGCCTGCCCTCTGGTGCACCCGCAGGTCAAACACGCGCCGAGACAGAAGAGCCTCTTGCAAAAACGTGACTTCTGCTTTGTGTTTGGCGGCTTGCAGAATGCGTCTCATTTTGGTGGAAGTAACGCTGCCCACTCAAGCACTTTGCACGCCCTCTGTGCTGGGGCATTTGATCTGCATCGCTCCGTGGGGCAGGCTGTCTCCGGGAAGACTTGCTCTACGTCGCTGTGCAGGTTTCCCATTTGGCAGCTGGAGGTCTGTTGCTGTTGAATCCATAACTGAATTCATCACAATATTTAGAATACCCTTCGGCAGCATGTATAAGCACCTCAGAAGCAGGACCCTGCGGAGCAGTAACTGGATAAGGGCACTGTCCTGGTGTGAAGGCCACGTTCCATGGATGTTAGCTCTTGACAGGCTGTACTAAATGCTTTCTCTTTTTCTGGCCATGATAGTGCTCCTTTCTGGCAGATCTCATTTGAAATGCCAGAGGTAGTAGCAGAAGAGAGCTATTCCCGTGCCTGAGCAGGGGAGAGCATTCCCACGGAGTCAGGAACAAGGAAATTTCTGAGGAGTGACAGGTGGATGACATGTAGGGTTGGGCTTTTCATTTCTTCTCGTGTCCGCTGTGGCAGGCAGGACTGAGGAGAGGACATAAGATGCTTCCAGGTAATGACCCCTGCTCCACACGCTTCCGGAGGAGGGGACAGGACAGCATGTGCTGTGACCGGTCTGTCCCGGGTGCGACTCTCCCCGGCATCCTGCCAGGAGGTCCCGTGGCTGCTCCACCTTAACGTACCGTCTCCGCTTACCCCTCTATCTCTAACTGATTACACCAATAATTCAAACTTTTCTCCATTTAAACAGGGACCATAAATGTTCCTTAAAGTTAGCAAGGGAATGGTTTATTCAAATAGCGAAGTTTCTTGCTTTGCTCTTAAATTTTCTTTCAGCAAATGATGGGTTTTTCCACCAACATTACTCATTTTATGTGTTGAATTATTTTAGCAAATAACTCTTGGTCTGCAGGGTGCTATAGACAGTTAACTGAGAAATTCTGGTATTCAAACTGATTTATAGGACACATGACTCATACGGTGTAGTTTCTTCTTGCAGATTGGGAGTAATTATTAAAAAAATGTCAGGTGAGGATACAGACAATACTGTACTAATTAGAAGTTTGCATTTTACAAGTTGTTTTGGTAAGTAATCAACTGTAAGGTTGATAAACAGCTAATATAAATGTTTCCCATGTTATAAAAGCATATTTGATGGAATATTCTTATGAACATTTGAGTGGGTTTTTTTCCTGGTATTCGCCTCTTAACTGGTTTACTCCTCACTCTAAAAATGTATATTAATGCTTACATGAGGTTAGGTTAGTTTAGTTAGCAAAGAAATTTCTTCTATGCTTGCATGGTAAGTACAAGTTAACCAGATTTCTGTATGGAGACTTTGGTTAATGAGCAAACAGTTGTAGCTGAAATGATGTATTTTTCTGATTGCTTGGACTAGGCTCTCATGCTAATCTTACAGAGTTCTTGTTTTTCAGCATCTGAAACACAGAAATATTGCTAGAAATAGTGATAAGGAACATCCTAAGAGAGGAATTTACTTAAAGTGGCTTCATACACCAGAAAAGAAATAAATTTTAAAAGGTTTGTGCCAGTATTGTTCCAATAATTTGCATAGCCGATTGTCAGAAAAGCTGGAAATGAAATTATTATTGATGATTGAGCTGGGAACTTAGTGATTATTTTTGCTTACAGTATCTTGGTTGGAATCTGAACAGCGTAAATGAAAATGAAAAATCCCGTGCAAAAATGAGAGTTTCATCAAAGCAGAAAATCTTAACAAAATGACTGATAAATCAATACTATAGGACATAATCTATTCCATTCCACCCTACTGGAAATTTGGCTGTTTCTGGTTGTTAATCAAGCCTCAGCTGTCACGCCTGCAGCCATGTAGATGCGGGGAATACTAAATATCTGAAGCCCGTATTCATCAGCTGGGAGAAGAGAGGTTGAAGAGGCAGAGGTTGAAGGAGAGCATCGCTGTAGCTGCCCTGCGCGCACCGCGGGTGCGAGTGCCGGTCCTGGCCCCGTGCTGCCCCGGGAGCCGGGCTGGCTGGCTAAAAGAGAAGGAAAACTAAGAAAACTTTTTTGACCAAAGTTTTGTCAGAAGAGTTGGCTTTGGATGGCTTTCCTTTAGTTTAATGAGTATTTTCTGACTCTCTCTCCCGCTCCTATCTGCTGCACCCTCCACAGTATTCCTAGGTCGCTCTGTGCAAAAACTGTTGAAATTACAAGGGATTAAGCCCTGCAATACAGAGTAGACAACACTTCAAAGTTAGGTGTTTTTTTTCCGATGCAAAAAATTTAATACATGATCTAAACACCTCTGAACTTGCTACGCTCAATGAAGCCATGGCAGATAAAATGACAGCAGAATCTGACCCAGTGTCAAGTAACAAAATGACCCTGAACAACCCTGCCGTACGGAATCCATTTTTAATATTAATTTCTCATCTGTATGGTGTTTAAGACCAAGGTAAACATGCGACTGCAGTGAGCAGTAAGAAATAGAAAGGTGACATAGCAAACACAGGAGGGGGATACATTCTCTTTTTCCCTGCAGCACCCGTGGTTGAACGCGTGTTTTGCAGAGGCAGCAGGTTTGGTAGGCAGGCAAAACATTATTAAAAGAAAATAGTCCTAGCAATACTTAACACTGCCGTTCAGGGGCCTGCCGTGGCAGGGCACACGTGAATTGATAAAGCCTCCCCGTTCCCTGGTACTGCAGCTGGCTAAAAAGCTGCAGCCCTTTCTAAAGGTACATTTGAAGCGCAGGGGGTTCGAGTGTGTTTGCCATCTCCTGACGGTGGACCAGCGTCAGGAGTAACAACAGTCTCAGATTTTCTTCTCCCTGTTTCTTCATCTGATAATTAAACAACGTTGCTCCAACCAGCTTCTAACGAACCCCGAGAAACACGGCAGCAGAGTAGTTGTTACCTGCGCTCCAGCTTGTTTGGCATCTAAGTGGGGAAAATGGGATCCTGCTCTGCTCCCCCGAGCTGCAGCGTGAGAAGGTTGAAGGCACCTAGTGAGTCCAGGGAGAACGGGAACTCGGGTAGGGCTTCAAACTCCAGTAACATCGCTTAAAAAAACTAAGTAAATTGTGCAACAGTGGACTTGGAGCAATCCTCTTTTTTTTTGCATTTTCAGATATAATTTGTTTCGGGTGGTTACTCAGTGTTTCTCTTACTTCTTACTAAAGCTGGCTTGTCACATGTCCTCCACAGCGTACAACGATTCATTTAAAAATAGGCCTTTCCTGAGAACACTGTGCTGCTTTTTCATTTCCAGATTATTGAGCTGATTTAAATGGGCCTGGTGCCTGACTACCTGGCATTCTATCTCTGATTGTCCTTATGTCGATTTTATGAATCTGAGAAGTGGTTTTCGCTGATGACTAAACAGTCTGGAGTGCAAATGCCTACCTGAAAACTGATTATAAAATGACTTTTTGTATGCGTGATAGTACCTTTGAGTAAATAGCCACTTTGATGACTAAACAATCTGGAGTGCAAATGCCTGCCTGAAAACTGATTATAAAATGACATTGTACTTGTGATAGTACCTTTGAATGAATAGCCGCTTCAGCAATATCTTCACTAAACTTGCTACTTTGACCCCCCCATCCCCGGCCCTCGGAATTGTGAGAGATTCCTGCGTGCGTTCTTGGTGCGGATGCAGCAGCGCTGCGTATCAATCGCTATAGCTGAGGAGGTAATTCGGCACTTCCGATTTTGGCTCTGGTTTTGCCTCCTCATATTTTTTCCAGGGATAAAGAATAATTCTAACCTGAAAGTTCTTTGTGATTTCAGCTCCAAGTTTCTGGTAGGTCTGGGGAAAAAAAATGTGTTAATGATTTTTTCCCCTGTTTTTTCAACTCACCAGAAAATTCTGTCCTGGATGATACAAAATACAAGTTCATCTCATGGATGGATGGAGTCTTCAGCCAGGACAGATGCCTCTTTCAGAAATGAAGGAATTTGGTTATAAAAGATCTATGAACACTTACTATGTATCCATTAAAGATTCGTTGCCTGGTAGAAAGCAGGCAGCCAAACTGGTCTCCCGGTCTTTTTGGGATCTCAGATACAGAACTGGCTAAAAATGGAGGAGGCAATCACTGGTTTGGCTTTTTTTTTCTTTTTAAGAAACAAAGCCACCCCCCAAGCTAGTGAGGTAGAGCTGCTGTGCTGCAGGTGGGCGAGCAGCAATAATGACCTCTAGATACATGTCCTTTCTGAGCTTCCCGACGCTCCTGGCTTGCATTTTACCGAGGGACTTGCTGATGCCGGGATTAAAGAGCTGCAGTAAATTCTGAGAGCAGGCATGTGAAAAGGCTGAGCGTGAACCAAAAATGAGAAACGTGTGGTGTAAGAAGGCATTTGCTGTAAACAGAATGATTGTAGAGAAATGAACGAGGAAGAAAGTTGCAAGAGGTCACAAAGATCTCTTTTGTTCCTTGCCAAGAAGCTTTTCTGGAAAAGGGATGTATGGATTTGCAGTTTGCTAAAAGTCCCCTCATCCCAGATCTGAAAGAGAAGCAGGATGAGTCAGGTGCAGGAGCTGATCTTGCACCAGTACGTTCTCCTGGCTTTACTGGAATTTGTTCTGCATGAGGGATGCGCCTGATAACAGTTTAGCTGGGTAGATTAACAAAAATAAAAGCGTTGGCATGAGCGGGGAAGGGCTCGCCTACAGCAGGCTTTGCTTCCTTTAATCGAGGAGCAGTGCAGCGCGACGGGTGCCGGCAGCCGTCCTGGTGGGCCAGAAACACTGTCCATCTTGTCTCTGAATCTGCCCCATCATATACAGGTGTCACCTCCAGGAGAAACAGGGAATCATTTTGTTGGTGGTGCTACTTCATTCAGCTCCACCTTCCTTCCAGCTCTGCCCCTCGGAGGCATGGCCACACAGCCCACCACAGTCCCACCACAGTCCCTGCCCTTAGCCGGGTGCTCAGGACGTGATCACGACAAAAAGCCTTCACTGATCAATGCTGGCTTCGTTGGGAGCGTCCAAAGGCAAGTCTCTTGGACAGGCCCAAAATCTCTTCCGTTGGTTTCTCTCAATTTCTAGTTAACCTTATCTTAATGTGCGTTTTCAAAAAGCTTTCAAAAACATGTTTGCAGTTTGGAGAGTGCTGCCTACGTTCCGACATGACTCCTGTCTATAAAACTATCGAACATGTGCTGCTGGTCTAGGTTCAGATTCACTTTCCTCTTCACAAATACACATTTGTTTGGCTTGCATCTTCTTTTACCTTTTACTGTAACACCCGTACAGCTTGGAATCAGCTCTAAATTTGGCTTCTCTTAGAATTCAGGAAAACCTCAAACAATATCTTTTTCTGGGAAATTTTGGAAGGGACGAGCTGATAGATTGTGCCTAGTTCTTCTGAGTGCTTTAGGGACTGGTGGGCTGTTGTGGATCGTGGTAGTTCAGGTACGTCTGGGGATCTGAAACATTTCTGTTTGTGGCAATGAATCCCATGCATGATCTAATAAAACATGTGACTGTGTTTCTATGTACCTCTATAGTATGTGCCCAAGTATGCAACTTCCACACAGGTTGGAGAGAAGCTAGGAGGTTTTTTAATGCAGCATGTCAAAAATCTCATGCAGTTAAGCTATCCAGCCAAGAGGGACTGCTTCTGTGTTTCATGTGCACAAGCTGTGATTCCTATTCTGATCTTTAATTTAATCATTTTTCTATCCATCTGTAGTAACCTGTTTTTTATCTGAGCTTCTTGCCTCCAAATCTGATAATTGAGAAGTAAATTAAATACATGTTCTAGTTACTGGGCTGATCTCTCCATGGACTTTAAGGAAACATTATTTTGGGGCTAGATAAGTTAATAATTCTTGAATCACTTCTGTTGTTGAAATGACAGTGCACTGTTTAAGTGAGGGTTGTTTGCAGTGGTGAGGATGATATATGTGATGAAGGTGAAACAACACTTGGAAATCATTAAAATAGGCAATGAGATCACCAACTAGTTTCTTCCCTTCTCATCTGATCGGTTATGCAGTGTAATTGTTGTTTTAATGGATGACTGTTTTCCTTTCGTAAGAGTGTCCTGGTGTGCCCAGTAAGTAATCCACGAGCCTTAGTAGAACTGCTGGCTTTCTACCTCGCCCAGGAGAGCAATACGTACGATGGTCTATCAGACCACACCGAATCATTAGGTGAGTTTTAAGAATCTTCCTCATTTTGCACTCTCAGCACGCAGATCTTGTATCATGCCAAGTGCAGAATCAATGACTTTACTCATTTTTCACGATAATGTTACTTGTCATCACCGAGGCTGTAGAGATACTTGAGGGTTGATGATAACCAATTTGAAACTGAGCAGATACAGCAGATGAAGCACTGAAATATATCTGTTCTGGTGCTGCTTAAGAGTTCTCACTCTGGCCGTGTTACCATAGTCATATAATGCTTTAATGCAGAAACTTTTCCCTGAAGTGACCCCCAAATGGATTGGAGTGCTCTAAAGAAGCAGCAAGAGGTGTTGTGCAGTCTTTCCATGCGTAAAGCCTTTTACCTCATGTGTAAAGACGTTAGTACAAAATATAACAAGGGATAAAATATGCCTAAGCACAGTGCCAACTATAAACCCAGCTGCTAAAATATTTTGAAGCTTATTTGTGATTAAATTAATAAGCCAATTTGAGACACTTTCATAAAAAATAAATGTATTGTCATAAACAATATAAACAAAAGAAGACTTTGTCTTTCTCCGAGTTGTTGCCAGCATGGACAGCGTTGAGTTTAGGGTCACAAGCTGCTGTCACACGGCTCTTTGCAGCTCCTGAGCTTTGAGAGCACGTGTGTGAGGGCTGAGTGACTCCTAAGGAGCAGGAATATTTGGTGTTCAGTGAGTATGCTCACACCCACAGGCAGAGTTTGGCTGTTGGTACAGAGTATTAACACCTCATCGTAGAGATTCTGTGCTCTGTTGATTTAGAGTGTTCCATTTTTTAAAAAATTGGGAAGCTTGTAGGACCTATGACTAATACAATTTATTTGCTTTGCAGATGTTGAAGGGGTGAAACTAACAATTAAATGACAGAAAATTTGTTTCTGGCCACACATCTTTGGATGGCAGTTGCCAAGCACGGTTGAAATCTGAGCTATTTTGTGGGGGCTAACTGCGTTAAATACAGCCCTTCTGTTTTAAAATGAGCTAATAAGATGGGTGGGATAAACCCTGCATGCATAGTTTGGAACTGCAAACATTCTTCTCTATCAATTCTTTGCCCGAAGTATAAAGCTAAGAGGAAAATATCTCCTGTCCAGATTAATTATTGATAAGGACAGATGCTGAGAATAGCGATGAAGTGCCAGTGTTACAAAGAGGCAAAGAACTTCTCTTCCTTATATCCAAGAAGTAGTTTCAGGGATGATCTTGCAGTTGGGCGAACTCATTCCTGCGAAGGGTCTCATTGACTCTGAAGGATGATTGAGGCTCTGTCAGTCTCGGTGGCACATTTACGGTGGCTGTAGAGCTGGCTTCTTTCTCGCTTGCTTTGAGCCAGTTCCCTTTTGCTTGGCCTGAACTGTGGTGGCCCCAGTAGGAGAGACAGAGGTCAGCACTGAGCCTCCCTCATCCCCAGCACCTCCCACACTCAGCCAGTGTGGTCTCATTTTTGGGGAGCAGGGTTTTGGGGGAGAAGGGGACAAGGGAATCCTCCAAAAATTGTGTGGCTCGCCCTGGTGAAGCAGCGGAATAGTTCACCTATATTGGAGGTGTTTGTGATCACTAAAAAGATTTCTGCAGCATCCCTAACCAGAAGCTTTGTTTCCTACAATAAATTGTGTGCGCATTTCAGAATTGATCTGTTTTGCTACTGCCCCCTGGTTAGCTCTGCTGTACACAGAGATTAGCCGAAGCTGTCACTGAATGTTTAAGAGTTTGGCCAAGCTGAAACCAAATAAGGTACACTCTGAGAATAATGTATTATAGAGCTTTTCCCACATCCCCTTTGTTTCCAGGTAAAGCCTTAATATCAGAGAGGTTTCCTAGCACAGATCTCCGAATGAGTAGCTTTGATTAAGGAAAAGCCCCCATCCTTTGAGGAACTGCATGCAATAAATAAGACTTTTTTTTTTTTTTTTAAAGTACAATGCAGCTGTGTTTAAGGCAGATAAGATTTTTTTGACATTTTCCTTCAACAAAAGCTCAAGAGCAAAAAGTATCTGTCTCGAACACAAGCATCACGCACAGGTCACAGTAATTGATATTTATTGCGCTAACAGTAATCTGAAGCAGAGAAACCATGTTTAGCTGGCTGTGTGTTCTGATTCCTTCGTCCAGGTTATTCTACTGGGTAACTGAATGCATTAGTATTTCCGCTGAAAATTAATTTTGTGGCAGATAAAAAAAGCATGTACATACACATAAATCTCTTGTTTTCTGGCTGGGCAAGAGGCTAAAAAAATAGGGTGTGTCTGGATCTGTTTTGGTTGGTAATTAGTATTCAGTATTTTTCTCCTTTTTTAACATGTCCAATTCAAATGTCAGTTCATTCTTCTCTATTTCCTGCCCTTATTCAACTAGACTTCCAGACCAGGCTTAATTAACTTTAAGACCTTTTCTGCCCACCCCTATAGTCGCAGTCTTTTCCTGGAACATTTCCATTGTTACAATCTCCATGTGTTGTGAGATGATACAGATGATATTATTACCGCTCTTAGGAATTTACAATGAGCCTTTCAGTAGTTTTACTTACAGCTTAGCTCTTCTCAGGAAAATCTCATCTTCAAATCAAAATAAAACTAAGGAAGCAAATTTCCAGCTTACAGTGCTGATAAAGGGAAGCTGGAGGACCTGAGAATTCAGGCCTCGGGCATAGGGGAGCTTGAAAAGATGAGGAAAGCGTTGTGAGTTTTGTGACTTTAAAAAAAAAGCTAGACTTTTGTTCTGTACGGATTTGTTTCCATGGGGGGAGTGAACGTGATTTAACACAGCCTTGTGTTGTGTTTTGCTCCGTTACCTGTGCACTGGCTTAAGCAGGTCATTAGCCTGACGAGTTTTTCCGACCCCAGCTCCGGGGTACCCGAGGAGAGCTCGCTCCGGGAAGCCGGCTGCAGCCCAGGAAGTGCTGGTGCAGCGGGCGAGACATGGCTGTGGGAGCGACGCTGGGTCAAGGCCGGCCGTGCTCCCTTGGGATGCGGCGAGAAGTCTTGGGAAAAGTGATAAAGGGAGAGCTGGGGGCATCCAGCTGGCTGGGCTGGGGACTTCTCTGCCCACAGGTCTTCTCAAGCCAGGCCCAGCCTCTAGGTAGGCTGGTGGCTGCTGCTGCCCTGCTGGGGCTCGGTGCGGGGAGCGTCGGGGAGCCGCCTGCATCCCGCCAGGAGAGCCTGCGTTCCCCCGGGAGCAGCCTGCTTCCCCCTGGGAGCTGACGGCTTTAAAGTAACCTGACTGTTGGGAAGTTCTCATTCGCAGCAGTCCTGTGCTTGGGGGTTTGCTGCCTGAATCCGAAACACAGCTGGAGATCCTTCTTAGGCTGAGATGGGATTTTTTTTTGCTCCTTAGTGGCTGTGTAAGTGGAACATTTATTTCTCCTACAGCTCATATTTTAATCATGGCTACTGAAACCCCCTTTGTTGTGTGAATGAAACCTTTCTCTTCATTTAAAGAAGCTGAAGATCAATCCCTATAAGGCAGGTAATACAGCTCGCCATTTCACAGCAGGGAAATGACGCAAGATATACTCCAAAGAGAAATGTGCCCCTTTGTTCCTGTTTGAAACTTAAGTCATCTCCAAGTGCAGTTACTGGAGGATTCAATATCTATTCTAATCCTAAACTTTAACTGAGGCTGCTGCTGGCAAATCTAGTGTACAAAGCAAATGTGTTTGTTAAACGGTGCTACAGATGATAAAGCTCTGCAATGGCTTTGTCACTGTCAAGTTCACATTATTGTCTTTGTAAAATGAACCCATTACAAAAAGCATCCCTGCTTTTTGTGCTCTCTGCTTTCTCTCTTCGCTTCTTAATTTCTGTGCTGGACGCGTGTTTTGGGTGGAGTGCATTGGTCATCTGGATGATAGTAAAATGTCCATAGTGTAGCAATATTTATGTTTTAATGACAAACCCCCCTAACATTAACAGTACTGAGCAAATAGACAATAATACTGTTTCGCTGTAGGTTTGGATTCATAGAGTAGGTGGTGCAAAGTCTGATACCTTATTAGTAGCATTGATTGGTTGGCCTAACCCTGGCATGAGTAAACCGGTTCTCTTGCAGGCAGATCCTATATATCTGAAAGGTAATGACAATAAAAACCAGTGAGGTAATGGAGATCTCCTCTGAATTCAGGTCTAGGACTAGAGATAGAGGGACAGAATATCCCACAAAAAAAATGGAGAAGCTAACCTAAAACTCTGTGCCAGTGGAGATTCCTCCGATGAAGCTGAACCTATCAGAGGAACAATTCCCATCAATGGCAGGATTTCCTATCATTGGCAGGAGAGCAACATAAGGCCACCGTCTCCTCTAGCGGTATGTTGTAAGGTAGACTTTGCTCTCCTAGAGGATTTCCAGAACACAAATTCATAGCAGATAGCATCATAAAAGGAAGGGGAAAAGGAAGACTGATTCTACCAAAGCATTGCTCAGAAATGTGGACAAAGGCAGGAGAAGGAATTCAACTGTGTCCTCCAGACATGCTGTGGAAATGGAATTTCCCTGGACGCTGTCATACACGATAAGGATAAGGGCCTGTGCGCGCTGCAGATAACCCACCTTGTGCCCCATGAACTTTGCCAGGTGTCAAGAGGACCCTTCCAGATGTTGGTGGTGGGCTTGGAGAGAGGAGGGTGCAGAGAAAGGGATGACTTCAGTGGGGACAAAGCCAGGTGGGCCACTGCTAATTGGTGGAGGCCGATAGCTGGCTTTGTAAAGGAAGGTGCAATAGAAACAGCGGGGTCTTTCTCGTACAGTTTTGGCAAAGGACAGTGGTGAAATCCCACAGAACATGAGTATTTTGACAAAAACTAGACTGGGACAATAAAACTGACCTCTTTGGATTTTGAAAAATGAAGAATTTAAAACATTTCTGCTTTTGGTCTGCCTTTAACTCAGGTGGTGCTCTGTAACTCCCTGCGTTTCAGATAGCAATGTTAGGGCAGAAGAATACTCTTTCCTCTCCACTGGTCTTTTGGAAAGGTGCCCCTGCAATTTCTGCAGTATGTCCCTGGTAACCATGCTTGTCCTTTCTCTAAAGTTATCAGTCATTTTACACTGTAAGTTCCAGACTGCTTCATAGCTGATACTTGGTAGCACTTCCACATGCAGCTCCTCTTTTGTAAGCCAGCCTTGCTGTGTATCTCACACCAAAATACTTGTCTGGAGAAAAGCCTGCCAGAGTCCATCCACCTACTCCACTCTTTCTGGTTTCCTGATTGTAAGTCTTTACTTGCATATAATCAGAGTTCCAAAAGTGAAGTGGAGACAGCATGAACACCTGCAGTGGATGGAGAAGTTTCCCCTCTGCCCTTCCCTTTGTCTTTGCCCAGCCCAGGAAAACACGGAGCTCTTGAACCGTTCCAGTTCCTGTGAACACCCGTGGGCTTTAATTAGCCTGGGCCTCAAATCTTCTAATCTTCTCACTGCCTGCCCAACACACCTGTGTAGCAGCGTGCATATGAAATGGATGCATGGCACAAATAACTTCCCTCTCAGAAGTATGCTACAGAGAGAACTTACTTAAAATATTTGGCAAAATCTTACATTCAAAATCTAGCTAGTTCTCTGCTTATTGACAAATTTGAAATTCAGACCAAGATGGGTGAAGCTCAAGCTCTCCTTGAATGAAAGGGCTAATTGGTGTTCTTGCACTGAAGAACTGGAAACAGCTTCACAATTTTTTGTTAATTTTTTAATGTTTCAAGATCAGAGTTACTGCAGCATTTAGGAGGCAGGTGGCACACGCGTTGGTGAGTGACGTGCATTCATTTTGCACATCATTATTCCCAGCATTGGTCCTGTTGGTGGGGTTGCTGGGCTTGCAGTGGGCTCTGTCCTTGGGCTGAGGACAAACCCTGGCACAGGATGCCTGCGAGTGCCATGGCGGCAAAAATGCTGGCTCCTGATCATGCCCATGGCACAGTGTCGTCTGCGTTGCGTGTCTGCAGTGGAAATACACCCGCACGGGCCCTTGGAACGGAGTAGGTGCTGAACTGAGCTCCACAGACGGATCAAGCAAACTGTCACCATGGACCAAACTGGTGTCCAGCTCTGGGTTTGCTGAGCTCTGTTCTCCTAGTGCCAGTTCCGACCAGTCTTCAAAGGCGTGTGTGGGGAATTGTTTTCCCTGCGTGACTGTGAGCTGGGCATCTCTCTGTCCAGTGTGCGTGAATAACCACACTGCTGTGTTCTAGAGTAGAAGGGGAACCAGTTGTGTCAGGGTGAAACTTTGGGGGACTTTTGGTTTGTAAACTCACAGGGATAACAAAGGGAAAGACCTTTGTTTTTAAAAAAATACACCAAAATATTTTCATGGCCAACAAATTTCTCACGAAGACAGAGAACCACATATTTTCTTCTTGGCACTAAAATTTGAACCTCTGAATTAAACTTCTAGAACCTGAGCAAAAACCAGAATTATGAATGTGTGACAAAAATAACCATGAAGATTCCTTACCAAAGGCTCTATTCTGTCAATCTCTGCTTAAAAAAGAAAGTAAAAAGTATTAGCTGGCCTGATCTAAGCCTGTAGTTCTGTAGGCATGTACCCTGACAAGAAAAAAAATTTTTAGAAAGTTTTCTATTTTTCATTTGAACTATGAAGTAATTGATTTACACCTGCGCAGTGACGTCCTTTGTTCCTAAATGCTATAAATCAGAGGAGCTTCTAAACCATCCCCAGTGATTTTTACCTATATCCTGTTTCCCGTTCTGTTTCCCTCGGCAGAGGCAGGATGTGAAGCAAAGCTGGCACCAAACCTGCTCACTGGTGGGTGGAACTTTCTCCGCCTGAGCTGCCCCCTCTCTGCGAGCTGCGCATCGCTGAGTGACCTGTAGCTATTTCATGGCATAATTGCAGCCTTAGCATTTGTTTTAAAATGTTTAAAAGAACAGTTTTATGAACTTACATTAATGAGCAGAGCTTTGGGAAATGCTTCTTGTTGCAATGCAGTGCAGCTGTAGCGCTCCGAAAAATAAAGCCCAGGTTTGTGGACAAAGCAGGAATGATTTGTTAATTGAGTTTATCTTTTGCTTTCAAATTCATTTGTTTTATTATTTGTAACTTCACATTCGTCTCTACAGTGTACTGGACTATTCTAAGGCTTTCGTATGCTAAATTAATCGTGTGTCCTGTTCTCCTGTGGGTCACCCTTTATTTAAGGATAAAAAGTAACTCCTGGAGATACTGCAGCTAAATTGCAAGTCAGCATTTCTGTGATTTGTTTCTGGTATATTGGTTGTTGTTACAAGGCACAAATTAACCTAGAGATGAGAAGCTTTTGTAAATCATTGGAGTATCCTTGCTTTTGTCTAATATTTTTTTCCTACATGAGCATCTATAATGCCGTATGCTTTTACAAATGCTGATACAATGATTTATAATCAGTGGAGGCAGGGACACATTGATTAACTACACCTTTGTTAACTGCAGTAGCAACCAACTTTCAATGTTTTTGGTAGCTAAGAATGGAACAGATTTTCTCACAGAAATTCATCTTCTTCCATATCTTTTTTTCCTTGCATTTCTTTCCTTTCTTTATCTTTATTACAGCGTGACAACCAGCACAGTGAGGTGCTGTGCACACTGACAGTCCCACTATTGCAGAATAGAGTTCTTACAGAAAAAGCGGTATCAGTTCATCTCTTATGCATAAATGCTTTGTGTCTGCAAGCTGTACAGCAAACTTGTTAGCTCAGGGACTTGCTATGCTATCTTTAGGGTAAGATAAAAGCCTTTTCAACCAACTTTTTGTATCAAGCCACTGCTGAAAAAAATACCTCGTCAGAAAAAATGCTTCTTTTTGGACCACTGAGATGAAGAAACTTCTAAAATAAGAACAGCTGCTCTTTTAGAATAGGGGCTGGACAACCTGGTAGTCCAGCGTTAGGGTGCTAAAGTACCCAGCCCATGTCAAACTTGAGATTTAGGAGACCAAGTCACTGGCCTGTTTATGTAAACTCCCCTCTAAGCCGTACACAGATCTCTTTGCAGGAGACGCCCCCCCCGCTGAAGCTGGCTGGTGTACAGCCTGGCTTTTGCCTCCTCTTGGCGTTGCTCACAGTAAAGCCACAGCACCTCAGAGACAAGCACCGACTCGATCCCACTTTGGTAAAACGTAGTGCGCACAGTCACAGCGCAGTGCACACCGGCTCGCTCGCACCGCCACCGAGCTGCCACCGTCCCCGCTGCCGGTGAAACCCCTTTCCCAACGGGTTTACAGGGGCACTTTGCCCGGCGAGGACTGAGCATCAGCAACATAATCTAAGTATTACAAAACACAACTACAAAAAAGCAGAAAATGTCTCTTCTTTTAAACAATCTAGGAATATCGTGGTATAGCCTAAGAAAGCCAGAGGTTTTCCTTTTCCAGTGTCAATTGTAAAGAGCTCCGCTGTTGTCGGCGCTTAATTTGGTTTAAGTGCCATCAATGTTAGGCCCAAGGATTCTGGGGATATGTAAAAAATTCATGATCTGCCTGCTGGTATTTCTTAACTTACATAAGACATTAGAAGAGATTTTTGGTGGGGGTAAAAAACCCTTTGAAATGAACTTCATAGCTGAAGGACAACAAATACCATTCATCCCTTACCTGAGTCGGAGCTGGTGGAGCTTCGGTTTGTTCCTGAATCAGGCCAGCTAAAATCAATGATATCCCAAAACGTTAAGCGGTGTACAGAAAGCGAAGATCAAATAGAAAAATCCACTTCTCTTTTCGTTAAGCAATACTGGGAGTGTTCAGCTCTCCAGTCTCCAAGGTTTTCCAGCTGGGAGTCAGCCTTTTCCCGTCCTGCATCCCGGCATCCTGTTATTGTTCCAAGTCTTTTTAATACAGTGAGACAAGGGAGCGGAGGAAGTGAGATAAACTTACACTTATTATTGCTACACCTACTTATTTGTTGCTGGCTCTAATGAGGGAGCTGAATAAAAGGAAATTGGGTCTGAGGGGAACGCAAAAGCCAGTAAGTTACTTAGTATGATTTTATAAAGAGTTTTTGGAGTTAGCAAACATCTGAGTGGTACATTAAATAACGTCTGATATTTGATCAGCACAGACTATGCCTGTTTCACACAAACGGGGTTTTCAAAGTGGTTTGGAGATGTCCTAGCTAGAAGGGTTTTTATACCTGCAAGCAAAAAAGCCAGAGCCCTCATATGAATGAGACAGGGTTCCTGTAAAGCTCTGTCAGTGCTGGATATAAAAATGAAATTTAACAGTATTTTTCCCAGGAAAAATGATGACCCCGGGAGCAAGACAGTGTCAGTGAGCCTTCCAGAAGGAGAAAATGTTTGTAACATCCTGGTGATGGTTAGCTTGAAGTCTGCAGAGGGCTCAGGGCAGACAGAAGGGAAGGATTCAGGGTTTGCGTTCCCTCCCTGAGGCTGACTCGCTGGCAGGGGCAGCGCGGGTGGCAGTGTCCCCAGTACTGTCCCCCCCTCAAGCCGAAGGCCGATGCTGTGCAGCGAGTCCCACCTGAGGAGCCAGAAACCCAAACCCTGCTCTGGGACTGTGACGCATTCTGTGCCAGCCGCCGTTTCTGACCCTGATGGGCATGTGAAAAGTGAAGGCAGAGGGGTGTCTCTGGCATCGTACAGTACAAAGGAAGAGGAATTTTTGTAGTAAATAACGCAGAAGAAAATCTGAGCAGTGGGGGACTTAAGTCAAAGCTCACTTTTTTTGAAGCAGTTATAATAAACGTAAGCAAATATTCAATGTATTTTAAGTAGGACTTTAAATAATAATGTTCTGCAGTTAAATACTCTCTTGTCCCTATTTGTCATCACGGTCCAGCACAGGTGATGGCTTTGATTTCCTGGCTTGCTAGGAGGCTGAGGTTGCTTAGATTGTTTTACATTTTTATGAAGTACAGCAGCAAAGACGAATTGCTTTTTAAAAAATTTGATACATTAATTATTCAGAAAAGCAACTAATGAGGAGACATTTTTCACAGTCTTACGTAAGGAGACCAACTGGAGTGAAGTTTCCTTACGAGTAAATAAGCCGTTCTTCTGTTATTGCTGAGAGGAGAGCAGGGAGGATGTTGATAGGAGTTTTCCAGGGAACTGCAGTTATCTGGTGAGGATGCAGCTCGGCGATAACCTGGTACCCACAGCAGACAATGGTCCCAGATAGGATTTACTTTTGCAAATGACTTCAACTGTGTTTTCAACCGTTGCATAGCCTTTGATGTTCCTATCTGTGGACTTGGGAGTAAGCGTGCTATTTAGCTAATCTAAACAAACCTTCACGGCCGCTGCTCAGAAAAGGAAAAGAGAAAACCCCTGTGTTCTCGCTGTGTGCCCCGAGGCAACAGGCCTGGATTACCAAGGTCTGTTTTGATGCCTGCTAAATAAGCTTTGTATTAGTTGAGTTGTTTTATCTCTCCTGGAAAGTTCAAGGAAAGAAGTGAGGAAGTTTCTAAAGGCGTTTTCTGCATGCTCTGTTTCAGAGCTCAGTAGAATCACCGAAACCCATTTATAAGTTGAGGAAGATACTTTCATTTAAATTTTAGAAACGCGATTTAACGTCTCCAAACCTTCCACGTTATGTTTATAGATTTCACCTCTGCTGGACTGATTCTTTAAGTCTTCATTCTGGCTATGAGGAAATGTCCATTGCGATTTTACCGAATGAAGAACCTCTCTTGGCAGCCCTCTCCAGCAGGCGGCAAAGCTCGGGATAGTCCGGACCACCCTGCGCCCCCTTGTGAATCCCAGGCATTTGCACCGCTCTGCTTCCTAGGCAGTGCAGATGGAAAGCTGCTGACTCAAAACGCTAACAAGAAGGTTTTCTTGTAGATCCCAGACTTCCAGGCTTCTTTCTCTTTATCGTTAGTGCCAAATCATAAGAATTTGGAAAAATTCCTTGGTGACCGGTGTCTTTTGCTAGCAAGGGAGTAATGTTTTAAACCAAATATTATTAACTCACACCAAGTTTTGCTAAGGAGAAACATCCTGTGCGTGATCAGACAACGTTGGTAGGCATACTTAGCTTTTAGGTCACCCATTTTATGTATGAAATCATATTTAATAGTCAAACTTCTGGAGGTGAAAGGAATAGGTGAAAAATGAATAGACTCCTTAGCATCTAACAAGTTTCCGCTTCTCCGTGTGACTCACAGACGGAGCTGGTGGCACAAGTAAAAGCAGCAATAATTACGTACTCGCAGTGTTTCTCTGCAGTTCCTTTTTCCAGATGACACCAGGCCTTTTTCATTGGCCTGTTCAGCACTGCTGTACAAGTTTTCATCCAAGTTATATCCAGCTGTCCCTCCTGGATCGTTTGCTTTTTTCCCCGAGGTTTTCCCACAGATGTTCACTAGCTGCTGGGTTTTGACTTGGTGGCACCTGGGTTGATGTGTCTGGTTCACATCAGCATCTCTTCCTCTGCAACTTTATGGTGTTAGCCTGTCTTATTTAAATGCTGGTGTCTGAGCAATCTCCCAGACTACTTATGCTAGTAAAGTTTTAAATAGTCTTTCCTTTCTTGGGTAAAGGGGGTAAGACTCAACTTTGCCTTGAAGGTGCTTGTGCGTAGTTTGAATTTGACATTTCTGGGAATCTGAAGTAATAACTATCATCTTGCTACTGCAGAAAGGAATAATGTGCTATAACGGGCAGAAACAGAGCCCTCATTTACTATGCTAAATCTCTTAAATTTGACTGCTCTCCCTATACGCAGATACCTGTGAGTGGGTTAGTGTAAGTTAATGGAATTGAATACTGTACAGAATAAACGCGAGATTAAAGCTTGCATCTTTTTCAGGATTATATTTTATCTGTTGCTGAGGAGGTTGGTCAGGTGATGTGAAACTCCCAATTTCATGACTTTCTGCACGGCCAGTGAGGCAGGCTGACTCACGATACTACATTTTGGTTACATCTTGTTTCAGTTTTCCACTGTAGTACTTTTTCACTGTCCTGTCTGACCAGTGGTCTGTGAAGTTCTCCTCAAAGAATTCATGGAAACCATAGTTGTGTGAACAAGTTCATTGCTTTCCTAACCAGGACAAATTCCAGCAAAGCGGTTCAAACAGCCCATGCCTTTCACTGAGTGAGCATGGATTTTTTTTTCCCTTTGTCAGTAATTCTAGTTACAGTGAAATTCCACATGATAAATCAGCCCTTCTTAATAAGCACAGTCATCAAACCCAAGGACAGCTATGGACACAGCTGCAACTAACGATGTTTTAATTTCTGAGAAGCCATTGTCCTAATATTCGACTCTGGCTGGAGAAGGGCTTTACACCTTCAGTACAGCCCAGGAGTGCTTTTGTGGCGGACTGTAAAGGTCAGAGCTAGCAGGCTGTCCTGCTAAACGCGGCACCGCCGGCCACCCCGCAAGTGAGGGTCTGCCAAGGCTTCACAGTCAGTCCCAGCAGGAACGCTTGTGTCAGTAGTTTTATGACCAGCTAAGAATTATGGTAGAGGAGAGCATAAGCTTTCCTTTGGTTATAAAAATAAACCCCAAATGCTAATTTTGAAAAGCTCAGATAATCGCTGTAAAATCCCTCCCATTTCAAATGTGCGATTGTAGCTGACTGTTGTCTGAGGCCTGTCTGGAAGAAACATTACTTCAAGTTCAAAAAATAACAATTGCTGCTCCGTGTGGAAAGCATAATCTGTGCAGAACGTTGTGTTGTTATTTCTGGGACTTTTAATCAGGGCAGTGCAGCGCTCTTAGTCATTTCCACTTGGTGACTGTTTTCCTTTTTGTCCCAGATTGAGGTGCGTATCCTGGAGTGGGTCTGACTCAGCTTCCTTTTGTCAGGTTTGTTAAACAAAAGAATGTAGCTCTGAATTTTTTTTTAATATAAGATGTATTAAAAAAAACTGCTGAGGAATTTTAATTCAAGCTGATGGAATTGGGGTGTTTGCTGGGGACAGGCGATAGCTTCTTTCTGAAACGTTTTCCAGAGCACCGTTATGGCTGTACCACACGCACTTCATGAAACTGGATCTCTCATGGAGGGT
Source organism: Chionis minor (assembly GCA_013398295.1). Lineage (NCBI taxonomy): Eukaryota > Metazoa > Chordata > Aves > Charadriiformes > Chionidae > Chionis > Chionis minor. The sequence continues at coordinate 302,359 of VZSF01002828.1, forward strand.
TAAATCCTGTGCTCCTTAATCAGGCAAATCTCTCGTCGTATATGAGACCTCTGGCTGCATAAAGACTAGGGACTGCAGGATTTGCACTGTAATATTCAGCAGGGAATGATCCCGAATGGTCTTGTTTCCTTGTTTGGAAATGACAGGAAAAAATAGCTGGTAGAAAATGCACCCATATTGTAGTAAAACTCTTAGTAGCACTCTGAGCAGGAGCTGTAAAATGAAACTGCCTCACCATTGAACTGAAAGAAAGGAATCATGAATCCCTTTGATTTGTTCACTGAAAACACAATCCAGAGGGATTTTAACAAGCAAGCCTGCAGGCTGGCTCAGGCACTCTAACCTTGATATGTGATTTGAGCTTGAAGAGCAAGTCTAATGCAGAGGTGTGAAGCTGATCAAAAACTTGCCAGAAATGTTTCTGATAAACAATCTTGATTTCAGGGAAGCTTTTTCACCCAAAGAACATATCTACTTTAATTGAAATGGCCCTTAAAATAGAAACCCAAACCAACACAAGCTCTTCTTCTGCCACTTCAACAAACCCGATGAATATCGTTACCTTGCGGTCACTAACACTGCTGGTTGGTTGCAGAAGCAGCCCAGCTTTCACCTCTGACTGGTAACGTAATTGGGAAGCTCACGTTTTGGTGTAGAAGAACAGAGAAGTCTCTCTGTCTGTTACGCCAGGTCTGAAGTGAGAAAGATAACATCCCTCTCTAATTTTTGGTAAAATTTGCAGCGCAAACGCTCTTTCTGTCTGTCGCATTGATTTAAAAAAGTCACCAGAGCTGGAGCACGCGGTAGGTCGTGGAGACGTAGCACTGTGGAGCTGCTGGGGCAGTTTCCCTCTTTGAGCCCTGTTGTGTGTTTCTCTGGGCACTGCACGCGTGTCCTGATGGCGTGCTGCCATTCCTCGCTCCGCAAGGGCCGCAGTTGATCGGGAGTAGGGAGCTGGAGAGGAGCGGGGATGTGGCCTCCTCTCTTTCCTTCCTACCCTGTTCGCAGAACTGATCTGCCCGTCCTGGCCCTGGCTGTCCTGTGATGTTCTCCCCATTGATGGGTCAGACGTGGCCAGGTGAAACGCTGGGCTGGTGGGCTGGCCAAGGGGAGCGGATCTCGGTCCCCGCGCTCGGCAGCCCTGGCTGTTTGGCTTGTTCTGAAGTTGAGTGTCTGCTAGGAAGCTCTAAAACAGAAGAAGATTTTAGATAAGTTTTAAAAGAGGTTGAAATAATGTTGATTTTTCTTTCAAAGAGGACTGAAATCTAATTTTTCTGCCTCTTACTGTGCTGCGAGAGCCTCGGGGGAGATAAAAAGTCAGTTTACTGCTTGAACTGCAAGCTATATACCAAATAACCATTCCAGGCATCGGAGAGATGTCATCCCAAAAGCTGCAGCACACAAATAGCTCTGTGAAGCTGGGATTCGTGAGGCTAATCAAGTGCAGAAGGGGTTTTATCTTGAGAGTAAGATTTTACAGTATTGGAGTGAAAAGAGCAGGGTGTAACGAAGAGCAGGTCACCGACTTGGGGTTGCTTTCAGGGTGATGTTGGTGTGCCATGCACCTCCGTGTCCTTCCCAGTGCTGATGCACCCTGTCCACTTGTAAACATGCCAGAGAAGGGACGTGTCTCGCTAGCGCCGTGTTCCATGCCAGAGGAGCCTGTGAATAAGCGGGTTCCTGGAAGGGAAGCTGCACCGGGTGTTTACAGGACATGAGATGACCCATTTCAGAAATGCTTTCCTTGATGCCCCTTGGAGTCTCTAGATTTGCCTTTTATCTCCTTACATTGAACTGCCGGCGCTCGGTGATTTAATCTCCATGCATGACGTCGTGCCATTGACGTTAGCGTCCCCTGCACCCATCACAGACCCGTCTCTCGCGTCCCGCAGGGGCCATGAGGAGCGCTGTGCTGTGCTTGCACGTCTCCGGCAGCGCTGCCAGGCACGCACACGTGCTCGCCGTCGGGCTGCGGCACGGCCACGGCCCCGCTGGGGTGCCAGCCACGGCTGCTTGGCAGATCCCGGTTGGGGCTGGCCGGATCCCTCTGGCATATGGCTTGACAGAGTGGGAGGAAGGCTGCGACACCCCGCTCTCCGTGCGGGAGGTGCCAGGGAAGGGATGGAGGAGCGGGAGGCGTGGGGTCCAGGCTGTGCTGCACGGCACAAGCTGCCTGGGAGACTCCGCAGGCTTCCGCCACGGAGATCAGATGGACCCGCCTCTCAGATTGCTGCCACCCTCTCCCCAGGGGCACGGGATTTCAGGCTGGGGGTTTGTTGTGCTAAAGTGGCGCATGGGAAAAGGGAAGGAGGTCCATGTGCTTTCGATAAAAGCTGTTTGTGGATCTGTCCGCTGGGCTGAGCGCGGCTGAGCGCTTGCCAAAAGGAGGGTGGGGAGAGCTGCTCCGAAAGAATTCTTGCTGAGGGGCTGGAGCCTGGGAGCCAATGCACTAATGCCTTGTAAATTGGTTCAGTGACTTTTACTCATTTATATGCACTCCCTTTATTATACCCCCAGACCCAGGCTGCCTTATTTCTGGTTTTGCTGCCAAACGCTGTGCAAGTGCAGATGGTTTAAGTGTATCACTGTCAGTCCCCCATGTATTGTTCCTGTTCTGCAGTCTGCGTTGTGCCTCTTCCAGCCAGTGAGCGTATGTGTAAGAACTCCTAATGGCTTGGAAATCAGTCAGTATGGATTTTTTCCCCCAGCCCGTTGAAACGGAGCCATCCGTGTGGAGGCAACAGCAGCCAGCGTTTTCCTTTATTTAAACACTGGAGGCCATTCTCTGCTGTGATGTCGTCTCCTGCAGCGAAGCTGCTCTGATTTGCACTAGTTTGAATTTAGCCATTGCAGTGGAATGTGGAATATAAAGTTTCTGTCTTTCCCTAGAACTGATAAAATAGCATTCAGTTCTTAATAGACGAAATGTTTTTATAATTGCATAAATGACTTCCTAGCTTCCGACAGCATAGGGACGGCGCAAAGCTGTTGGCAATCCAAAGACTGGAGTTTGGGTTTTCTTGTTTATTATTTTTGCATAAAGAAACACCTGGCAGTTAGTCAGGGGAACTAGTCACAGAGGTTGAAGGGCCTGGTCTATAAAATGCCAAATTCCAGTGACTGTGATCTTCGCAATGCAGTGGAAAAGTCATTTTTAATCTCCTGGTTACCTGTGAATTGCTCCGTTTGGTAGCACTGAGGCACGGGCCTGGCCTCCGTGGCTACACGCTAACACTTCTGAGCAACTCTGCTAACGGAGGGAATAACGCAGGATGAAAAATGGGTAATGAATAATGAAAAGGCTCAAGCTTTAGGAATTAATGATTCATGCTGAAATATATCTACCCTGTACAATTTTCTTTTGCTGATATTTCATCTCGAATGTACAAATGGTTATGCCGTGCCCATCCCTGTGCACTTTAACTGAGATTAAAAAGAATAAGAGTTGGCTACTAACAGCCAAACAGAATCTCAAAGGAGAGAATATGTATATTTAAAAGCACGATGGAAAATTTAAGACAGTTAAATCCTCACTTTGACTTTTCAGGATTTACATTAATTTTGGAAATTCAGAGAAATAGAAAAGTGGATGATCTGGCTAGTTTGCAAAGGTTGTGCATGATCACTTCTATAAGGATCTATCTTCCTGAGCACGCTCCTGAAAAAATATGTGGCTAAATTAACTTATTGTGTAAATATATATTTACCGTGAACGACAGGAAAGATAAATGTTCTTGAATTACTGCAAGTAGATTTGCAGCTATTTTGACTTGTCACCAGTTTAATGTGGCAGAAAATTACGCTGATTTAACTTCAAAAATTTGTTTTGAAGAAAAAGCATCATTTTAAACCACTTGATTTTCAAAAAAACCCCCACCTTTTATGTATTATTTGCACACTAAATACAATATTTTTAAATGTGCTTCAAGTATCTATGAAATCAAATGGCTGGTAATTAATGTCATTTGTGTTACAGAATAACCGGTAGCCGCCTCTGGAGGCTGCCTGCGGTCGAAGCAGAGCGACAGATCCCGAATCCAGGCCCTTCTCTGGCGGCTGAGGGAAGCAGGTCTGATTGGGACCTGGACGCTGCTCTCCCCTCAGAGCAGAGCTCTCTGGCTGCTCCTGTGCTCTGCGGCGCGGAAACCTCTGGGAATGTGAGGGTCTGGCCTGTTTGAGTGCGGGACTGAGGAGCCAGATGTTGGCGCGGTTATTCCTCTGCGGATGTGAGGGTCTGGCCTGTTCGAATGCGGGACTGAGGAGCCAGATGTTGGCGCAGTTATTCCTCTGCAGATGTGAGGGTCTGGCCTGTTTGAGTGCGGGACGGAAGGAGCCAGATGTTGGCACGGTTATTCCTCTGCGGATGTGAGGGTCTGGCCTGTTTGAGTGCGGGGCTGAGGGGCCAGATGTTGGCGCGGTTATTCCTCTGCGGACGTGAGGGTCTGATCTGTTTGAACGTGGGACGGAAGGAGCCAGATGTTGGTGCGGATATTCCTCTGTGAACGTGAGGGTCTGGCCTGTTTGAGTGCGGGGCTGAGGGGCCAGATGTTGGCGCGGTTATTCCTCAAAGCCGTGCAGGATGGAATAGCCTGTTCCCGTTGCAGAGGACCTACAACGCTCATCTGTATTTGGCTTCTGCAAGGCTGGGCTAAGGTCTCATTAGAAAAACTTTCTGATGACACTTCCAGTGTTTCCTGCCCGCGTTCAGATGACAAAGGAACTGCCTTTCTTGAAGCATTTTGTTGCTTCCTCTCCTGACCTTGGCCGGCGGCTGCAGGTGGACAGCTGCACAATGAGAAACGCCTTCTACGTGTTTCCGTTACATCTTCAGAAAGGCTGGTTTCGGGGAGGCCTGCATGAAATACGAGCTGTTTCTAATCATCCCGGTGGAGCGTTATCACAGCTCGGGCTGCACGTAGGAAAGGAGTGCAGAAGTGGTCTGAAATGTAAGCGTTAAATAAAAATCTGGCTTGTTGGAAACAAAAAGGCACCGAACCCCCTAGCAGTGAAATGCAGTGAGTCAACAAGCTGGAATGCGCCTTGGCTGCCGGGATGCTCTTCCATCTGGGTGGGGGCACAGAAGGCTGTGGTGTGGCTCTGGAGAGAGCGATTCCGGTCAGGTGGAATGACTGTGCGGGATTTCCTGGCGGGTCAGAGACGCCTTCTGCAGCGCGGCAGGGGACGGCGTGGCTGGCGTTCAGCAGAGCAGCCCGACGGCGTGTTGCAGCGCGGCTGTTTCACGGAAGCACTCTCACTGTCAGGGCGAAGATCTTCTGTCCTCTCTTATCTGGAGAGGGAAAAAAAAGGTGCTCCTGCTATCATTAGAAAAAGTAGATTTGGTTTAAGAGAGGTCAAATTAAGACTAAAGCGATGGGTACCTGAGCATGATTTGACAGTGGGGTTGCCTCTATGGGCACGCTGAGATATTTCATACACTACATGAAAGCAGGTAACAAAGGACGTGTTTTTTGCCATAAGTCAGTTTATGCTACCGGGGCAGACTTGATCTCTGACAATTACACAAGGGGAAATACAAAGAGCTTTTACTGAGGCTGTAAACAACAGTTGTTTAAAGTTTACAGTAACTTTTTACAATTACTTGGACAATATTTGAAAGTTTGGCTTTACTTCTTCGTCAGTGATTGACCAGTTCAGGTGCCTTGGGTTGTATTTGAAAAAATGCTGTGCTTTTTGACTTGACAGTCTGGAAGAAGAGAGAAAATGAAGAGCAACTGTAGTTGTGGAGTTGAAACTATTCAGTAAGGGCTTTTTGGCAGTGTAGATTTATGGTTGGACTCGATTATCTTGTAGGTCTCTTCCAACCTAAGTGATTCTATGATTCTACAATTCTAAATCAGGAAAAGGAGAAATTCCAGGTTTTGAGTTGGCTTTGCAGAGCAAGAGACCAGCTTGCACATGAGAAGATGAGACTGCTGTGTCGCCTGCCTTTCTTACTAAATATGAGCACATAGAATTTGCAGCAGAAGCTGTGGCTTGGGTAACCAAGAGAATTTAGCCAGGGAACAATCTTTGCTTCGTTTTGCTTGTCGCTGGGGGCTCAGAGACCCTCTTGCTTCTGCAGGAGGAGCTGTGCCTGCTGGGCAGAGCCGCGCGTTTGCCCGCACCTTTATTGGTGACGCGTGGCCGGGAGCCTGGCGTGCCCCAGAGACTCCTCGGCCTGTAGAGCTGTGGCCTGCTGCTTCGAAGGGAATTGCTGGGACCAAGCAGGTGGTGATGGTTGGGATGGTGGTGATGGCAGATATTCCCCTCACAAAGTTGAGATTTTGTTTCTCCTGTTGCCGTTCAGGGGTTCCCTTCTCACCCCGCCTTTTCCAGCCAGCACACTGCATTGCCGCCTTCTTCCCTGCCCGTTCACGGGCACTCGGTGTCCTTCTGTCCTTCTCCTGCTCCTTCCTGCAGCTCCTCCAGTTTTCCTCTTGCCCTGCTTTCTTCTGAGCGGCGCCTCCAGATCGCTCTGTGCTGCAAACGAAACTGCCCGCAAAGCCCCGGAGGGCACGAGGGAGCAGTGCCCTGCCTGCCGTTCCGGGGAACCTGGGGTGGTTGGACGTGGCTGTCCCACTGCTCTGATTTTTCCCAGCAGCAGCAGATGTGGCCAAGCCAAGGCCAAAAACTTTGTCAGGGACGCCTGGATAGGGATGCCAGAAGCCCCCCTGCTACAGTGTGGTGCAGGAGCTTGTACTGACACTACATGTTTCAGGGCTGAAACACATCTTTTTTGGCGTCATTGATAGATACCTCTTCTACAAACGTGTGTGTGCAGTGCCAGAACGATCCGGGCTGCTGGGACCACTTGCCGATGAAGTTCACGATGGTGTCCAGGATGGAATAGGGCCCTGTTGTGCTGGTCACTGTGCAGACGGTTTGAAACCTTCCGTTCGGACATGTCCTCCCAAGTGCTCTTTTCTCCACTCCTGCGAGGTGCTGAAGGCACCAGGGTCACATTTTTATTGACTTATCCAGCTGTAGCTTAATTGAGTTTTAAAAGTGGGCTTACTTTAAATTCTACGACTGAATATAGATGAAGCCTCTTGAAACAAATTTGTTTGTGAATGACTCAAATATTATTTCCTATTGATTTCCTTATTGATTTCCTAGTTTTTGCAGATCATACCTCCGTAAGAATGCCTTAGATTTTTCATTCCGGATTCTGATCTATGACCCACAATTTTATGGTAATAAAACTAACTGTGTACCAGTCCACTACTGTACTGGAGTCTTCCCACCTCTTTGGGCAGACCTGCTGGCTGTCCAGGGGTTCTTCTTCATTCTCTGGTTTAATGATCGTTGTGGGGACGTGTGGGGCCAAAGGGCCCGTGAAGCTCGTGAGAGCTACGTGTGGAACAGAGCGGCTGGAGTCAGGTGTGAGGTGTTCTTCCCCCTCATGCCCTCCCTGTCGCTGCCTCCATCCGTCCATCCACCGCAGACCGAACTGGGACTGAGATTGCCAGGAGCTGCTCTGGAGTTCCGGGACCCCAGGATAGTATTTCCTGTGACGGTCGTTGCACGTGCCTACGTACGGGATGACTTATGAAACACCCACCCTCCTTGTTCACAAGAGGAGATTTTTTTTATGAGACAGCATAAGCAACTAATTTCTCAGCCTTTTGAAGGCATTCCATTAAAGACACGTATCGTGGAGCAAGGGGAAGATGCAATCTGGATGCCAGTAAATGCTATCAAATACACTTTGAATAGAATATGTGGGAATGGGAACTTTTTTTTTTCTTTCTGAATACAGTAGTTGTGGTTTGTTTTGACCCATCTATGCGTCTGTGGAAAGGATTTCCGTTGTATAACAAAGCTTGGGACAGGAAGCACATTGTGTTTGGACTTTTGCTGAAATAAGGTATAGACTGTTGTAAGATGTTGAACTTGTAGCTTTAAAATGGGCTTTTCTCTATTGGAGTTGTTTTTTTCACACTTCAGAAACTGGCTGTTGGGGAAACAAAGTTTAAGGAAGAGGAGAAAATTGTTTTTCTTTGTTGGTATGGTATTTTAATGCTAATGAGTTTTAGAAATGGGAAGTCTTGGAGGAGGGAAAAAGGAGAGTCCCATTTTAAGAAGAAAACATACTCCCTTTGCCGTGTATCTCGGCTTCCTACAACAGATAAGGGGTTTGTCTCACCCTGCCTAGATCTGCAGTCCCCTCCTGAAGAGCTGTTGCCACCCGAGACTGGGTAATCGCCTCGCACGCTGTCTGACTGCAGCAGGCAGGTGTCTTCAGCCCTCTTGGTGTCTCTTGGTGTCTCTTCAGTCTGTCTTTGACATCTGTCTGTCTTTTTTCTGCATTTAAGGACAGCTTTTTAAAAATAAATATGGTTAACATTGGCCCGTTGAAATCAATGATAGCACTGGTAGATTAAATAACAGGTCATAGAGATTAGTGATACGTGAAAATCAGCAGCAGTAAAAAAATTTCGTCTTTAGGGTTTAATTTTTTTCTATGCTGATAGTGCAATGGTGCTTTTAGCTCTGAATTCAAAATGTGTTCTGGCTTTTCGCATGTACAGGCAACCCCAGTTTTAACACCAGTTGGTCAGTTTATGTATACACAGTGCGATAGTAACTACCCCTATAGATGGAACCACATTCCGGGAGTTTTGTGACCTGTCCCAAAGTCACAGCTGTACTTAGAGCATTCAAATCTTCCGTGACTGAGGACTTTTTAGTAAGTATGAATATCTGTGCTGTGCAAAGGCAAACCCTCTTGTTAATTCCCTCTGATTTTAACAGGGAACTTTCTCAGTAATCTTAGGAATAGTTTTGGTATTTGATGTGTGTTAATTACATCCTAAATCCTTCTGGTTGTAACGTGACAAGAAAATGGTAAGACACGTCTCGTAATGACATGTACGACTTCAGTCGTAGCAAAAGCTGGTCTGTATTTCTAAAAGATATTCTTTGGCCGTTACATGGGAGAGCTAAGAGGATGAGTGTAGATACCATGAAGCAGAAAATATATATGGAGGAAAGAGAAGTCATTGGCTATTAAAAAGTTATGTGGAAAATACTTGTAATAATTTCTGTCTATTTCTAAGTTGGGTTCGTTCTGTAGCCAGTGCTAATCCAGGCTGGAGAGCGAGCAGTTGTCTTTCTGGGTGCCTTCCCTGAACTGGTCTCAAAGATGAGAAAATATTTCGAATTTTTGGGTGTGATATTCCAGGTTAACTCTAATAATCCTTAATGCATCATAATAATGAGAACATTAATTGAGACTTAGGGAGTTTTTGAGAGGGAGGTGCAGCGTGCTGCTTGATGCAGGGTCTGGTGGCTGCTAGGAGAGGGGTTTGTGCGCTTCTCCGGGCTCTTCCTCAGCACTAGCCCGGCTCTCTCTTCACCACAGTTTGCTCGTTCACGCTCGCTGTTTGTGCTGACCAGCTCTCATTCCAGTGCCTGAAAAATGTACCCCACCTACTGTGATGAATGAATCGACTTTTAAGAACGAGAGGAAAAACACATTGCATCCATCACCGGGCAGGATCTCCTGGGAAGCCGGGAGTTCAGGAAGGATGCAAGAATGAGAACTGAAAGCCAGAGCAATCTTAAACACCCTTTTTTAACCTTGAGAGGATAACATTTAAGGTTATCCTCCCAGTGGATGGTTATCTGTGGCCAGAGGCTTCTGACTTTCTGAGCAGACCGCAGTGACCGTGAAACTTATTATTAGGGGAGGTTGGTACTAAAGATGGAAACGAGGGTTTCAGCTTCTGTTGAGGAAGCGTTTCACGGAGTGCACCAAGCGCAGATTTATACAGCATACAGCCTGAAGCAGCTAATTGCAAACCAGCCTGTTTTCCTGTGTGATCTTCAGAGGCGTTCCCGTCCGAATGATCAGATAGCTCGGGATGTTTGTAAAGGAGCGTGGAGCTTTTCTCTCGTTCCTGCATGTGGCTGAGGAACAACATTCAGTGCCCAAGGAAAAAACGGTTTCAAGTATGTGGGCCCTAAACCTGAACCGGCAGCCTTTTCAGTGAATTGTGGGGTGAATAGGGCATGGTGGCACTGGAGCTGCTGTCTTTCTGTAAAAGGTGGCTCTTTGGGCAATTGCAGTTTTCCTTGGTGAGTGCCGAGAGTTTGGGCTGACATTCCTGAAAGTCCGAAGCTCAAAGTTCAAGCATTAGACTGTGGAGGATAAATTTGCACCTTTGTCCAACATTAAGCTTGCTTAATATGAAAAGAAGAAAGCACTGTTTCAGTATGAAATTCGGCGTAGCTGGGATGCTATTTAAAAAAATTAAAATAGTCTCTTGATAGGTGGAGAAGGCCTGAAACGTATCACTGAAAATGTACCAAAAGCAACATTTTCTCCCACTTCTGCTACCAGAGGTGTTTCTGTGACATGGCAAAGTGTTTACAGAACCGGGATAGTTAAACCAAGGTTGTTCCCTTTTCTGACATTTTCGAAGACTTTGTAAGAATCTCTTCCTCATCATTCTTGCTTAGCAGCCTGTTGTTCCTTTTTGGAAGCTGCGTCACACTGCTGTACCAATGAAAACCTGCTTCATTTTCAGGCAGACGCATGGGTATAATTTACTCTGGCTTGTATTGAAACTAGTCTCTTAATCACACCCCAGAAAAAAGAGATGAATTACAAACTTTAGAATTTGCAGATTATCCTTCATTAGAAAAAAAATTTAAAAATTGAGCGCCTCCCACGTAGGTCTGCACTTGCTGAACTGCTTCAAAGCAACTCTGAAAGGGTAAATCAAAGTCAAGATAAGAATTTCTTTGCTCGAGATACCATGCAACTCTAAGCAGAGTTCAAGTCCTGCTGTGAAATGCTGGCAGCTGAAGAAAACACTTTGTACGTTGCCCACAAACAAAACTTGTCTTTTGGTAAACACGGCACAGGTAAACTTAAGTATTATGCTGGCTTTCTGAAAAGATGAGAAGTTAACCCAGAATTTATTTTGGCCTGAGTTTTTTAGTCTTTTGCTATCTTTAATTTTTAGCTCATTTTTTTGAATTTTCAGTTCTTGGCTGTTACTACATTCAGCGAATTAAAGGACATACTAAATGATATGTATGTAGAACACAGTGCACATCAGTTTAAAACCTTCAGTTAAGAGGCACTAAATGACAAGACATACAAATGAAGTAGACCAGGCACTGAATGCAGCAAGATAAACTTAAACTTGTTTTTCCATTTCCAATAATAATAGATTTTAAAAGAAACACTTTTTAATAAATGGATTTAAAATTATAGTCTATATCTTATAATTCAGATGTAATTATTACTTAATATTAAGTTAGACTATAACCTAGATAAAGTAAACTAAATTACATAGGAAAATTAAGATTAAGACAGCTCATTGTTTAACACTTTAGTGTGAAAGCACAGCATGGGGAAAGCTGTTTCCTGTACTTGCTGGTGGCCGCGTGGCACCGGCCAGTGCTGCTCAGCTCTTCCCGCTCCAGGTGCTCGGCTTCGGGGCAGCTTCCGCTGATCCAGGTCTGGGCTGGCCCCGTGTCCTGCCCCGGGAAGCCCTGGCACTCCGTGGTGCTCCGGGGCTTGGTGCCGGGAAGCGGGCTGCCCGGGGAGAGTTCAGCTCTGCTGGTGCGGGTGAGCCCGAGAAGGAATTCCTGTCCGGCTCCGAGCGTTGTCTGTCTTGAGGCGCTCCAAGGATAACGCAGCCGGCAGATCCCTCGGGGCTGCCCTGTGCTCCCGTCAGGAGCTACCCCACCACCGCCTGCAGGGTGGTCATCGTCTGCCCTTGCTGGAGCCACGTGCTGGTACCTCGCCTGACTTTGGGTAGCCTCATAACCGGCCCCATTTAGTTGGGACTGCTCAGGAATTTCAAGAGACTAGTTTTCCATGTGAGAAGAGACACGCATTGGTCCCATAGTGTGTTCGCTGGTGTTACTCGTAAAGCTCTCATGGTCTGGATTGGTAACTGCTAATTCATTGTAGCTCTGTCATCTTTACTGATAGATTTACTATTAATGCGATGGTTAAGTGGCACATTAAATATTATAGCCATTATTTCATCTTCTTTTTAAAATACAGTCTAGCTTATTAAGTGTAATTTGACTTCAGCTATACTTGTGTAACACATTATGCCAATATAAATGGCTCTACTGCAGGTGAAACTGAACTCTTAGTGAGGTCAAGATGTATAAAGTTTAGCTAGCTGTAAGTTTTTATGGATCTGTTCCAAAATGCTTATGCCCACAGAAAGGCAACCCTTCAACAGAGAACAGAATTTACAGCTTTAAAAAAACTAACTAGAATATGACAGCACTATCCTTATTATCGGAAATTTAAGAATCTGAAAATGAAAACGTGGTAGGTCTGCAAAGGTATGAAAAAAATTATGTTGTTGTTAAGAAACAAAATTAATGTGATAGAACTCTTATCCTTAGAAATAATAACAAAACCAACAGCAATAACACTGACAGAGGAATATTTGTATTGCATCTCGCGTTCAGGAGTGGCATGCGGCTTCTGTGGAGGATGTAGGATAGCTGTTATCACCAGTGCTGCTTCGTTTGAAGGTAGAAGCCAGTAAGTACAACTGTGGCCGTCATTTCCTGTGCAGTTAGCTGTTACAGCTGCCTGAGATTGATACCGGCCTCTTTCAGTGATGCCACCACAGTAACTCCTAAGTGTGTGTAAGTGCAGCAGGAGCTTGAGTCTCACAACGCAATTAGGAGGTGGGTGAATAGTAGCAGCGTGGAGATCTCCATTTGGGCAGGGAACAGCTCAGTATCCAGCACAAAATGGCTTGGGACTGACCAGACTGAATGGGCTAATGTAAAGCTTCTGAAATAGGCTGAATTTTTATGTTTGGTTGCAATTAAAAACAATCAAATAAAACTACACTTATGTTCCTAAAAGGCTATTTCAATGAAATGACCCCAAGAAGAGATTATTTTGATGAATATTATTTTCTAAAATGAAAGCCGTAACTAAAATTTAAAAAGCTTTACCTGTAGTTACATATGTCTGAGAAATCAAATGTACTTTTTGTGAAACGGTATTTCGCTTGAATCAGTTATTCCATTTTGAGGTCAGGCTGCTTTTACATTATCATCACCTCTAAAACATAATGTGATATACAGACAGTCGTAAATTGCCTCTTGTAACATGCGAAATAAAAACGTAATGGATTCCCGTTGGATTATAAATGGCAGTGGTAGGAAGACCTTCATAATTTTGTGGCTTTACCCCATATGAATTATAGGCATGATCTCTCACTAGCAGGATGCATATAAATATCTATAATCATTGTGCATTCATTTATGTATTCTCCATTATGCTTGTAATCTGTCTGAGGGTAAAAAATACGGCCACATAGCTGACAGCAGGGTTCAGCAGAAAATTATTTCTGATGTTTGTGCCCCAGTGATTTGTGCCAGGGGGAGAAGCCTTTCCGCAGCGTCTCGCTGCCCTCTTTGGAGCATTATCCTGACCCGAGGGGCACTGTGGGCACGGTTAGAAAGGCTGCCTGCTCCTCGCAGGTACCGGTGTAGGCGTCAGGATTAATGAGTGGGCAGCAGGCATTGATTTGCTGGCCCTGCCACTTCCAGCTCTCGGCTTGAGGATGTTTAAAGAACGTGGTGAAAGCTCCTGCCCCTCTGGCTTTTCCATTCGGGATTTCACGCCTCTTAGGTAGAAACAAGTGAAATGGTTGCGAACAGCAACCGGAGGTAAATAAACAGAAGAGATCTCTCTTACAGGACACCGAGTTTTATTCACTCTGAAAAGTGATAAATTGTCAAAATGATAAAATCTACCAAATTGAACCAAGTCCAGGACTGGAACTGAAAGCCTGCCCTGTCGTTCATGGCTTTGCTGGGTGCCGATGCCCGGTGAGCACTAACCAGGAGTCTGTGAGGGCCCACGCTGTGCCTGGGCAGCTCCGGGTGGACCGAACGGTCCAGTGAAGCTGAGACCAGACACACAGGTTTAGAAAATGTCACCTGGTGTAATTCAAACGAGGGGGTGGCCCCGTAGCTGTCAGCACTAACAAAGACCACCAAAGTGTTACGAAGCTGGAGTTTCTGTAGCCAATAATTTTGACATGTCCCATCGCTCCTTTTATGACCTCATTTAGGGAAAATACGCTTGCCACTCCTGTGCTTTCTACATGTAGTACAACCACAGAGATCCTGCCACATATGATGTAACTGCTGCTTAAAATACAGGATATTTCTCTTTCCTTTTCCCCCTCTTTTTTGTGCATATAGAGGGAGAGGCTGGGGATATTGTTTACTGGACTTTAGTAATGCCTTTGACACCGTTTCCCACAGCATTCTCCTGGAGAAACTGGCTGCTCAGGGCTTGGATGGTGTATTCTTTGCTGGGTCAAAAACTGGCTGGGTGGCCAGGCCCAAAGAGCAGTGGTGAATGGAGATAAATCCAGTTGACTGCTTGTCACAACTGGTCTTCTCCAGGGCTCAGTATTGGGGCAGGTTCTCTTTAATATCTTTATTAGCGACCTGGGCAAGAGGATCAAGTGCACCCCCAGTAAGTTTGCAGATGACACCAATGTGGGCAGGAGTGTTGACCTGCTTGAGAGTAGGATGGCCCTGCAGAGGGATCTGGACAGGCTGGATGGACGGGCTGAGGCCAATGGTGTGAGGGTCAACAAGGCCAAGTGCCGGGTCTTGCACTTGGGTCACAACAACCCCATGGATGCTACAGGCTTGGGGAGGAGTGGCCTGAAAGCTGCCCAGTGGAAAAGGACCTTGGGGTGTTGGTCAACAGCCAGCTGAACACTGGGGAGGGGAGGTGTGCTCGGGGAGGTTTAGACTGGCTATTAGGGAAAATTTCTTCACCGGCTCGGTGCCGGCACGTGTCCAGCTTCTCATCCCCCAACAGCCCCAATTCCCTCTGCCCAGGGCTGCTCCAGCCGTTCTCTGCCCAGCCAGGATTTGTGCTTGGGATTGCTCTGACCCACATGCAGGACCTTGCACTTGGCCTTACTGAACTCCATGAGGCTGGCACAGGCCCATGGCTCCAGCCTGCCCAGGTCCCTCTGGATGGCATCCCTTCCCTCCACCACGTTGACTGCTCCGCACAGCTTGGTGTCGCTGGCAAACGAGATTCCCTTTACAGTTTTGTGATGGCTTCACTGGTTTTGTAACATTGAGAGATCTGGGTGAAATGGTAATGCAGACTGTACTGTATTTCCAGTCTGTTAAAAGTTCATTCCAATATGAAAATCTGGAATTAATTAAGGTATAAGTACAAGAAAATTTTCTTATTGTGCTGCCAAGAGCCGTAGAACAAAATGGTGTGCAGTGGACACTGCTGGTTTGAAAACTTAAAAAACCTGTGACAAGAAAACACTGCCCTCTCTCAAAAGGGGGCTGCTGGTTTGTTCCACATTCTTTGTTAAATCTCCACTGTCTGAGGCTTTATTTTAATGCAGTTAGTTACCTGTGGAGTTACTTAAAAGCACTTTCTACTGCAAATCTCCTCAAAAGGATTCTGCAAGTGCTACAGTTAATTATTTCAAAGAATGAAAATGACCTTTAATATGTTCTCCTGCATTAACCTTCTTCCCTGTAGTAAATAAGATGGTGCAAAGTATAATTTTCATACACTGGGCATTGCATTAAGCAAATAGATTAATGAATATTTCTGCAACTTATGCTGTATAAACGTATTACAGCAGGTTGCCACTTTAAGTAATCTGGATAACGCTTTTTCCTTGCTTTTGTGCATATTACAGGCAATTGTTTGGGTCGTATAAGGTGTATGTCCTTTGCAGCTAAGATAGGCAAACATTTATTGCTCCTGTTGACAATGAAATTGTCCTCAGGGTTCGATGGGAGGCATAACATTGTGCCACAATTCGGTTGCCCCGTGTGAATTTTTTTTTTTTAAGAAATACGCTGCTGTTAGTTTGACTCTTTGACAAAATATGGTTTTCTTTACATAAGAGATCAAGTATAATCTTGGTTTTAAAGACAGACGTATAAAGGGCTTTTTAAACTGAGCCAAAGGTCCCCAAGTCTTTCTCCAAAAACCCCTCCATCCCAGCAACTTGCCGAATTTTTAACTAGCGCAAATTCTGCTGTTTCCCCAGAGCTGGTTCCGCAGCCTGGCGTTTCTCTGCCCCGCTGGAGTTGGAGGGAGCTCTGAGGATGCGCTAACGAGGAGCCTCCTGTTCCTGGCCGGGGCCCGCGGAGGGCTCGTGGCATTGCACCCTTGTGCCAGCCCCGCGCCCCAGCGTGGGTCCTTCAAGTGACACCTTTTACCGGAAACCTCAACTCATTTCGCAATTTTAGTTCGCGCCATTACTTAGACCTCCTTAAATAGCGTAGAGATGCTTTAATGGCTCCTCTTTTTTCCTGGAGCGATTGTTGTTTGAATTGCACGGAAGACCAGAAGGGAGGCTTTGGAAAGCTGTCCTCTGTAGCTGTGACGGGGGATTTGCGGGCACAAAAGGCGAAGCGTGTCACCAGGTCCTGTCCCTGCCGAGCGAGCGCCGGCAGGACATCCCTGTCTGCTCCTCGCGCTGCCCTGTCTGCTGGAGCTGCCCCGGCCGACTGCGTGCCGCCTCCGGGTTACGCGAGCGTGAGGGGGGAACAGTGGAGTGCAGAGATTAGGCAGTCGTGTGTGTGGTTTTGAGCATCAAAGCTAGAAGCTGTGGGTAAAACTGGCTGGAAATGCGGCTGTTAGTAACTCACACAGTTAATAAACTACCTAGATAGGCAGTCACCCCGCCATCTGTCTGACTGCCTGTACTGAGCCCTCCCCAAAGTACACCAGACAATGCTCTCAAAATCTGTGTCGTTAAGGATACTGCAATATTTGTAAAGCCATTCCATTTCATATTCGATGCCCTCCTAAATCAGACGAATTAACTCTGTGGTTAATATAACGAGAAATCATTCTGTGATAGTCAAACGGAACCAAACCGACTGTTGCCTGAACTGAGGAGGAACACGTTCCCGTGCCAGCTGCTGTCAGCGGGCTCCCGCTCGGAAACACCCCCTCAAAGATGAGGAACTGTTTCCCCGAGAAGTTCCGGTGAGGTTTAAAGTAGGCTGAGGAAGGCAGGACTTGGAGCCCCAGTTCCCCATCTTAGGGATCATTTATGTAAATCGCTTCCCCAACCTGGGGAAACACTGGTAGCTCTTAATAAGGGTCAGTTAAATTGTAATGAGGGAATGTAGGCAAGTGCGCGTTAATTTTGAATGAGTGCAGTTGCTGGTATTTTAAGTCATGAATTTAAATGCATGCCAATGCATTAAATGGGTAGTTTTCGGACTCTGAATTTCAGGAGTAAATCTGTCATGGAAATGACAATTTTCCTCTACTGCAGCTATAACTTAAAATATTTTTTTTAACCTATCATGGTCATTCTATCAGCTAAAAAAACCCCTAAACAACAAACCCATTAAGTACCCTGAAAGTAAACTAAACATCCATATGAAATAGTTATTTTCCGAAACCTCTGTTGAATGTTATAAAGATAAAAGTTGAGAAATAAAGCTGTCAATGCAATAAGCCTGATTGCACCACGATGTGGTCTTTGCTGATTAAAATGCTGAGGATTTGCTGTCTCCCTTGCATTTTTGAGTTGAAAGATTCACTTCCTTCCTTTTCCCTCCAACTTTCTTGAGAGTTCATCATTTCTCTTCCTAACTTGAAAACTTTGCTGTTTCCTTTTTTTTGCCCCCCCCCCCCCCCCCC
>VZSF01002828.1:320041-454040 GCA_013398295.1 Chionis minor
CCCCCCCCCCCCCCCCATAAGGCATAGCTTTCAGCCCATCTGAAATAGAGAGAAAATGAGACATCATTTGTTATAAGAAATTGGACATATGCTTATTAAGTTTATGAGTCTGGAGGATTTTTTGGACAAATTGCATGCCAGAATTTCATAGCCAGATACTAAAAGTATGTGAAAAAAGAGGGTAACATTTCGTGTAAGGGATTAGATTGCTAACTTGAGCTACCATTTCAGCATCTTTCATAGTAGCCTTGCAATATCTCAGGTTGCAGGTATTGCAAATAAATTATCAAAAATTAAGTAAAAATACCATTGTATAGAAACCTTCTCATTGGACATGGGATGTGGAGGCCTGTTGTTGTTCAGTAGTTTGCATTTTATTTCATAAAAGATCTAATCTGGTTTAACTCAACTCGGTCTCTTGAGTTTGCCTCGGTCTCTTTAAGCGCTGCAGGAATGTCAGGATGACATTGTGCCTGCCTGCAGACAAAATATCGGGTGCTCATCTAGTTTCCCCACTATAAGGAATATCTTCAGGTTGTTCTGCCTTGTTACCTTGAACAAAAGTACAGCAGTTTAGCATGACACTAGTGTTCTCATTAGAACCTCTTACTCTTTCTTCTCCAGGCAGTGGTGAAAACAGCAACCACCAGCATCCTCTGCGTCCTTTTTAAAAATACCACAGCTTTTTTTTCAAAGAAGGAAGCATGGACAATTTTCCTCAAATTTGCTTCATGCCTTTTTCCAATTAGGAGAGTGAGACGGGGTAAGGACTTCATGTGGGTGCTAAATCAGAAGTAGTTTGCACCTACAAATTGTGCAATGGGAGAAACAAAGCGTCTGTCAGTAACTCAGAATAATGGAGCCACTGCAAATCACCAGGGCAGGATGAGCAGGAGGAATGGCCTTATTTTCCTAAGTTACTCACTGGGAAAGATTTAAGCTGTGATTGATGAGATGCCTCAGAACTGCTAACGGTGCCGGTCAGCTGGCATTTTGTTGCTGCTTGGAGCAGTTGCTAAGACAGCTCAGGACTGGTCCCAGGGGGAAGCTGGCGCTTGACTGGAAGAATGTTTTCTTCCTGCATTATTCAGCCATGGCTTTGGTGGTTTCATTTTAGTGCCTTGAAAATACACGCGTCGTGCTTCACCCAGTCAACGCTCATGTTAGTAAGAGCGGCACAAGACAGCTGGAGTGAAGAAAGAGCCCAGGCATATGGCACTCCTTGGGAAAAGGAAACCTTTAGCTGCCCTCTTAGTTTCATTTAGCAGAGAGTACCTTAAAGAACAGTCCAGAATGTGACAGAATGAAGTAAAGTAACAGCCGAGATGGGATCTGCTCATCTGCAGAGGGAATTTAATTACACTTTTGTTTTGCTTATGTAATTTCCTTCTTCCTCCCCTCCTGTCAGGCTGTGTTCTTGTCAAGGGATATCTGACAAGGAAAAGATGTGAATGGGATGCAGCTGAAAGCTTTTGAGCTCTTGGGACTTAGGTAGGGAATGCAGACTGTGATCCAAAGCCTCTTCATCTCCTGGCTGCCAGATTTCTCTCCGCTGCTTTGAGAGGGAAGCTGGCCAGGAAGGCAGCTCCGGGGCACGGAACCAGGACAGCGGCGCTGGCCTGACCCTGATCTCACTGGGGAGAGCGTCTCGCGCTTCTCCGCGTGCCCAAAGAGAAACCAGTCCACCTAGTGCAGCGGGGCTGGGGGCAGGTAAGCTTCTCCTGCCTGTACCAATTCTCTGCCTAGGAAAAAAGCAATCCTGCTCCTTCCCCAGCACTGGCTGGTGAAGGAAGTGGCCAGAGCTCACAGCAGTAGAGACACTCATGTGGGCCTCCGCTGCGGAGACCAAGCTCGTGCCCCAGTATATTGCTTCCTCATCAGTTAATCTGTGTTTATTTTTGTACCGTGTGTAGCCAGAACTTCTTGTTTGGCGTTTCATTCCTTTTCCTGGTGATTTCTTTTTTTTTTCCTTAGCCAGTCCCAGCTAAATCCGGCTCCTGATCTATCCTGCTGTCCCTGATCATTTGGCACTTACCTTTTCTAATTTTAAATTACCCTTCATGCCCCCTAGAACCAGCTAGAGTAAGCCAGTGGAATGAGCACAGAGGAAAAACTTTCTCCTTGAAATGTCTTGGCTCTGCCATATTCTAAGGAAACATACTCAATGGACGTAAACTTTGCTTATGAAGTTATGTCAAAATCAGACAGGTTATCATGAAAACTAAAGGTGTGTATATTTTCTCCCCTTGCTCCACAGCACTCCACTCCTACTCTTACAGAAAAAAAGCTTGTGAAAATTTGTAGTTAACCGGAGCAAAATTAGCTCATTCCTCCTTCAGGACCCTTCCCAGACAGGGCAGCAGTGTTGTGCTTGAAATGCTCACAGAAAATGTCTCCTTTTGTTTGGAAATGCTCTAACTGGTTAAGATTTGGCAAAGTTTTCCACTGCATTCTGCAGTTACAAGTGTCAGGCTGCTGCAGCGCCAGGCTCCGCTCCGGCCGTGACGGAAGGGCTTTCCCCGGGGTTGCTGTTTGCGTGTGGTTTAGTGGAGCCTCTGTCCGTGCCTCGGGGCTGCCAGCTCCATGGGGTTTTGTGCACCATCCCGGCACATTCTTCTTCTGCAGTGTATTTAAATTCAGTAGCACCAAGAATCACAAAGGAAATCTGTTGATAGATTTGTTAATTGTTGGCACATGATGGTGTCTTTAGGAGAAGAGCACCTGGGCAGGCTGGTATGTGCTGCCATTGGCACTGCAGAGATACCTTAAAGTCAGGACAAAAACTCTCCGTAACGCCCGCTGTATCACACGCGTTTTCACCCCGCGATGTACAGAACGACAATATCCAGCAGGAGGAGGCTCTCTGCAGCATTTGAAGGGCAAACAAAGGGGAAGGAGCCTTGATTAGTGAGCCTTGTTTGTATTACCCAGGGATCAAAGGAGATAAAACACAGTCTATTGCACTGTTTGTAAAATAAAGATTCCAATTACAGAAGGTGGTGCTGCATCTGTGGCTCCCTGACAGCTGTGAGGAGAATGAAAGCAGCAGCTCTCATTGCATTAAGTTATTAATTATTAATTCTTCCTTGGAAATCTGCAACCTTAGGCGTTGCACGTACTTGTACAGGAGACTGGTTTGGGCTGAGGCTGGAATTTTCTAAAGTGCCCCTTCCTGCTTCTTCTCATTTTCGAAGGACACGGGTGTTGGGGAGCCCAAGGGTCTGTCTGCAGCGGTGGCTGTGGAGAGCTGAACCAAGTTCAGGGACAGACGGTAACTTTACAGTTAGACCTGGGCAGGCTGGAGAGTTGGGCGGAGAGAAACTGTATGAAGTTCAACAACAGTAAGTGTAGGGTCCTGCACTTGGGGAGGAACAGCCCCAGGCACCAGGACAGGTTGGGGGTGACCTACTGGAAATCAGCTCTGCAGAGAGGGACCTGGGAGTCCTGGTGGCCAACAGGATGCCCATGAGCCAGCAACGTGCCCTGGTGGCCAAGGAGGCCAATGGCATCCTGGGGTGTATCAAGAGGAGTGTGGGCAGCAGGTGGAGGGAGGTCATCCTCCCCCTCTGCTCTGCCCTGGGGAGACCACAACTGGAGTCCTGTGTCCAGGGCTGGGCTCCCCAGTTTAAGAAGGACAGGGAACTGCTGGAGAGGGGGCAGCAAAGGGCCACAAAGATGATGAGGGGGCTGGAGCATCTTTCTTATGAGGAAAGGCTGAGGGAGTTGGGTCTTTTTAGTCTGGAGAAGAGCAGGCTGAGGGGGATCTCATCAATGTTCACAAATCCTTAAAGGGAGGGGGCCAGGAGGAGAGGGCCAGGCTTTTTTCACTGGTGCCCAGTGACAGGACAAAGGGTGATGGGTATAAACTCGAATATAGGAAGTTCCATCTCAACATGAGGAGGAACTTCTTTCCTTTGAGGGTGGCAGAGCCCTGGCAGAGGCTGCCCAGAGAGGTGGTGGAGTCTCCGACTCTGGAGACATTCCCAACCCACCTGGACACCGTCCTGTGCCCCCTGCTGTCGGTGGCCCTGCTCTGGCAGGGGGTGGGACCAGATGATCTCCAGAGATCCCTGCCAACCCTTAACATTCTGGGATTCTGGGATTTAGCTGCAGCTGGGAAACAGATATGAAACCCTCCTTGCCCAGCATGGGCTTTTTTGCTCTCGCGCGGGGCCATGCAGGGAAGAGGCAGAGCAGCCCAGGGCGGCTGATGCGGCGGCAGAGTTACTGCGTGGGACTGCAGGTTGCTCCGCAGTGCAGCCCTTGCCATGCGCCGTCCCCCATGGAATTGCCTGGAAGAAGGGAAGCTGGGGCTGAAGAAGCACGCCCGAGGCACGGTGTTTCTGAGGATCGCTCTGGGAGACGAGCTGCATCGAAAAGGGAAATATCTCTTCAGCTCCTTGGAGGCTGATTTGAGGGATCAGTGATGCTTTGGGGGGAGTCGGAGGGATGCGGGGGCTCAGTGCCCCGGTCTCGCAGGCTGCTGGCCCCAGCGCAGCAGGGAGCGTCCCCGAGGTGCCGGGGGCCAGCGAGTCCTAGCTGGGGGCACGCAGGGACCCGCTGCTCAGCCGCCCTCCTGGCTACTGCCAGCCCGCCCGCTGATGGCCGCCCACCCGCCGCTGATTTCTGCGGAAAGCAACACGCTCTAACGACGTCGTACACGCGCTGCTGAAAGCGTAACGCAGATTTGGATGGATGCTGCATGCTGCATGGAGAACAGATTTTTAATTTTACTACATGGTGCTAGGCCAGCCCAGCAGAACTTGCCTGTCTTTGAGAAATGCTTTTATTAGTTGGCTGTGATGTGTTGGCAAATTAGGCCACACCAAATGTGCTTGCAGCCTCCTGCTGTGAGGATGCTTCACAGATTCTTATGCGTACCTTGGAGGTGTTTGCACATTATCCGGTATTTGCAGTCTATTTGTCCTAGCTTTGATCATGTCCTTGCTGACTGTATGCTACTCGCTTGCCCTTCCCTCTGTCAGCATCAGTCCTTTTTATAGTGTTTTATAACAACTTGGGTATAAATTGTCTTGCAGTTCTCTAATTTGTATTCCTTTCTTACGCTACCAAGGCAAATCCTGGTTCTGTTACACCAGCTGATAGTGTGGCTCAACATAGACTACTTAATACACATACATGAGCAGTATGTAGTGCTTGTTAATTCAGCATTTTATACATAGTTAGAGGTAGTGTAGTAATATAATAAAAGCGATACCTGGAAGGTAGATTTTTGCTGCCTTGGATTTCAGTCATACAAACTGAATTTGCTTATTGGTCATAGCAGGGGATGGAATTAGACTTGATGATAAACTTTAAACACAGACAAAAACCTGCATTTCAGGCCAGGTGTATTACCCCAGCAGGAAATAATGCGTTGGCGTGGGAGGGGTTTGCTGGGCCGGCTGATGCCCCGGCGAGGGTGGGATCCTGCCCGCGGCTCTGTCTCCAGCCTCCTTCCCTGCCTTTCCAGGCGCAGCCTGTGCCGAGGCCGACTGCGTGGGAGCAGGGCTGGCTCCGGTGCCTGCTGGCGGGAACAGAATAGCTGTTTGGTGTGCTTGCCAGAGATTTACAATGAATATACCAAATACCTTTCCTTCAAGCTGTGCTAGGAGACTGTGTGTGTTTAGACACATGCTGGATAACAGTACGCCATCCCGTGTACGCTTCCAAGTTCTGTAAAATATCCCCTCAGCTTTCATTTCTTTTCCTGGAGAAGTTACCAGATGCTTCATTATTGTTTTGCAAAACAAGCTGCATATTACCCATATGTTTTCCCCCTTGTTTTTCAGGAGGCAAACTAAACGTTGGTGCCCATTTCGAATAATCATTAAATATTTTAGATAGGTTGGAAGTGAAGAGCGGGAGCTTTTCACAGCACAGAGCAGACAGAAGGTGGGTTCAGCGTGCGGCGGGGCTGGTTGGACGGTGATGGGGGCTGGAGTGAAAGCTCCCGGGTGGCGCAGACGCCACAGGAGAGGATTAATAATCTTCATATGGTGGCAAGAGAGAGAGAGTATTTCAGGGCGTCAGCTAAACCTCCTGGTGAGAGGTGGTAAGAGGTTTTTGATCCCTTAATCTCCTTGGTGAAGAAAAGGAGATGGGTTTCTTCCTCCGAGGCTGGGAGGGGTCGCCAGCGGGCTGTGGGGTGTGCGGGAAGGGGGAGCGCTTGGGGCAGGCTGCGAAGGACGGGCCAGGGGCTGCGCTCGGGCTCGCTGGGCTTAATTACAGGCCTTTGGTTTCCGTTCTGCCGCTTGACAGAGCCTCCGTGAAGGGCACAAAGCTGTAGCTATATACACCTCCGGGAAGAATGTGGATTCTGGGACAAATGCTCCCTTGTTGCCATTAATATGGTGCAGCTATTCAGGTGAGTTTAGGTCTATGCGGAAGATGAAGGCGTGACGGCAAGTGAATTATTTAGAAATTAAGTACATATCCCAGAGTAAATGTTAGTCAGAAGCAGGGGATAGATTCCTGTGAATAGCGCCTTACTTCCCAAGTACTCCCTTTGATGCTAATGCAGCTGCACTGGTACTTAGTGATTTGGAAGAATTTAGATGGAAACTGGCAGATATCCATGTTTTGCTTTGTTGAATTTTCAGGAAGAAACTACTGTTTCAAAGTTTCTGATAAATATTTTGCTGTGTAAAACTCAGCCAAATGATGCATAATTCAACACATTTCCCCCTCTTCAAATTCCTCAGTAATTTCTACTCTATTTCATCTTGATTTTGTAAATGGCTTTTTGTTAAACTGCTTTGGGGAAGGGGGACTTCTTTGCCATTTTTTTTGTGAATCTTTTTGCACCTCTTCATCTAATGCAGTGCTAAAATGAAAAGTTTGCCTAGCAACCAACGGATGCACTAACTATTATGGAAAAACTTATTAACGTCACTTATTGACACAGCCTCAACAATTCAGCTGTCAAAAGGTTGACACTTCAGTGGGTGACAAGTGCAAGAGATTATTAATAGTGTAATTTCTGATGTGTTTCATGTCAGAGTGGAAATATCAATTGCTTAAGAGCTAAATTTTGGCTGCTCCGAGGGCAGCTGAGGGGAGCAGAAGAACACCAGACTGTAGGTACTTGATGTGCCTGCCTTACTGGCAGGGGAGAGAAGGGCTCGCCCGGGGGTCACGGTTTTGGGGAAGAAAAGGTGCTTCTATGCGAAAGCTGGAGGTTTCCCTGGTCCCTCGCAGGGGTTTGTAGCTGTTCCTTGGCCTTGGCTGGAAGAGGAAGGGTCTGTCATCGGGTGGGTTCTCTGCCTTTGGAAGGCCGCAGCCATTTCTGCCTGCAGCACTGTTCAGAAAGGAATGACCTTTCTGCAGAATACCTTGAGTAACTTCCCAAACCATGATCCGTGATTTTGGCTCCAGCTGTCTGTGCTGTTTTATTGTTTAGATTTTATTTGTCTGTTTTATTGTCTAGATTGTATATCTGTGCTATTTTATTGTCTGCGCCATAGATTTTTTTTCTATTATTTTCACTGTATCCTGATCAGTACATACTGCTTTGTAAGCGGAAGCACCATCACCTGTGTACAGTCACCTCCAGTTTGCGTTGGCGCAGTCCGGTGTCCCCCCGTCGGAAGGCACGCTTCCGGGCCTCATGCTGCCGCTCCGTAGCCACCGCTGGTTCCGCGCTGGCAGTAATCGCTGTCGTTAGCAGTATGCATCTGTGACCTCCCTCCAATATCTGGCCTCGTAATGCTCCTGTTCCAGTTTGGCCCTGTGAGATCGGAATATGAGCATGAGGAACCGTGCCCTGACACTGAATTATTGCAGGAGCTGGGAGCAGGAGCTGTGACCGGAATACAGCTCAGAGGATTCCTTGCCGTCTCCGGGAGCCAGCCCGCGTGCTGCCTGCTCTGTGGGGGGTAATAAAGCGCACATTAAAGCTGATGAAAATTCTGACTGCGGGTGCTCAAACTGAAGGGCTCTGCTCTGCCTTTGCTGCCGTGGCGGAGTTTTGCAATTTAAGGCCGTGATATACGACCTGGCTGTTTTACTGTGGTGTTACTGACTCAGCCAGCGGCCGCCCTGCGCTCTTGCCCGCCCTCCTCACTTGTGCTTTTGGCACATACAGCCCCTGTGAGCAGCTGAGAGTTAACCACGGCCAGCCAGGATCCAAAAAACCCAGGAATGTTTGCCTTTGAACTCATTTGTATGGGAGTTCAGAGCGCTCACCTCAGCAAACCTAGGTCAGTCAATCCCTGGTTTGGTGTCTGTTCTCCTTCCATAGGGTAATGCTAATCACACATGACTTGGAACATTAAGTATAAAAATAGAGGTTTGTGGTGCCTATACTGTGCAGGTCTGCAAGGGGAGCTGTGCACATGCCAGGGCAGCGCACATGCAGTAAATCTCCGCTCTGCATTGCATATAAAATAAGCTATTTAATTACAGGCTACTAAGAGTTTACAAGCAAGTAAATCTGATTCATGCGCATCATAACTTGCATGAAAATAATGCCTGTACTTCAACAGATGAGCATATAAATGAAAATGTTAAAAATAAAATACTTTATTTCACCCTTAATTTGTGGTGGTTTAAGGCAATAACTGTCATAGACAAATTATTATGCTTTATTAGGAAATCAACGTGTTGGAGATGTCGCCTAATCCGTTCTGCAGGGGAATCACGCCAGCATGTAATGACAATACATAATGTACACAATTCCTTTTGACTTTCTGCTGTTGAGCACCTTGCACGAATAGTAGCTTCTGAACTGGTAAGTGGAGGGAGAAGTCTTGCAAAGCTCCTCAAGTCTTTGTAGCTAAGAGGAGGCAGTCTGGCAAACATGGAATTGCTAAAGCATCATTAATGACAAGTTTTAGCTGAACAGGAAAATACCATGAGGATGCTAATCATTAGGTATATTGAAAGTATTATTTACATACCTACTCCTCAGTTTGGTCAACAGTTCTTCTCAATTATCCACAGCTTGTTAGACCTTTCAGCGTTGCACAGTAAACATAAGAAGCTCCATTTCACAAACAACTAAATGTGCAATTGTCAATTAATGCTGCAGCCTTGGTCTTGTAGTCCATTAATGCTGTTTTGTGTAGCGCTGTGGTCTTGCATCTGTATTTAAAACAATGCTACTGCTTACTGCTCTCCTGCACAGTTGAAGTAGCTTTCTTAACTAAAGGTGGACAAAATCGATTAAAACAGCTAGACTGTGGTTAAAAGAAATACTCATAAGTTCCGTGTTAATCGATGAAGTATTCCGTATAGCAGTAATGTATTCCAATATTTTTCTTCTGTATTTAAAGAGACTGGCAACAGGCCAAAGGTGCCAAGGCTATGGGGTGCAGTCTGTTTTGAAAACGGCCAACAGGATTTTAGCTGCATGATACCAATTGGCTTCTAGCTTTGACAGAAAAAATGGATCCATAGCTCCGGCCACGAGTGAATTGCTAATACTTCCTTCTACTCATTTAATACACTAAAAGCTGTTTAGAAGTGTTGGCTTGAGTCGATCGTCGGCATTCCGCGGGAGGGACGGGTGGGTGATAAACAGCAAAGCAGCATGCAGTCAGCTCCCCCGGAGGTGTCGATCAGCCCTTTCTTGAAGGGGGGCACCAGAGCTCTCTGCGGGGAGGTTTATTTTGTGTTATTCTGGGGGTTTACTCTTAAATGCGCATCTGTAAACTTTGCCTGGAGGGGTCTGGAGTGTCTTGTGTAAAGTAGCTCGTGGAAAGTGACCCAAGAATCCAATCTTCCCACCGGCTTAGAGGCCATCCAGTGTATGGATTTTGTGCATTTGCATCCATAAATCCGGGTAGAAAGGCACGGCTGTGTACCATTTGGGTGGTAACCACCCCATTTCCCACCTGCTGTCACTGCTGGACATTTGGAAGGTAGAGTGGTGGACCTTCACCGTCCGAATGCCTCGGTTATACCGTGCGCTGATCTGCGCCTCTTCTCATTTGACAACATCACTGTTGTTGCATAGTCATTCTTCATAGGAAATATTTTCAGGAGGAAATATAGCAGAGTTTCATCTTGTGTGGCCCGCTCTGGCTGCGGGACTTTGCAGCACTCCTTGATGAAGAAGGACCACAAGGCAGCCATCTGGTCCTGCCCGTCGCCGTTCGCTCCTCCCCACGCCTTGCGTTTTCTTTTGCCGTGGAATTAGTGCCGTTTCCAAGACACGGGGGAGCCTAGAGAGACTTGTGAAGAGACCATTTTATTCCTTGTGATGCCATTTATTAGGGAGCTAATTAAAAATTCACCATAAATGTGCTTTAATTAATACATCAAGATGAGAATGTAAAGCCCGTAGGGTGAAAGAAGAAACTTCACCTTTAAATATAAAATGTACCTTACTTGCTTTAAAGTAGACCTTTGAGAACGGCAATTTTACTTATCTCAGCTTTTTAGAAAGTTGAAATCTCTTTGTAACAGGTAGATAATGATTTCAGTTGCTTTTTTTTTTGTAGGGAAGGAAATAACAGCGCGTATTGAAACGGAATACTGGTATTTTCATAGCTGGGAAATTATCCGTTTTACAGTTTTGGTAGATAAATTATCTGAATAATTGTAGAAGAAATTCAGACTTCATGTGTAATATAAAACACCGAAGAGAGCTTTTAAGGAGAAGAATGCTTTTCAAACTTTATTTTCTGGAGGTTGAACAAAAGGGAAAATACTTAAATAGATACCTTATATATAACAGGCCATATTATTCAGAAAAACACAATAGCATTATAAATTAATTCTGCGGCTTATTTCTCTCGAGATCTCACTTAGTATCTCAGCATTTAATGTGTGCCTTTTCAGGTTGTCTGATGTGCTCTCTGGGTTTGCTTGAGACGGTATTGACGTTAAACCTACCTTATAAATATTCACAGGGAAGTGCTTGGGAAAACACGGACACGATGCCTTTGCTTCCCCCGCGCAGACGGCAAAACCTTCTGCTGGGTTTTGTGGGTGCCCGGGAGAAGCCTCTGGGGAACAGGCTGGGGCTGAGCCCGCCCTGGCCACCGCGGAGCACTGACCCTGCTGTCTCCAGTGACCACCGGCACGCGCGTTCCTCCCAGAAGCGCGGCTGTGATAGCAGATTTGTCTTCTTACTTGAGTAGACTCAACACCAGGTGCTGCCCTTAAAAAGTGCAGTAGAACTTTGTGCTTTATTTTTAATAAGATGCAAAGTAATTTGAAACTGAATGGAAAATTGCTTACAGTTCTTTTTGTTGGTTTGGGTTGGTTTTTCGGTATGTTCTTGTTGCAACTGGTAGAGCGTGTAGGAAAAATAGTACAACACAGAGTGAAAGATAATGCAAGACACGAGGAAAAGTTCGTTCATCCAACTGCAGACCTGTCTCACTGTATGTACATCCTGAGGCTACTGGGACTGGGCACTGCTGAGGTGATGGTGACTCTGGGAGTTAGAGTTGCTTAAAGAACTATTAACTTCTCCTTCCCATCTGCAAAGAGGGGAAGAAACTAGAGGAAACGTTAACTGTTCCTGGAAGAGCTGTTCCATAGGACTTTTGTCAAACTATACATAGGGAGAGAGACAAAGTTAGACAACTTTTTTGAAATACTTGTTTTCTCATTGCATTAACAGAAACATTTTAAGAATGGAGAAAGAAATTATATATGCTACAGTGCCCATTACTTGTTTAAGCCTCGATGAAAGCAGTAGGGAGGAAGGAGAATGCTGGAGCTGTAGAGCCGAGCAGGCAATGAAAGCTGGCGTCCGTCCCAAACTGCAGAAATGTGGGATCTAGAGGGTTCTCCTGATGTTGTAAACTCGTGCATGAATCATGTGAATCCTTTTGGGTTTCTTTAGCAAGAAAAATACTTCAAATGTTTTTGGTTTTTTTTTTGGAGATGGAGGCAGAGGTAGAAACCACAATGTAAGTTCTTACTCCTCAACCTCCAACAGCCGTGTTCCGAGCCCGCGGAACAGCGTCATCCTGCGGCGCCGCTGTGGTGACAAGGCCTGGGCTTTGGGAGGAAGGGCTCTGCTCCGTTCCTCTCCGCTCGGCTCCGCTCGGCCACGGGGCTGCGCTGGGAGCTGGGCTGGGGCCGGACGTGGCATCACAGCAACCAGTGCCTCCCAGTGCTGGTGGCCAGGTGGATGTGAAGCAATGGGAGCGGTGAATTGGGCCCAGAATGTCTCTCCAGCCCATAAAGGAAAAGAATTAGTTGGGAGTTCTGGTTGATCTGTTGGTTTTTGTGAAGTTGTGAGGAGCAGAACGTGTGGCGACGGCGTTGCTGAAGCTGTGTTCCTTAACCGGGAAAAAGCCGAGCCTGTGTGCTGCTGGGCAGGAAGGGGGTCGTGCTCATCAAACGGCATTCCTTCCCTAAACTAACCGGCAGGTTAAAACCAAACCAAACCAAGAACCATTAAGCCTTGTATTCTGTAGAAAACACACCAAGCTAAACTTGGGGATCAAATGATACTAGGCATGTTTATTTATGGAAAGGGAGATGAATGCGTTGACTAGACTATATATTGCTTTTCTGGACTTTCACAGCAATATTTGTGTACTGGATAATTGAATTTGAAGGAAACGGGGGGGGGAGGTGGTGAAGAGAAGAGAGCAGACAACCTGAAGGTCCTTCTTGCTTTCATGTACGGCTTTGCCATGTACTCCAATACCATTTTTTAGAAACCAAAGGGCATTAAGCCATAGCGCAGATGTAAACCTACATGTGTTTTAGCGTTGACTGGATTTATATGTGGTATTACAAGCACAAGTAGATACGTGAACTTTTTCTTTTAGACTTTTCCTCCATTTAGCTTGGCATAAGAGTGTCTAGCATTGAACTGTTAGCAAAAAAAGGACATACTTCTCGTCTTTGTAGAATAACCAGTACAGGACTGTATAGAATTGTCTGGTTAAACCGGTTAACTCCTCCTGCCCTCAGTGTTTCAACTGATTTATCTCCTTTCTCTCTGAAATTTCACTCTGGGTTTGAATGATCTCACGTCTGAAAGACTGAACTGGAGTTTCGTATTTTAGGATCGATATTGAAAAATTAAACTAAAGGGTGTTGTAAAACTGTTGTGCATACAGACTTGGCAGAGGGTGAAGTGTTATTCAGCTGGAGTGTTGAAAATGTCCTTTTTTCCTGCCGACTGACGTGGGCTGGGCCATGAGTTTTGACACAGGGTTGTTGGTAGCCCAGTGGGGGATTCTTTTGCTTTGTTTTGTTTTATAGAACTGGGCTCCAAGCAGAAACTGGTGCATCCTTTCTTCTTCAGATCTACCCTTGGCAGCTATAGGGGAGGGCTGGCATGTGATCTCCCGCTGTTACTGACTGATGATGTTACCTGCAGGCTTCAAGGTGTGTTTTATTTAAGCATGCGTCTAAATGTTTAGCCTTCAGAATACACATTTTCTCTGTTATACTTTGTTCTAAAAAATCCTATATATGTCAGGAGAGTTTGATTTCTACCTCAATTCTGATATAAAATTTGTTCTTCAGTGACACCGTTAATTTGTCTGCAAATTGCTGTTGGTGTTGCGATTGCTAACAGAAGGGGAGGTGCTCGATGTGCTTTTTATGACCACCCTTGTTCCATGGAGAAGTAGATTCATAATTAAAGCTAATGTTGCTTGGAGTGTGCTCAGACTCTGTCATCGTGTTATCCCCACTTGGTCTCAGATACCTGCCCCAGCTTGCTAGGGGTGCCAAAATGATGATAATTCGCTCTTTCACAGGCCTGAAAGAGTTTTGTGAGAGAGCCAGCTAGTATATTCCTGTTTCAGCACTGCTGAAATTGAAATAACTGGTTGTTTGCTTTTATATATCTAACACTTCACTTGGGTCAGACTTGTCCGGCTCCCAGCTCCACATCCCATCCTCTTGGGCCATGCTACAGAGTATATCTTTTTTTAGTATTGAAATTAAGAGATCTTTAGTCTCACCAAAAAACTCCATTCTTTCCTGTAATTTAAATGAAGAAAGGCCGATGCTGTCATGTCTGCAGCAAACGCTAGATAATGAAACAAGCTCCATGGGGTTCTTAAAAATGCTTTTGACTCGCATTTTCAAAGTGGAGACCTTACAGCGTATTCTTATTAGATACGATGATACAGCTGATGAATTACTGCTTAGATCAGAGAAGAATGCTGATAAGTTGGATTTGGTATTGTAGCTGTCATTGAGGTGGAAAACATTATCTTTACTAGAAAATACATTTTGAAGAGTCTTGCTTGCCTTCGCTTTTGAGCGTGTCACACATACGATAAAAATACGTATTCAAACAATGGGGATAAATGGGCTTCACTGGGGATAAATGGGCTTCACTGGGGAGTCACCCGGCTCGGTATCGGCAGCTCTGGGGGGTGACGCCTCTGAAGGGGCCCCTGTGCTGCCGTAAAACGGGGGAGGCTTAGAACTGACTAATGCAGCCCGGTCTCGTTCTGTTGTGTCTGAACTTGGTGGCCAGTCCAAGCCGCTGGCATTGTCCCCAGTGCTGCGCGGAGTCACCCCTCCGCTTCCCGTGCCAAGGGGCAGCTGGCGCGAGCTGCTCCTTCCAGCACCTTCCCTCTCTTGGCAGCGCCCTGCTGCCATTCATTCCTAAAGACGTTTCCCCCAGATTCCACCCCACTAAGGGTAAACTCGGGCTGAGCAGGGTCAGAGAACATACTTGTTTCTCACAGGGTCTAATTTTCCTCCCCTGCCTAAGAATAGCCATGCTGAGCGCAGGGTCCGGCGCTCCTCTGGAGCATTGTTCCCGACTCATCTCTGGGGCACTGTGTTCAAAGGGGAGTGGGCTAATTAAAGTATGGGTCTGCGCGCCTCAAAAACTCTTTGTGGTGTAATCACGGAATGTCAGCTGGGACTTTTTAAATCCCAGACGTGGCACCATCTGGTAAGTACGGAAGAAGAATGGTTTGTACTTGATACTTTTGATACGCTGCAGAGACGGGATGAGCTCTGCAGCCCCAGAGCCCTCGATGGCCGGCGCAGAGGGTAGATGTCAGCGACATCTGCAGACCACTGGGCTTTTCCTCGGGATGAAGTATCCCCTGCAGGAATTTTTCTGAAGGAGAGGTTGTTTGCCGTGGTTGCCAGAGGCTGTGGATGGAAGCGGACGGTGCGGCAGTCAGTGGGAGTTTGGGCAGAGCCAGCATTGCTCGCGGGTCAGCTGGTGACTCGGTTGCCGAAAGGGCTCAGCGTGTCACGATCAGTGTTGGGGCAAGTCTTCAAGTTTGAAGTTCTTCAGGTTCAGAACTTGCAGCCCCTCCCTACTGCCCCCCTGGCTTTAGAGATGTAAGGATTTCTCCCTCTGACAGCTAATTAAACTTAGTTCAATATGTATGTTGTAATCCGTGAAAAAATAATCATCTTCTCTAATGGCTGGAAAGAGCTGTTGCAGTTAAAAAATATTAAATAATTAACCTTTAGTCCTTAGAAATAAGAAGTTTAAAAATTACTTTAGTGCATCAAATTTCAACAGAGGGCAGTGTGACATTGCTGTACGCATCTCCGGAGCATTTTCTGTTGTGATGATTTATGTGAAGACTCTTCCACTCAGTGTCCTCATTAAGCTTATTATAGGAGTAATAGCATTGCTGAAAGCACAGGGAAGATGTAAAACAGAAGAGATTTTTACAATGGCTAGATGTGATAAAGGCAGGATAAACTGGAGAACATTTTCAGGTAATGGATGGAGTCAATTACAGCAGCATCCCAGGATCCAGGATAACAGAAAGGGTTCTGCAGTGAGCCACGGGGAGAGGTGACTGTTACGGATCAGGTCCTCCCGGGGGGATATGGCAGGTAGTTTGTTTGGTGCGCAGACCGCAGCCAGCAGGTTCCTGGCTGTAGATTCCAGTTCCGCTGGGCTGCTACTGCTCTCCCATTACCTGGATGCCCCCAACGACTGTGGTCTCCAGAGCAACAGAGAGCTCTGGCAGGAGCAGCTGCCCGAAGCGGTTCCCCAGAAGGGTGCCGTGTCTCCCGTCAGCGTCACCTGCTGCCCAGGGTGCTTCAGACGGCGCCTCCGAGCTGGTTTCTCCCGGCCGTTATTGACTGCTGCCGGGGAAGCGGCAGTTTAGCAACAGAGGACCAGAAAGGGGCTTTCTGGGTCGTTGAGTTCAGTCTCTTGCTATCACGGAAAACCGTATCATATAATCCCCTTCAGAAATTTATCACACTTCATTTTAGAGCAGACACTGCCTTACTCCAGGGGTGACCTAGCTCGGAGGGCTCGGAAATACAGAAACCCAACCTACTCTTCCTTTCCTCCACGCCACTTCTCTGCCTGGCGGAGCTCAGGCGAGGAGACCCTACCCCAAAATACCTAGCGGAAAGTGTAACTATTTCATCTGTTAAATGAAACAAACCCAAACAATAGGTCTTCCAATGGGATTTTTTGCATAAGAAAAATAATAAGTATTTGTGTACACCCTGTAGGAACGCCATGTTTTGTACTCTGCCTGCTAGCTCTACAGCAGCAGTTAATTAACAAACACAATTCCCAGAGCTGTGCTGACATTAATCATTGTTGCTGGTGCACAAACAGAGATGTTTTGGCATGAAAAGGTGCTTTGGTAGTTGAAGTTCTTGCTGTTGCTGAAGAGAACAGCAGCATTAATTTAAGCTCAGGTTATAGCAAATGGGAAGAATCGATGCTTATAAACGGCAGAGAGCAAAGCATCATGGAGAAAGGTGCCTGCGAGAAAGGAACAACTGTGAGCTTATAAAAGTTAAAATATTTGGATGGTACTTTGGCAACAGCAAGTATTAAATTACTGTAAGCAAAGAGCAGTGGTGTGCTAACAGGAGACACGAATATGCAGAACTGTTGGGTGGGAGCAGCTCTCCTCCATGGCTGGACTGGTCCTCTGGCCGTGGGATCTCCTGGGAACTCAGTTGAAGAGGTGGATCCTCAAGACAGAGTATGAATTTGTGCCCTTTTCTGTCTATTAGCTCTTTCCGCTGCAGAAATCCTTTTCATTCAAAAGACCTTGAACTTCTCTTGTGTTAGAGCTGCGGTGAAGACTTGTTGGCCAGAAGTTGGCTTATGGTCATCTTGTGTTTCATGACCCATGATTTCTGTTGAAATAAAGTTACAGTGTGTATCACTCAATTGTAGCGTATCAGCGAGGGAAAAATACAGTGCTGAGCATAGAGAGAAAGAAACAAAACGATGTTTTTAATCATCCCTTAAACTCACTGTCCTCCCAACGGAATTGCATGGTGTACACGTGTCCTTGTGAACCCCTGCAAGGAAGATGGGAAGGAACTTGCAACCGTGTCAATAGGAAAGAGCTTGTAAAGCAGCGCTGGAGCTGAAATCAGAAAGTCAAATGAGAGGGGCTGGGAAAACATGTGAATAGGGAAAATGAGGAAAAAATTATTTCAAGAGACTATTTTGTGGTAGGCAAAATGAAGATAAGCACTATTTAACTGGCTGTATTGAAAATTAAGCCTATATTTAGCCTACTAAATGGCTGAGATGGCTTTTAAGGGAAATATACTATATACAATTTGGGTCCAGATTTCTACCATTGAAGTTTGTCGCGTGGTGGAATGATGTATGCGGTTACATTAGTTGAAGTCACAAACGGCCTTCTCCCTTGCAGCTGGTCTGTCTACTGATTACGACTGTTCCAGAAATCACAGTAATTATAGATATGAATGCACACGTGTTTTCCCCTTCTGGAATTACCAAGCAGCTATGAACTGCTTTGAGAGTGTATCTTCAGAATTGCCCCTGATGTTACTCGGTTGAGTGATTCCTGCCCTGCTTGCTGGGGCGGAGGAGAGCAAAGCTCCCGCTTCCTTTTCCAGACTTTGCTCTGCCATCCCGCAGCACACCGGAGCAGCTCCTGCTCTTGAGAGAGAGGGCGTTCCTGCAGATTGCTGATCTCAGGTTTTTCTAGTCATATTTACGAGGAGGTGGCCTGAGACAGCCTCCTTGCTCACGTTCCATCCTTCTGGAAGGATCCCCAGCTTCTGACTCCGGCTGAGCATCCCTGCCTGTTACTCTCCCGCAAGGCAGGAGCGAGGAGCGGAGCAGGCAGTGGCGTTCCTGCGCTGCGCTGGCTCCTCTGCCATTTCTCAGCGCGGCTGCAAAACAGGGAAGTTTATCCAACATGCCTGAGCTGCGTTTGTAGCTATTCTGCCTGCGTTGCGGGTGCTTTCTGCAGAGGCAGGTTGTGTCTGAGCCTGGCTGCCGCCCGTGCCGGAGCTCGGGAGAGGGCAGTGCGGCTCCAGGCGCCGGGAGCTGCTGGGTGGCGGCGGCGAGAGCCTGAGCCTCCTTCCCTCCATCCATCAGCAAACGGATGACAATGTCAAACTGTAGCATTTCATAAATGTGAACAAAATACAGTTTAACAATCTGATTTCACCCCATCTCCAAACTGCTCGCAGACATTTTTTCTTGACAGAATGCCTGTTGAATCAAAATGCACTTTGTGCTTTGATTTAACAATATGTTTGTTTGGTTTTTCCCTCCAGTTGAGGGGCAGGAGCCCCCACCCCAGAAGCAGCTTTCGAAACAGTTGTGCTGGGTGACAGATGGATTGCTTCATGGTGCCGTACTGGGCTGTGATACTGCGATTGATTGTATCCGAGTACGTGGTGCTCAGTACTGTTATTATAGTTTTATATCTTAGGCATACGCAGTCCCTATGCTTTATGCAGTAGGTAACGGGATGAACAAAGCACCTTCTAAAAGTATAATAAAAGCGGTGTCTACTTGCATATTGAGCAGAAGGAGGACAAGCTATTATTAAATTATTGTAGTGAAGAAGAACATTTCCTTCCACCCTTAGGCTAATATTAAGTATTCTCAAGGTCAATTGTAAGAGAAAATAGAGAAAGACAAGAAGCATAGGTGCTGTCAGTTGTATTTTCTGTTTTCATTTAACTGTAGCCTTAAAATCAGAATTATTTATAGCCATGATGTATCTCCCTGTGACCCTGATTCCTCTAGTTCAGGAGTGCCCGATGTTTGTGCTCAAAAAGAAGCTGCGAGTTCTTCTTTGAGTCACTCCCTTCTGTGCATATTGGACAACAGGAAATACCTGGAGCTTTCTTGGCTTCCAATTCTAATTACAATTTTTCTGCTCAATGTGTATTTGATCTTTTCAATACCTGGAGAGACCCGTATACTGAGGCTGCTGAAATATGACTGCTTTTGGACTACCTAGCATGCATTGATTTGCGTGGGTGTACACGTAAAAAATCTGAATTGATGGTCTAAGGAAACATCTAGGTGCAAATAGAAGGAATTTGAACTTTAAAGGCAGACTTACACTTCTGACTGGCTTGTATTGAAGGCAGGAATAGCTGGGGTAGGGCCAGGCGAGTTCCTGATGGCTGGCTCTGTCCCTTCACACCGCGGAGGGGCTGTCTGCCGGAAAGGGGGCGCTGGGAGCCTCAGCACAAGGGTAGAGTGGGACACATATAATGGAGGTTAGATGGTAAAGCTTATCTTTGAGTTTGTTTTAAATTTAGTTCAACATCACTGACATCAGAAGAACTTTTAAACGTTTTCATGTTAAATATTGCTTTTCTGTGCCTGAACTTTGCTGCTGGTGGAGGGTAATAGAAGAGAAACACAAAACGCTGGAAAATTCCAGCGAGATTTTTTTAAAGCAAAGAGCCTATTTTTAATCCGTTTCAGTATACATACTTACAGGCTTTAAACAAGGGGTTATTCAGCCACTCTCCCAGTCATCATTCACAACAGCATCATTTCCAGCCTTTCAGGTGCCCTTCAGCAAGTCACTTAACCTTCTTTTGCCTCAGTTTCCCATTTGTGGAGTGCACGGAGATAACAATTCCTGTCTCCTTCACATGAGTTACAGGACACAAAGTGCAGTACTTAATTTAAGCACGAATGCCAGCCCTGCTGAAGTCAAGGCAAAATAAACTGTATGATTTTATACTAATTTTAGACTAACCTGATAATCTAGGTACTGAAAAATTGCACGTATGTTAGTTAGACAGAGCTGAGTGTATGTTAGTCTTAGGAGCGGCTGCGGAAATGGAGATGCCGGTGCATATACCTGAGATGTTCTGGAGACTTTACGTCAGCTGGCGGTGGGTAGGCATCCCTAGGTGTCATTATTTATTAAAACAAACATAGTTTGCTCATGTGTGGCTGATGATTTGTATGTGTTTGGTTGACAGGCTTGTGAGAAAAGTCGTGTAGGGAACCCAGCCCCCGTGGAAAATGGCTCCGCTGTACCCTGCTCTGCAGCCCCAGAGCTAATTTTTGGGTGTCTGAAAGTTTTCAAACCTTTTAATGAACGAGGGTGAATTTCTGTCAAATGTGAGTCAAATTAAGCGCGGCCTTCTTTTGAGCTTCCTTGGGTAGTGCGATTGGCTTTTTGTTTGAATTTGTTGCTACTTCAGATTTTCAGTGTTTCACAGGCATTTTTGGCTAGAAATTTCCGGTCCAGCGAGCTACCTGACTGTGCTTACGGTGCTCAGGATAAGCAGTTTCCAGCAGTGGAAGCTACCTGGGCTCCTTGTGTTTATCCGGGTGCAGCGGAAAGCTCTGGCACGTGCTGAATTCGAGGTACGGGCTGAAGCTGCATCCCTTGTGAAGCTAAGCGTGTGCTTGTATGTTTTCTGGAAAATAAATGGATTTTAGCAAAGTAGTGAACACATACTTAATTGGGACTTAATAATTAACTTCCTCTTTATTTGCGTAAAAGGCATTATCAAATGTATCATTGTGATGCATTTTCCTGTCTTGGTCTCGTAACTCAACATTCCCTTCTAAAAAGACGATGCTTTGTTGTGAGCGCTTTTTCCTGCGTTCCGTTTTACAGAGCTCCGTTCCTCCTCACATTTCCATGCCAAATAGCTCAGTGGGAACCAATCAGGGAATGTGACAAATGTTGAGAACGTTTCTATCTTCCTTCGCTGCCAGTGGAGCACTCATTCTGTTTTCAGGATGTCAAATGATGTGTGCAGGCAATAAGCTTGCCTCACTAGCACTCAGTAGGGGGAAAGAAAAAAATAACGGTGCCTCTTCTCTGTCTTTGTAGGTGAAGCAAGAGAGTAGATGCCTCGAATGCTATTTTCCAAAATTCATTAGAATTTTCTAAAAAAAAAAATTTGTTTCCTCCTTATTTATTATTTATTTCTTTTCTCCCTTCATTTCAGAGCCTGATTTTAAGTCATTATATGTTTTTATGTAACCGATGATTAGGTGGTTATCAGCTGTATAGTAATCTTGCTCCTCTTTTTCTAAGGCAAGTTAATGCAGAAAGGCAGGCGACGCGGCAGCATTATGAACTGAATACCATCACGAAGTGTATGATTTGCTATTCAGGGCTTGATTTCATAACTCATTATTTATGTAGGTTCCACTATACCGAGTTCCCTTGGGCCATTCAGGTTTTACGCCGGTGCAAGTGAGAGCAGGAACTAGTCCTCTTATTTGTATATTCTCAGCGTACATCGCCACTTTTTTAAGCATCTACTTCATGTATTTGTCTGTGCTACTTGCCCCCGACCTGCTCCCCCTTGGTAGGGGCTGGCTTTTCCACTGGAAGCTCAGCGTCAAAGCCACAGGCCAGCTGTGCTTCACTCCACCCCTCTTGCAGTGCCTCTCGAGGGGGTGCAGTGCCCCAAAACACGAGTGTTTGGTGCGCGTGGGCTGGACGCGGTGCTGCTCCCAGCGTGGGTGCCTGCGGACGTGCCGGCAGCGCGCAGGCGCGCGCCGAGGGATGTCTCCCGGCGCTGCAGGGCTCCTGCAGGCTCGGTTTCGTCTGCAGGCTCCATCAGTGCGACGGTACCTTTGTCTGCAATTCTGTAATTTGCGTCGAAGCAGGAATTTGTGGTGACTGTTCATCATAAAGCTGTATTTTAATAAATTCATACCAAAGTGTTGTAAGTAGGAAAAATCGTGAACGCTAGCTGAGGCCCCTAACTCTGTGTGTGAATGTCCAAAATTGAACTTCTGAACTCAGCAGAAGCCTGAGCCTTTACAGGGCTGGCTGTAAATTCTGATCATGCCTGAATTAAACAAGCGGCTCGTCCCAAATCCTCCAGTTAATAAGAAGACATAAACCAGAACTGCTGATTGGGAGGCTTGTGTTGGGCTTTTGTAGACAGAGACGAAGGGAGAGCTGAGGCCTTGGGGTTCCGGAAAGCAGCGCTGGCCTGGAAAAAGAAGGTGTCCCAAAGTAAGAAGTGGTCTCAGAAAGAAGAGGGACCAGAAAGGAGGCGATGATGGCCCTGGATTTCGGCGATGAGTAAGGGGACGAATGCCGGGGGGTGCGCAGGGCCCTTGGCCCGGGAGCCCTGGAAGAGCTAACGGTGCCCAGCTGGAGCCAGCCAGCCTTCTGCCCGACCTCTCTGCTGGGCACGGGACTCAACACCTGACGCTCCAAGGTGGCGCTGGGGGGACGAGGGTAAGAGCTCTCATCTCCTGGGATTCTCTGAATAAAACCCGGTATCCACATCTACGCCAGGTTGTTGCTTACTCTCTCATCTGTGACACAAAGGGGAAAAAACCCCTTTGTGCAGCTTCAGAAACATCCTTTACTGCATCTGTGTGACTTTGTGGACCTCTTTAGCAGTTGTCCCTTACAGCGTCCGCAGACAGAGCTGTTGTGACAGCTCTCCTAAGGGCACGATTCTGTCATGGGAACTTCGGGGCAGTACTCGGTGTGTTGCGTTGCTCTCCCCCGTGCGTGGAAATATCACTCCTGTCAATAGGAGAACCGCATCGTATTATACTGTAGGTGTGAAGGACATAATCATTCTAGCAAGGTATTTTCAATAAGCCAGGTCTCAAAATGAGATCCAAACAATCGTTATGATGAGGAACAGAGAGGATATTAGTCAAAAATATTGGTTTTGAAGGTGCACAACTTCAGAGGGGCTACCGAAAGCAAATGTCAGTTGTTTGGCTGTTATGTGAGTCTACACCATATTTCTTTTGCTTGACAGTAGAGAGTTGGGAGAGATGAAATCGGCATTCGTAAGGGAGCTGGGAAATGCATGTTTTCTCTCTCGGCAGCATGAGTGATGTTCAAGTCTTCCTCATGCTAGCACAAGTCATTTTACAGAACAATACTCCACTCTTCTGCTTTATTAGCAGTGTTCTTCCAAGAAACAATCCTATCTGTGTTATTATATTAATATATTATTTTCCTGTTTCTTTTTCCCAGTAGACAGAAATAAACAGGGAACATTCCGATATAGCGCTCCCTTATGCTTTATTACAGTTTTTAAAGAGAACATTTTGTTGTATAATTTTAGTTTAACATGATTTTATGTGAAGGATAACGAGGAGGGGTAAGGTATCATGTTAGCTCTTCCCATTTCTGGCTTGGATTATGTGCCCAAAGGAAAGAGAAGAGATTCCGACTCTGTCCCTGCGTAATGGGGTGGCCGAGGGAGTGGGCTGGGAGGGACAATCCAGACTGTCCATTCTGCTTGGCGGCTGCTGTGGTTCCTCCCGGGAAGTGCAACAAAATAAATTTCATCTCCTCTAAGAGGTGATGTAACTCAATCTGGTGTTTCTTGTTTTGAGTTGGAAAACATCTGCCTCTGGAGGGCCCTTCTTGGGATAGTGGACTTGCAACTTGCCCGGGTAACTAGACTGAGTCGAGCACTTCTGTCTGAGAAAATTCATGTGGTTGCTCTAAGACCACCTGAATTCTGAAAGGATCTAAAAGTGCTGATGAACACAGAGTTCATTCATGCTCTCTCTCTCACCCAGTAATTTATACCGGGGAGCTTTTCCGTCTAGCTGTTTTGATCAGCTGTCTGAAGAAGCCTGTATGTAGTATTGATGTAGAATGGATATAGGAAGTTGCATAAAGTTTCCCTATTGCATCTTAGGAAGAAAATAAATATTCCAAAGACTAGAGGTTATGAGTCCCAGTGAAAAACAACACTTTAGCCTAACTGCACATACAGGCTGGTAAATATACTGCCTTCTGTCAAGGAAGGAGAACTATAAATGCATATTAGCTGAATCTACGCCAAGCAGTATGACTGCAGTTGGATTGGCTCAGTGATAGAGAAAGTACTACTTCATGTCAACATAAATTTTTAGATTATTTTCACGGTGGGAAAAAAAGAACTTGTTTTAGTCCTACTGCTACGTTATATATTGGAAATACAAAATGCTGATTGTATAAATTTCAAACCCAGGACAATTTAGAAAGATGAAATGTTCTAGACATCTTGTGGTATCGGTGGCAATTATGTGCATCTTGTTTCTCAGAGAGGTTTATTTAAGTTTATGTTTAGTTCTAGAAATGAGAAAAGAAAAGAAAAGGTGTCATGCCAGAAATTCAGCCTGCCGGAGGGATACTAAAAGGACTGTAAGGGCAATTCAACTTCATTATTTTCTACTGAGACAAGTGCAGAAAAGAGAATTTGGAAAGCTGGTTTATGGGTTCATTTACACAGAGGACAAGCGATGGGGAGCGCGTCTCCGAGAGGCTTCTCTGTCTGCCAGGAGAACAAGCACCTTCCCAACCCGGCCGAGCTCTGGGTGAGCCTGGCCCCGCAGCCTTCACGCCT
This sequence comes from Chionis minor, assembly GCA_013398295.1. Classification (NCBI taxonomy): domain Eukaryota; kingdom Metazoa; phylum Chordata; class Aves; order Charadriiformes; family Chionidae; genus Chionis; species Chionis minor. The sequence goes on from VZSF01002828.1 coordinate 344,522, forward strand.
GGCCGTCAGCAGCGGGGCCCGGAGAGAATCTCAGGGCTGGCCTTAATTTAATTTGGGGCAAAATGCTGGGGAAGGGCTTAGGCAAGGGTTGTAATTGCTCAAACCATTACGGGTGAAAATAGCTGCTGACAGGAGTTATTCTCCTGTATGACAGTATCTAGGAATTACAGTCTAGGGTGCCATAGCCTTTCATTAACATCAGCACCCAGGATAATGATACAAGTAAAACTGTTGTACTTTATTACAGTCTTGCCGTCATTTAATTGCTTGATAATACGTTTTCATAACAATAGCGGCCCATGGAAAGTTGGCTGGAGTAATCCCAACTGGTGTATTAACTGCGGCAAAGTTGCCATTAGCGAAGCGGGTTGTTTGGGGAGGTCATTCGGAACAGATGGCTATTATTTAGGGAAAATAGCTGTCGAATTGCGTCTCGTGAGAGAAGCTAAAGTTCCCATATTTAATATGAACTGTATGAAAATGTGCAAAAGGGTTCCCAGGACCGGGCAGACAAAAGGAGCGCGACGCTGTAAGACTCCACAGCGGAGCCGTTGTGAGCAGGAAGTGCTGAGAGGTGGAACGTGGTTTTTGCTCCGTTTTTAATGTAGTCGTATATCCTCTTCCCTTAATGAACTTAACCATAAGCAATCTGTTTTTATTTCATTTCACGAGCCTGTTCTGCGTGCACATAGACAAACCTCACACAGAGCGTAGGCAGACTACTACCTTGAATAATAATATTAATCGGTATTAATAATACATAATGCTTACATGCAAATGTGTGCTTACATATGCAAACATGGGGGTTCAAACATGGTGATGCAAATGTTAAAACGCTGGTGTTTGTTACATTTGATGTTAAGGAGCTCTAGTGGGATTTTCTCCTCATGAAAGAGCTCGTGTCTCATTTGATCACTCTGGGATGCAGTTTTAAGAAAATTAATTAGTTGTAGTGGAATGGACTATGAATTTTATTTTCATCAGTATTGGACAAGCTGTTTTGTAATTTAGTTGTAATTTCCAGTGTGGGGATGGGTACACAAGAGGACAGCAAGCGTAACCATCATGGTTACGTTGCTGGGAGGGAGGTGAGGCTGAGACAAAATAAGGATGTTTTCCAGAGAGATTTCTCATACAAATTGGAGTTGTAGCTGCCAGTCAAATCTCCTTTCCATTTGTGACTCCCAGCTTTCACTTATAAATTTCAATGAATAACAAAAGCAAGTTAAAGTCCTGCGAAAGACCGTATTGAGCAACAAGATACTTTTCGAAGAGCCCTTTTCCCTCCCTCATGTAGATGGGAAATAAATATAATCCCATCGTCCTAAATCATTCTAAAATTGCCAGATACCCAATTTGCCTCCCGTTAGAGGCATTTTAACCTCCCAGGGAAGATATATATTACTTTTGGGGATGCTCTTACTTCTTTCATATCAGCATTGGGAGTTACTGTGGGAAGCTTGTGTGGGACAGTGCAGCTGGGTCTGTCACATCAGGGAGCGGACTGGGATAGAGGGATACAGGCACCCGGCCCTGTAACTGGGCTGGTAGGGGCTGTATTTTACAAGGCTGAGCGGACTGCTGTGAGGATACGTGGTTTTCTCTTAAATAGAAGTCAAATACTGGAAATTGCACAGTCAAACTACAGACACCGTGGGTCTCGGCTCTCTGGCAGGTCTGGAGATGCCTGAGAGGAGGGTGTAGCTGGGGGGGGGGGGTTGTCTCTTCTCCCAAGTAACATGCAATAGGATGAGAGGAAACAGCATCAAGTTGCGCCAGGGGAGGTTTAAATTGGATATTTAAATATCCAATATAGGAAAAATTTCTTCATCAAAAGGATTGCAAAGCACTGGAACAGGCTGCCCAGGGCAGTGGTGGAGTCATCATCCCTGGAGGGATTTAAAAGACCTGTAGACATCGTGCTTGTGGGACATGGGTTAGCGGTGGACTTGGCAGTGTTAGGTTGATGGTTGGACTTGGATGATCTTGAAGGTCTCCGCCAACCAAAATGATTCGATGATCAGCTGTGGGTAGAGCAGCCATAGGTAAGGACTCCTCCAGAATCCACTGAAATGAACAGAGAGGCTCAGTGGGCTCAGGATCATCAGACTTGGGATCTCAGAGTTTCTGCTACGAGAAGGGTGATGGGTTCTCAGAGGAGAAGTTTGGTGAGCATAAAATGTCTTTCTTCATTTGCCTGGCAGGCCTTTCGAGCTGAGTTCATGGCAGCTGCCTGTTGGGGGTGTAGAGGTCTCGAAGAGGGACCTGAGATGTGCTTCTGGCTGCCCGGACGTGGCTGGCGTGGAAGGGAGCACCTTCTTGCTTGTTAGTTTTGTTGCTTGTTTGCAATCCAAAAACCTAACTCATTCTTGTGTTATGCAAACCTCCTCTGTGTTTGTGCACAAAGCGAGGCCTTTAATCAAGTTTTGCTCTAATGGTGGGGAATGTTATTAATAATATATAAAAGCTATTTCATGTAATTAAAATGGGGAAGAAAGTATTATTTTACAATTATGCTGACAGCCTGTCTTTGATCTTGGAACCTTTGTCAAGGTATGTTAGTAATAAAAACGAAAGCCCTCTCACGTTAACCTTGGAGTAAAGCTATCATTATGTTTCCTAAGCCAGAGCTGCCCTGGAAAAGTAAAGTACTGTGTCAATTGTACTCCAGGACGGGATCTGTTGGCTTTTGTGACCTTTCTTCCCACGTCTTGTCACTTCTGCATTATGAAGCTCAAGTGTATTACCTTAAAAAAGGAAGTAAGTGGTAAAATGACAACAATTTTTGCAAACATTTAAATAATTTAGAAGGTTAATAAAATACCAGCACATGAGGAGCTGGATTTGTCAGTTTGCAGCGGTGGTGTGTGAGTGGTATGTGTGTCGGTGACTTGAAGAGAGCACAGCTCTCTCTCTGCCTTCCTTGCACGCCAGCTTTGCTTCAGAGCAATGCAGTAACGGTATTTGATAACAGGATTCGGCCCTTCTCTACAGATGCTCTATGCTCAGCTGTAGCTTGATGTACTCTGAAGTCGAAATTTTTGTTATTTTGCTTTATTTAAGTCAGTGTTTTCAGACTAGTCCATCAAAGGGTGGTATATACATTCCTGTAGCTTGTGTTTTCCTTCTCGGCTTCTCTCCCTTGAGCTAGCGCCAGCTGACTAATGCAGGGGCTGGTAGCCCCGGACCTTTAGGAACTTGGAGAGACCTGCAAAAGCTACTTAAAAAGCCGGATGGATATTCCGCAGGCAAGCCGTACTACCGGCTACGGCTATTACACCAGCAATACCTGAGCTTTGTGACTTAAAACTGGCTGATATATTCAGCCTTGGCTGTAGGTTGCATTAATCCTGCATGGCCCAGTACCGAGAAGATGCGTATTTTTTCAGGAATGGCTGTGGGTTGCTGAAAGTTGTGCTGCTTGTTTAGAGGTGGCATGAAAATTTTAACCCAGGTCTGTATGTGTTAACACCAAATATTGAGTTGTGATGCAAGGCTGGTTTTTTTTAGCCTGTTTTAAAAATAAAGTAAATTTCTGATTAAGTAGTTGACAAGAAAGCAAATAATGCTCTGCCTGTTTTCCTTTTCCTCCTCTCAAACTGTTATATTTAGTGTAAAGACTAGGAGGCAGCTTTGGAGTATGTTTTAAGAGCCATCATTCATGTCACGTCAAGGTTTCCAGAATGTTTTAAAATCTAAATTAAGCATGATGGCAACACTGCCTGGAAATTATTTTCCTTACAAGTGCAAAGAAACAAAGACTGCACCGTATGTGTTGTACTCCAGAGGGGAATTACCATTTTGGGTGGATGGATGGATTTGAGATCGCTGCGAGCGCTCACTCGCCTCTTGCGCGTGTTTGCGAGCGACGAGATGTACGTGAGTGGGAATCGCAGCTGTCTGCCCCTGCTGCACAACTACAAAAATCTTCTACAAAATCCCTGAAAACGGGTCACGGAGTGTCTGGTGTGTAGCTGGTGGTGGAGGCTTTGCACGGCCGCGCGTATTCTACCGCTTTTAGCCCACACCTCGGCTGGTGTGCTCGCAAGAGTCTCGCGTGCACGTTCTGCTCCCTACTGAGATTCCACAAGAAAAAATTCTTCCTTCCTTCGTTAGCCTCCAGATAGCAGCAGAATACCTGCTGTCGATAGGTTATTACTTCATTTCCACCCCCATATTTATCATGTTATTAATTCCCCTTCATAATATTAAAAATGTTAATTCAGTGTTTGCCAAGTCTCCCGTTTCCCAGTGAGAATAAGACCAAGCTGTTTAATCTTTCCACACAACCCGCTGCAATTTTTGAGAATTGTTATCATTTTGATTACTCTGTAATGCACCTCCCAGAACAATTATAAACTCTGTAAACTGAAGCTGTGGCAAGCTGTTTGTGGGAGACGTGGGCCCTGGTGAGGAAACCTTTGTAAACTGGCCGTGCAGGCTGGGCTCCTGCGCCGCGCTGCCTGCCGGGTGCGCCTTCCTTTTGGGAAGCGTTGGCTTCCAGTGGGGATCTTTGGGGGAAAAAGCAGCTTGGGCAGGGTGAGAGCGGACAGCGAGGGCTCGGAGGGAGGGCAGCTCTGTGCAGTGAAGTGCTGGAGCCCGACGAAGGGCCCTGGGCAAACCTGTTGAAAAGGCAGGTTGTAGAGGAAAGGGGGGAAGCGAACGCGGGCAGCGAGGCCGGGAAGGGGCTGGGAGGGTGGCACAGGCACGCGCGTAGCACCCGACTTCGCTCGTCTTCACAAAACATCCAACATTGGTTCAGCAGGAATATTGTTTTGCATGGCTAGTGGTCACCTCATACGTGCTCAAATGGGAATTCTGAGGAAACGTCTGTCTTCCGAGCGGAGCTGGGACTTTTTCTTTTGTCTTTAATTTGGGATATTGCAACCTCTGAAAGAATTTCCTAAATCTCTCCCATATACTTGTATGTTGCCTAAGGTTTTCCCCACTTTTAAAAATTGTATCTTTTTGGTTCTTCGCCTGTTTGAGGTAAAATCTGCTCAGTGTTGTCACCAAAACCAGGGTATTTACTCTTTATATACTCAGGGTGTAATACTCTGGTTTCTCTTCAGATTGTATAAATCTTTCGCCTTTTACTAAAGTTTTCTGTGGAGAGGAACAGGCACGAGTGTCGAGGAATTTTGAGGCTCCATTTCGGTGGAGCTGTTTTTCTTTTTCTTTTTGCCCAGGGAGGTGGTGGAATCGCCGCCCCTGGAGGTATGTAAAAGCCGGGCAGACGTGGTGCTGAGGGACATGGGTTTAGGGCTGGCTTTGGCAGTGTAGGTTATGGTTGGACTTGATGATCTTGAAGGTCTCTTCCAACCCAAGTGATTCTGTGATTCTACGGTTCTATTTTATTTGTCATTGCTACAAGGGTTGCTTGTATTTCTGTATGGAGCCTGGGGGAGCACAGCGGCAGATGACCCTCCATCTGTGAGCAGGGAGCTGCTGGGTGAAGGATCCAGTCCTTTCCCACTCCCTGGCGCTGCCATCCTTTGCTTTCACAGCTCCGGGGAGCCGCGTCCCGGGGACGGGGTGGCGTACAGGAATTCTCTGTATTTGGGTTCCCAGTGTGAATGGCTCCAGTAAAAGCAAAATGTAGAAAAAGTAAGTTATAACTCCGTAACAAAGGAATAACTCCAGGATTAAAATAGAAGAGTGTTTCTGCTGCAGAAATAGTGTTACAGCTGTGGCTGGCTGTGGGGTAGGCTTTGAGATGAAGAGGTATGTGGGTGACTTGAAAAACGACATCAGATACTTTGTGCGCCATGAGTTAAAGTGTATACGTTGCTACCCACAGTGACTTATTTCGAGTGGCTTATATTTGGCACAGTATGCCTTTAGATTACAGAAGGAAATGCTAAGCATGGAGCTCTTACTGCTCCGCTCAGGCTTAGCAATTATGAAGAATAAAAAATTTACCAGAGCCTAAGCTCTTAGATAGTTATAAACATGGGGAGAATTAAGGGACAGGAAAATTATAGCAACCCAGCTAAACCACTATAATTAAGGCTGAATTGCTTTTATATTATAGCATTCATGAAGTAGAATGTTGAAGTAAGTGAAAAGTAAAAGCTCGAATACTGTTTCAGACTTAAATTTTGGTAGCACAAATGCGTTTTATCTCACGATGTGTGTGTAACTTTCGGTTTCTCTTGTCCACCTCCTCCTCTTACTGGTGGTGCCTTGCCCTCCAGATTCCAGTGTCTCCTGAGGTTCCTCATCTGGGAATACGGGGCTTGCTCTTGGGCAGGGACAGCCTGTGAGTACGGCTCTCTGTCACGCTCAGTGCCATTTACTAAAGGCTCCTAAATTACTCATGGGGGTTTAAAATCCCATGTGTTATGGAATCAAAGACGCCCTCATGTCCTGCACATTCAGATTCAGAGCCAAAATTGTAGGGCTTTGGTGTTGGGGTTCTTTTTTGGGGGGGAATTTGTTTGTTTAAATTATAACTGATTTGTTTCACACTTTCAGTACTGGCATGCTTTTATGCAGCGGAGCTGCCTGTGCATCTTCATGAATCCCCTCCTAATTACTTTGGAATCTAGTGGCCAGTTTTCCACTGAAGCTGACAGTGATGTAGACGCTTCAGAGGTGCTAAGTTCCCCCCAAGCTTGGTGAAAATCCTCAGCTACAGGAAAAAGACCTACATTAAAGCTCCCCCAGAGGGAAAGTCAGGCAGAACTCCATCCGTGTTCGCTTCGCGAGGCAGCAGCCGGACCAGACCAGCTAGCACGGGTTATCAGCCGGGCGGAGGAGGACACGGGGAGAAGCTGGGAGTATGTAGGGAGGAGGTTAGCGACTACAGGACACGGGTCTTGCTGTTGGTAAGCTTGTTTGGATCAGCAGGTTTGTAATGGGAATGAATTCCAATGTGTGAATTTCAAAGGCTCCCCTACGGCTTAGGGAGAGAGGCTTTCGTACTGCTGGGGAAAAGCACCGCATGGAAGTAGTCTGGAGTCCTGGAAAATGATAAAATATACAAGAAAACAAAATAGTCTTTGTGGAAGGAATTCTCAGGCTGACGGTGATATTATGCACGTGTCGACTGCAGTAATTTAGTGACAGCTATATTCGGCGTTATTCTGACACAACGAGCTCGATTAATGGCGCTGCTTACCCCCCCGCCCCAGTTCATAAACCGTACGGCAGTTCTTTGGAAACAGGAAGACTGACTTAAAGAGCTCGGCTGCATTAACTTGGGACTCCCTTTAAATTGTGTCTTGAATTATGAAACGACAGAACTTGGAAATGGCTCTGAATGCTCTTCATGTTCATGGTAAATTGGTTTCATGCAGGAGGAAGCGAGGCCACCTTTGAGCGCTGCTCTGAGTCCCCACCAAACTGAACATTGATCTCAGCGTGTTCGAGGCGGGGGAAGCCACGATTTCGCCCTGAATGGGAACAGCAGTGAACCTTTTTCCTCTGTTTCTGAATTCCTTTTCATGTAAGCTTTACTGTCTCTTTGTAACCATCTGCTGCAGAGCTGTGCACTTTGAGCTTGTGTAACATTTAAGGGTTTGTGTTTGTTTATTTCTGTGGCTGTGGAGAAGAGCTGGAGAATGCGAGCTCTGAAAGTTCAGAAGCAAAAGAGCAAATGAGGCAAAGGGCATCCCAATTTAAGGGAATTCAGAATTTGTTGTTAAAAAACATAGCTGGTTAAAAAAGTCCTGAGAACTTAAAATACAGCTATCGGGCTGTTGTCTCCACCAGCTTCTGACTTCTTCATTTCACCCTAAATATACCTTCCTGGCGTCCCTGGCTCGTTGGCTGCTGGAAGGTGGACGTGTGACTGTCTTGTATGTTTAAGATGATGAGTGATTTTGGATTATAAATGTGATTATTCCCCAAAATAAGTTTTGGTAATACTGACAAGACTTTCCCACAGGTGAGCAATGTACAACGGGAAGGTGAACTTGAACTCAAAGCTTGCTAAGTGGAAGCTAATACATGTTTTTCAAGGGGCAAGTACATGTTAGACCTGGTTGTCTGTAATGTATAGGCCAGAAGTCAGGTTGGAGGGTGTCTTCCCACTGGCTTTAGTGACAGAACAAATGGGCCCAAACAGATTTTAATTAAAAGGAGTAGTAAAGGCATGTGTCTTCTAGAACTCTAAACAGGATATTTTAATTCACTTTTTAGATGTGGTAACTTTTTTGCTTCAAACATGCCAACGTGTCTTTATAATTTTTACTTTAAGCAAAACGTAGTTGATATTTTTTCGTCGTGTTTTGAGACTGGTCAGTCTACTCCAGAGGTGCACAGCTGGAGTCTTGGGGTTTTACCCCGCAGCGCTTTTTGCGTTGTGCTGTAGTGCGCTGGAGGGAAGACAGCTTGAGTTGAATCTAGTTGAGGGGGTTGGTTTGTTTGTTTTTTTAAGAAAAATAACTATAATGGTTGCCAAATGGCCAAACAGAAACAAGGAACAAATGTTTGCAGGAGTTCAAGTGGGGATTGGAAGCGATAGCGAATGTAAAACAAAATTAGAAGCTGTAGATTACTACTAGAAGGTTCTAGAAATACGATCTCTCTGCAAAGAAATTTCAGAAATAGGAATGTCCTTCAGCCTCTGTGACTCAGCTGGCACATATGTATGCCAGGTATGTGAATTAGAAAATGTGTGTGCCTGTCCGGTGCCCTTTGCTACGCCTTGTTTAGGTCCTACTTTTGAAACCTCCCAGCTACTGAGGAGTTACTTCATATGAATTTATTTATGGTGCTGAGAATTTGGCCAAATTTCATGAGCAGTGAGAGGGTAGACACTTAATGAAGTTTCAGGACAAATCAATTTAGGTTCTTGTGTAATTCATGAACTCGCGTTTAAGGTGTAGGGGTGGTGTTTTGTTTTATTTCTTTTTATTTTTTTAATAAATCTGTTTCTTCCATAGCTGGAAATCATCTTCTAGGGTGTGTTTCTAAGCACAACAAACTAAGGCTCAGCTTGGTAAGATGCCTGCAGCGCACGGCTCTCGACTACAGACCAGTCGCTTGGTATCAGCATTTACTGGCATAATTTTATGGAAGCCGCTCATTTTCCATGCAATTGAAGCGACCTGCTGTATTAGGGAGGATTCCCAAGGACTGCTCTCCAAGGGCAGTAATTGCTGGATGCTGAATAATGCTGGGGTTGGCGTTTTGGTGGTGGTGAGTTCCGGTGTCTCCAAGACAGCTGCCTGGCAGTCGTGGTGGTTAGCGACGCTTAGGAAGGTGCAGGGATAACGGATCTCTCCAGCAAGGCTACTGCCGTCCGCCCGGCTGTGGGACCAGTTTGGGCTGTCTCACTCCTGTATCCGCAGCCAGGTAACTCCCCGTAAATAGTGGTGAACGTTTCTCTTGGCTTGATCCAAGAAATCTGAGGTGGCAACGTCAATAATGTGGCCCAAACCTGGAAGGAGCAAACCTGGGTGTGGAAGCTGTGGAGGTTACAAGGCTAAGATAAAGCCTACCGCAGACCCGAGGGAACACAGATCCGTGTAGAAGTATTCCGATAAATTGTATTGATAATTGACAATTTTGCTGGACATTTAATTTCCTACAGGAAATATTTTCTGCGTCAAATTTCATTAAGCTTAGAGTAATTTAAAATAGTCTGTAAACAGACAAATAGTATGAACATTTACACAAACGAGCACCTGTTTTGCCTTCACTTAATTTTGTACAAAATGTAGTATGAAACTCCAAAAAGAGTTAGCTCTAGACGTGATTTGGTGCCTAAGCAGGATAATTTTGAATTATGACTTATGTTAAAAAATAAAAAATCCTCTTCATCTGTAAGACAGGAGAGAAAGGGGAGAGATGTGCTTATTATAGTCAAGAACTGTGATACATAAGCATCAATGATTCCATTTGTTTTATACATTTGCTTGTCATTTTAATGGTTTATTATCAGGGATCCAGTCAAAATTGGCAATAAAAAGAACATAGCTTTACTTTGATTCAAAGGCTGCAGCAGATATGCCAGCAGAAAGGATAAATAAGGCATGGAAAATATGCTGTTAATAAGGGAAATACAAGTAGTTCTAAGCATATTTCACACGCTTTTTCTTTATTTTGATTTCAAGCAGAGTGTTGAAAGCACTTAAATTATTAAGTCATAGTGAATAGTACCTTGAACACGGGTTGAAATATTCCATTGTAGAGCAAACTTGGGTTTGTTCTTGTAAATCTATTCTTATAAATCATTTTCAGAGAAGAGGAGGAAAAAGAATGTGGTCCTTCCTGATTTTGTGTACTTTACAGAAAGGGAGTACCTTCTTTCTAAGAGTCTCGTTGCTATTGACTGCAGTTCTCCAGGGAGAATTCCAAGGGAGGAAGTATGCTGGAGGATTTTGTGGCACCAGGACTCTAGATTACTCCGTCCTGCACTGGCCGAGCGGGGTGTATTGGTGAGAGGATGTAACGGGCTCCGTGTAGCTCAGTACTGTCACTCCTCGCCGCTTCCAGAAGCGTGTGGCTGGTGGGAGGGCAGCTGCCCCGGGGTCGGGCAATTAAACCGCCTCGCGCCCTTTTGGGCCAGTCTCTTCGCCCACCCGTCAGAGCGTTACGGGAGAAAGCCTCCACTGAAGAGTTGAAAAGGAGCGTAGCTGTCTGTGCAGCTGGATTCTGCGCCTCGGGTCTTCTCTGCTGACACCTTTCTTCTTCCCACGGAGGAACAGAAAATAAGAAATTAAATTCAGGGGTTTTGAATTCAGTGGATTTGCAATTTTAAGACACTGGAAAAACAATAGGGCTGAGATGACTCTTCTCTGGGCTTTGTCGGGTCCGTGGTCACGTCTGCACTCCCCCTGCGTGTCCCTTCCGAAGTTATTTTCCTCATTTACCTATTCCTTTTTTCATATCCGCTGAGGCTGTAGCCAAATACCTTAATAGCTTTTAAGATGCATCTAAAAAAACGCCGACACTTAAAAACTCGAAGCGAGGGAAATATTTGTAGAAGCTGTGGCATCACCTTTTACCTTTTTGCTTGTGAGACTGGGTTTGTCTGTACCATGTTAACTCCTCATGGACGTGATCGCTACTTCTCCTCCTCATTCACCAGGTTAGGAACAACTGCCGCCGCTGCAGCTTTCTGGGACACGGAATCCGGAGGCTGGCAGAGAGGAGAAATGAGCTTGCTCTGTTTTACTCCGTAGCCTAACGCGAAGGCGATGAGATAAGCCACTGCAAGAAAGAATCCATATTCCTTTGAGACACAGAGCTGCTCTTGCCCATTGATCCGGAGCTCCAGGTGCTGCTGGGGCTTGTGGGTGAGATCCTCAAATTCCCGGAGCAGCTGGGCAGGCCACCCCGGGGCTTCCTCAGCCTGGAAGGAGGCGCTGCTGCATCGCAGCGATCCCCTCAAAATCCACTGGGGAGAGTCAGCTGAACCGCGGGGAAAACAACGGTAGAGTTCAGAATAAACGGAAGAGGGTATGGAGTTAAAAGGTTCTTTGTAGGCCAGGCAGGTATGGTGTGTGTGCAGTACCGCTGGCGGACAACTCCGCTGAGGGAGACCTTGTTGCTACCCCATCGGTTTCAGCGGCGTTTGGGAATACTTTGTGCTTGTATGACTAATGCCTGCCAAGAAGTCCCCAGACAAAGTGGAAAAATATGTTTAATACAAGAAAATGGAAAAGTAAGTTTCTCTTTCCTGAAGGCAAGTGTGGGGATGGACCTCCTGATCTTTCCAGAAAGAAATTGGTAACATCTGGAAAGAACCCGTGACAGACATTTGCGGGGAGACACGCGGGAGAATAAAAGGAGAGGGAGGGAGGATTTTTGTGGCTTTAGAAAGGAGGAAGAGCTGGACCAGGCAGCAATATAACACAGTCAGGCAAGCAAGCAGAGGTGAGGCCTTGTGGTTGCTCTCTGGAGCGTGTCTTCATGTGCAGGTACTCGGTCTTGCAGTTGACAGGTTTGTTACACAGCCCCGGCGGAGCTTTTGCAGTTGAATTGTGATTCCTGTACTGCATCCAGATCTCCAGACCCTGATCCCATGTGCTTTTAATCATCTCCTGGCCTGAGCTGGCTGCAGTGAAGGTTTTCTTTGTGGTGGTTCTGCTGGACTTGGCCCTGGCTGCAGAAGCCTTCTTGACCTTCTTCTGTGCCTGGAGCCCTGGTCTGGGGAGATTTAAGATCTGTCACATATGACCGGGACCTTTGGACACCAAATTGTGTCTGGCTGGAGCAAGTCTAGATGTCTCAAAGCCTGGACTTACGTATAGCACATGTGTAGATGAATTCACTTGGACAGATCTAGGGCATTTTGGACTGATGGCATGTGCTCAGTAAGTACGACACCTCTGGGCCACCACAGCATCCAACACCACCACACCACACCAACGCATAGTTCACATCGCAACCGAATGCTTAAATACCCGTTCAGACACCCTGCGCGGCGCAGGAGCAGTCATTCATGGTGCCCGGCTCCGGATCCCTGAGATTTACCGTTCACTTGTTCTGGACTGTGTTTTAACATGGCTAAGAGACCTAGGCTTCCTCCGAAACTCATCGCCCTGTGTGAGCATCTGTGTGAACCGGAGTCTGCAATATGTAGTGACCTTCCATTGTCCCTGGCCTGGCTGTCCGTGACCTGCCCAACGCTGCCGTGGTTTTCGGAGGCCGGGCAGGGAGGACATCAAGTCCTGCGGAGGTGGATTTCCCAAAGTGTTACGCTGGAGTAAAAAAGACTGAAAGTTGGATTTAGAAGGTGTGTTAGGAGGCTGTTCCGTGTTCCTTGTGTTGTTCGAGGCTGGCTGTGCTGCCTGGAACGGTCGGTGCAACAGGTTCACTACAGACAGACACGTGTTCGTACCGAGACCTCCAAACTGCTGCATTCCCAAAAGAGAGAGGAGGTGGTGGGGGGGGATTTGAAGGGAAAAGGCTATGTGTCAGGAAGGAAAATGGCTTTGTGTTTCAAGTGCAATTCATCACTGCACTCTGCCCGGCGGAGGGGATATAAAAAGCAGAGTTTGCGCTCAGAAGAAAGTAACTGCTCTGGCTTTGCTCCCCTGCCTAGATGTCCCCATCCCTTCTCCCTCCCCTTTGCCCCAAGGGATGGCCCTCCCCTCTGCTCTCTGTTGCCTTTGAAATCTCAAAGGCACCACGTGTGAGGGAAAACAGTATTTCCAGAAGAAGGGAGGCCAACTTCTGCCTGGCAGTGTCTGGAGCCCCTAACGCTGCCTGTGGCCTGGAGCCCATTCTTTGTTCCCTGGATCCGCTCCCTTTTCTTAGGCTTTTTCTGATGAACAGCTGAATGCACTAGATGGTCACGCCTGAGTGCTTGTTATTTGTGGCAATTAGCGGCGGGTTGAACAGTATGCACATGTGCAGGAGAGTCCGGTGTAGCATCCCGTGCAGCCCTTTGGTGGAAAACACGCCCTTTGGAAGCGGTTTGCTCCTCGCAGCGGATGAGGAGGCGTAGCTCCAGCCTTTTCAGGGTAAGGCTGCTGCTGCTATGGCTGAGAACATCCCATGCCAAAATGGGGACTGGTGTCCAGCCCCTGGGCGGGGGTGCTGGGACCTCTGCTTGGCAATAAGGCAAAAGAAAATTCCTTGGAAAGAATGTGGCTTACTTTCACAGTGTACAGAGGATGATCGTCCTGCATCACTAGCTTCCCAGTTATTTTTGATTATCTGGCTGGCTGTTGCAGCTGTGAAAATGGTGGGCTTGTGAATACTTGCTCTTCTGCAGAGTTGAGTCCATTCTATAAACAATGTAATCCTGAAAACCTTAATACGTCGGAGACAAAAAAGAATAGTGAGGGATCCGTGTGTACAACTGTGATTTATAAGCAGCATATATTTTATGGTCCTTTTACCTAGATATACAACTTCAGCTGGGTAGTGAAGTGGTCAGCCGACTAGCAAAAGCCAGGCTTAAGGGTGCTAAAATTAGAGCGAAAGGAGAGATATTAATCACCGTGGGTTTGCGACTGTAAATTTGCTTGTGTAGCCAGGGAGCCAAGTCAGGGCAAAGAGGGCCTTTTGTTAGACTGCACGAATAAATAAAACAAGGCGTTAGGATATTTCTGGCCCTTGGAAGGCAAGCTTCCCACTCAGCCTTCTGCTCCAAGGACAGCGTGACACTTCGGGCAGAGCAACGACTCAGCTGTGTACCCTGGTGACACTCCCCCTGCCTAAACCAGTCATTTTCTCATTTCTTCATTTGCTCGTACTTCACCTCAGGTGGGCAAGGGAAGACGCGGTGGGGTTTTTCATTGCTGTCGAATCTATGCAGCGTTTTAGCTACCGCCATTATTCTAGGACTGACGTTTTAAGGCATATTCTTACTATTGAACTCCATTTTAGAAAATATTCTTGCTTCTCAAAATCGCATTGCTTTGTAAAAGTAGAAAGTGACAGACTCCTGCGTCCTGTCCTGACTCCGAGGGCTGAGAGTTTGCCTAACTCCACGGTTAGAGGCTCGAGCCAGCACGGCCAGGTGTGCCGGCGCGGCAGCGACCTGGTGTCTCACGCCGGAGCAGACCTCTGTAATCCGTGCAGATCAGATACTCATTAGTCAGATGGAGGAAATACAGGATCTTAATTAGAAAGGGAGTTGTTTGTGGTTGTATGTCCACCGTATGGAAAATAACATGTTAAAGAAGCAACTGGGAGGGTGAAACTATTTTAATTTTGGTTGGTTTGTTTCTTTGGGGTTTTTTTAACTTACCAATTTTATTGCCCATTTGGACCATGACCCGAGGTTGTTGTGGTTTTCTTGGTTGGTTGGTTGGTTGGTTGGTTTTGTTTTTCTTTCCACTCTGTGGTTAAGATCTCTTTGACGCTCCTGGTGTGACTGTCCGATAGCCAGGGTTCTGCTTTTGACACTGGTTGTGTATTTGCCCCACGAGGGTCAAGGATTTACAGGAGCTGATGGGAGCCTTGGTTGTACAGGGAATACAGGATGAGGCAGATACTCCACACAGTTTACCTTGTTTATCTAAGAGTGAAAGCAGTTGCTGAAGAGGGAAGAAATAAGGTTTATGAGCTCTGAATGAAAATAGCAGTACTCCATCTTGCCATGCATCTGTAATTCTCTCTTTCTCCCTGTCTCCTTAGCTGTAGGAATGTGGCGTTTCTAATTTGCAGTGTTGTAAGAAAAAGCATCATGTGATAGAATCACTTAATTACAACATCATTCTTTGCAAAATAATAATTTCCATGTATTTTATTAAACTGTGGGACAGTAAATGCGGTGGAGACAGCTGGCATCTCCTTGGCAGGAATCCTTTGGAGATGCATTGCATTTTTCTATGTTCCTCTTATAACCTCTACTCGTTCTCTTTGGTGCTGATGTTCCGTTTTAATAGGGCTCATCCTTTTACTGCAAGAACATCAGAGTGCTGTGAATAAGAGTTTCTCTGTTCAGCTTTAGTTTCTTCTTGCTATCAACTATGTGTACCTTTTTAGCTCTTTTTATTTTGGGTTTGGTGTCCATCCCCCATCCTTCCCCCCCCCGAAGTTATGCATCAGGAAATATGATCTCTTAAAAGCTTTATTTCAGAATTTAAAGTAAACACCGCTGTTGCTGTATTTTTCCACAGCACTGGGAAGTTAGGGTGTTTCAGCATTGCTAAATACCCAGGAAGTGCTGCCATTAGTTTACAGACCTGCGATCCTCTCATATTCTGAGAACACGACTCCATCCTCCATCCTATTAATAATAACGGTGGAGTTGTCAGTTGTGTTTTTCTTGTGGTTATGGATTTAATGGCATTCATTTCTAACCTCATTTGCTTTCTTCTTGATACCTGATTTTTTCCAATACTCTTTCAATACTCAAATCTTCTTTAAGCTATGTTACAGGTAAGAAGATGCCTTGTAGTTTTTAACTGCTGGGGCAATGTTTTTCCCTACTTATTTTTTGGAAAATAGGGATTAAGAAGAGCAGTGCCTTGGCTGTCCTCTGGTAAGTCAGCAAGGGCAGCCAAAGAAAGGCTAATGGGTGGCGTGCTCTGGAGCTGGGCCGTAATGCCGTACGGTGTTTGTGGAGCGTGGCAGTTCCCCACCAGCCCTCGTGCTGGGAACGTGCATTCCTCACCTCCGGGGCCACGTTTTAATTCCTGACGTTCCGAAGCGCGGATGCTCCTGCAGCTCTTCTGTCAGTTCCTGCTGCTCACCTAGAACGTCCCTGCCTCCAGGGAGATTTGGCAGTTGTTAATCCAGGGCTGGAATTCAACCCCTGTGTGGTTTCACAAGGCCAACATGAATTGAGTGTGACTCCAAGGAATGTTTCTTTGCTTCATACATACTCATTTTCAGTGTATATTGCTGTGTCATAGTGCTGTGAACTTCTACAAGCCGGTATAATCAACCACTCCATTCTTTTTTCTTCATTGAATCCTAAAATTTATTGACTTTTACAATTTCAGATATCCATTAAACTCTGTGTCTCTACATATGCCAACAATTAAATATATGTCACTGGGCAGATGCAGTTAATGTCTTCTGGAGGAATTTCATAAATCCTTATTAAAAAAAAATAGTAATGTGTTTTTATTTACTGTTCAGTAGCTTGCTTTTAAATTTATGTTGTAAAAAAGAAAATGGTTTTTAATTTTGGTGGGAGAAAAAATAAAGGGGAAAGAATGGCAGAGATAATTGTTGAGACCAGGCAGCTCAGTTTTCTAAAACCATGCACCATTGTCTCTGCAAAGTAAAAAACGAAAACAAAGAATAAATAAAGCAAATAAAAGCCTAAAGCAGAAGACAGATATTTAATAAAAACACGTTGATGCTAGAAATATAAGCACTTAAAATGCACTCTAAACCAAGGAAGTGAATTAAATATTCAGAGCAAAATTTTTCTGTTTGCTACTGGAGTCGGCCTTTGTGTGAGATGGGTAATTGCTGGCTTTACTCTGGGATGGCTCCGGTGCTGCTGAAGGGCTCTGGTTTTCCAGGCAGCCGTGCGAGCGGCTCCGGTCTGGGGGCTCCGGTCTGGGGGCTCTGCCTCAGCGCTGCCTCCCAGGTTCGGGGGCTGGAGTTGCACCCACAATGAACCGCCGGTGGAACGGACGGCTCTTTGATTAGGCTCTTCCAAATGTTTAGCTTTGGGCCAGTTTAACAAGCTGCATCAGTGTTACGGCTCAACGGTGCAGTTAATCACAGGGACAAAACTTTGGGCTCTTTTTGGCAAGTGCGACACGTGTGTTTACAAGGTCCGACACCAACTGTAAAAGCCAGGACTTCAACTTTTCAGCAACAATGATGTTTTTCTGGCGTACGTCCTTGTAGTGGAAGCCTTAGTGCCCTTTTGCTCCGTTAAACAGAAAAGGGCAGCATGATGTATCTCTAGATAAGCATTGAATTCCTTCATTTTAAATGTTCGTTAAAGGGTGCATTAAAATGAAAGTAGCCAGTGTTTGTCTGCGTTCGGTTGCACATGTAGAGTGTCGGCGAGGTCTACGGTCGCACGAGCAGCCAGGGTTGATAGCATCACGTCCCGTGTCACGCGTGTTACAACTAGGAATATTGTTGTAGTAAACTTCATGGGGAATTAATCTCACAAATGTTTTCTGTCAGGATTATCAGCTCATCCGAAGTAGTATCAGAACTCAGCCCCCTAACATAATCTATTCAACATTTGTTTCTTTCAGGGTTTCAAGGAGAGTGGAGTCCCAGAGGAGAGCTCTGCATAATGAAAGACTTCACTGGTAAGAAATATTGGACGGGGTGTTCAGTTTCTATTTGGTAAGAGACAAAATAAATTTGGCATAAAAACCGGTAGTAGCAAACTTCCTCTAAATGTATCTATGGATTGTCAGGGATAATTCATCAGCTGAGGAAACGGGTATTTTTGGTGGTAATGAAATCTTATGGAGTCATACGTTTAACAAACTCTACTGGCTGTTGACTGATAGCTTTTGTAAAAGGATCCAGACGAACCATTGCTGTGGCCACGAGATATTCTGCCTTTTCCCAGAAATGTTGCAGGCGTCTTCATAAAGTTACTGGTATGCCATCTCCCTCCCACCCCGAAAAAACAGTTTGCATAACATATTCTTCATGTCAGTGGAAAGCTCTATGAAAGCAGCATAAGACGACACTTAATGACTCAAAACAGTGGTAGAAATGTTGTATCACAACGTGCATGTGGGTATTGAAGCAGAGAAATTACTGTTTTGTATTTAAGCTTGCCGAAATGCAGTTCTTTCTGTCTGGATATCAGTGTGACATATTCCTAACAGAATATTAAAGTTAATCTGAACAGAGACACTGGTTCCCTTTTTCTTTGCAGAAAATCTGGTCTGTAATACAGAACAGAATATTTTCCACTGGGTTTTGAGTCATGTTCTTCTATGTGCTAGTGATAAACACAGCAGCAGCATCTCTCCTTTCTCTTCAGCCTGTAGTTGGTACTGCAAAGTGAGTGAGTTGACGCATGACAGTGTTGAAGTTCACGGGACTTCTACCAGTCCTGAGCCCCGTAAGCCCTGCCCGCAGGGGTTGCGTGTCCAGGAGCAGTCTAAATATTTGTGTAACAGTCTTTAAGAAATATTTACAGCCCATTTACTACTTCACATGCCCACTTTTCTGTAGTCAGTCAGGAAAATATGAAGACTGTTCTGATACTTGTTGACTTTTACCTTAAAAAGAACCCCCCGATAAGTTTTAACACCCTCATGATATACTCTTGTGACATTGCAAGTAAATATTACTAATTAGCTGCTAGGGCTAAACGTTTTTGATCATGGGCAATTGAGATCGCTGCTTATTTAGTTCATCATTAGGTTGGAAAAAATACTTTGCCCTGGAGTAATAAATTGGTCGGCTGCATCTGTGAAATTGGATTAACACTATGGTTTTATTGACTCTAAAGTAAATCCGTGTTTGAGATGCTCCCTTAAATATAAGTCAGCATGTGCCTAGACTGAAGTTCTCGTGTTTGGGAAGATGATTCTATGTTTGCCAGTAGTGCTGACAAAAGATGGTTAGTTAGTAAAATTGCGCTAGATGAACTTTTAAGTGATGGGTCTGTGTCCTACAAACGGCAGGTTAAATTCTGCTTTGTGCTGAAGATTTCTGCTGAATTATTAAGGACTTATGCTATAAACATGGTGTCCTAATAGCCATTTTTTTCCCCCTAACTCACCTGCAAGTTATCTTATATTACAATGCTAGCTTCTCCGAGTACCTTGATGCTTCCTGCAGGGTGGATAATGGTAAGTTATTGATGCGTTTTGACAGCTTTTCAAACACGTTGTCTGCGTGAAACAGAACTGTATAAAACTTAGCCTTCTAGAAGTTAACATGTAATTTGTCATTATAGGAACAGTAAAACAAGACCTGAATGTTTCTCAGTTTTGTGAGCGGTAAAGCACACCGTTTTATCTCTGTGAGACACTTCTTGCTTCTGGCACAAAGGAGGCAGGTTCAGGCACCGGCAGTCCTGGGGAGAGCTCTGAGCTCCCAGATCTGAGAGCGCGTGGGCTCCCGCGTGCAGGGGGCGGTGGGAGCAGGCGACTCCTCGCTCCGCGTCGCCTGCGCTCTTCTCCAAAGGGAAGGCGCGGGAGATGGGGCTGATGACAGGCTCCTCTGATCTGCTCTCAGAAACAGTTTCTTACTTGGCCACCCAACTGACCCAAGATAGCTGGCTTCCTTGTTCTTCCTTTTCCCTTGGCTCTGGTGTTAGATTGGATGTGCTTGCTGCTAAGGAGTAGATTTCAGCAGTAATTATGTCGACAGAAACCATTGCAATCTGCAGTAAAGCCAAATGCTACATTGTCCGGATATTCCTGCGTTTAATTTCCTAGTGCTTATATTTGGCTCAGAATTAACTGTAACAAGAATCCTGTGTGTAAGCGAAAATACCGTGTGTATTGAATATTTTAAAACTGAGCCGGGGATATTTTTACCCTTTTTCAGTGCGGGCTATTAAACCCTCTGTCATACAGGACAATGTTTTTTGATACAAGGTCAACGTAAAAGCTTCTCTATTATTAACCGCAGTATCTCTTCTTTCACTGTAACGACCGTTATGAAAACTGCTTGCAGGGATGTCCACCAGAGTCTTCCAGAGACTCTAAGCCCAAGAGGAGGTTATTTTATTCTACCTACCCTGTGTAGGGAGTAGCAACCATTTTATTTCCCGCATTAGAAGCACAGGAATTTAAGCAATGCCTAGATTTAAGCAACTGGACTATTTCCAGACAATATTTCAGAGAAGTAAGTGGCTTCAGTCAACAATAAATGGAGAAATCCCTGGTGTCTTCAGTGGCACTGGAAGGACCCAGTGGTGTGTTTGTCTTCTGTTCACCAAGAAGTGGGTTTAGGCGCTCAGAGCCACCTCAATGAGTAGAGAGAGCTAACAGGCTGCAAATTCTGAAGCAAAAACCCAGTTCCTAAATTTTACTTTGTGTCTGTGTGTGAGAGATGGGGTGAAGCCTTAACAGGTTCAAGACAGTGACTGGCACCGTAGTCAATCTTTCCCTTTAAAATCCATCTCACCTATCCCAAAATCTCAACAGGTTAAGGGCTTTGCTCTAGTACAGATTTATCTGAATGAAGAAATGTGAAGGGATAAAGAAGGAGGTGATAATAACAGCCAAGGGAGTGTCTTTTTAGTTGAGAAAGAGGAAAACAATGAAGACTTGGAGTCAAAACAGGAAACGTAATGTTGGCATGAATGGTTTGCGAATGGCTGGTGCCATTTACGAGGTTTTGGTGCCTTTGGTTAGTGGCCATGAAGGGGAGGGAGGGACAACTGAGTAGTGTGGTTGCAGGAGGGCTGAGAGCCAGTCAGCATGTGAAGAAAATTTAGGAATGGAGAATGGGATAAAAAAAAGAAAGAGACTCTTATGGAATGAGGAAAGGGGAAAACAGAAAAATTATGGAGAAATAAGAAGGAAAAGGTGGCAAAGAGGAAAGCACTAAGTTGAAGAATGAGAGATACCAAAGAAGAAGTAAATAGTTAACAATCTTGAGAAATAACAATGGTAAAGGAGGAAATACAAACTTATTTTTGTGGATTTTTTTTAAGCCACGTTTATTTGTATCTTAGTTTATATTTTAGCTGTTACAGGCAGAAAAAAGGAGCTATCAGATCAGTGAAAGGGTGTTTTTAAACTTAAATTGGGATTTACACCAGTGGAAACCGGGCCCTGGTGGGTCAGAGGTTATCAGCCTGACGGTGTGCCCAGGGCAGGAGCAGCGATTTTCAGCGTACGTACCAGGGGAGGGTGGAGAACAATCCCAGGAAAACCTTTCTCAGACGGGCGAATACCAGTAATACTTTGCAGATATGATAGAGTGGTTTGGTGCAACATTAGGCAGACCGTGACTGTCGTAGAAACACTTCCCCAGGTTTATATGGTATTTATGGTTGTTATTTAGTTCTATCTGCAAGTATACCTGAAGCAGCTTTTCTCATAGCAGCCAGAAATGGATGGAAAATGCAAATGAAGCCAAATGATGTCGTACCAATCTCCTTAAGGAGCTTGATTCATTGAAATTGTATCTATCCCCCCTTTTTTTTCTGGGCTGCGATGTTGTGGGTGTTTAGCATGTTTTTTAGCAGTTGCACTGACTATGTGCTGCCACACAAGACCAGCTTTTTGCTTTGCAGAGGCAAATAAATACACCTGCGAGGCATGGAGGTCCATGAGGTTACCGAGAAGGGAAAGAAGCTAGCGTGCCAGCGCGCGGTAATCCTGGCAGTAACAGATGTACTGGGAATAATCGTGTGCTCCCGAGAGCGAATAACAGGGATGCCAATGACATTTTTTGGCGTAGGAAAAGACCCACTGAAGCCTGGAGTGGCAATGGCTGCTGAGTCTCCCTTTTACAACTTAAGCTTTTGCAGTCCTGTGCAGCAGAGACAGAAGGAGAAACAGAGAACTTAAACAGTTCAAATGCTGACAGTTGGCATTGCTAAGAGAATGGATGTAAATGGCATAAAATTAACAGATGAAGCCCTGCCAAGTTTCTTCTTAATTGATGTCATTCAGACCTCCTCGGCAGGCATTGTAACAGCAGAAACTCAGTCTCCCCAAGGTTCTTTGCTGTTTAAATAAGACAATGCAATTCCTCTAGAAGTCTGAGAGCTGGAACGACTTTTTCCTGAAGCCTTGACTGGCTGATGCCGTTGGGCTCCATCCTGCAAGGCGCTGCGCGTCTCGGCCCCACTCCGCTTCAGCGGTAGATGAGGCAGAGTCAGGCTTTTGGGTCCAGCCGTTCCTCTCACGCAGGAAGGTGTGTTTTCCGCATGGAGCCCGGGATGGAGAGCTATGTGGGGAAAATGTGACAGCTGCCTGTAATTTCCCCTCCTCGTTACAGGCTGTAGCATCACTTTTGTGGAAGTGAAGTCGGTGGCAATTTACACAACCAATAACACAACCCTGTGATTTCTCTTTTAAAATTATATGCCAGCTCCAGACCTGCTTTTCAGCAAATAAATCTGAAAGAAACGTTAGTACCTGGAATGAGAACATAATCACGGTTTTATTTAAAAGAAAAAGAATTCCCTATCTGCTCCACAGACTGGCTTGATGGATACTGAGGGACCCGTTTCAGTTTATTATGTTGCTGACCTGCTAATTAAAGAGGCCTTAAGAAAGAATTGACATAGAGGATGTTTTGTGGCTTATTCTGTGTGAGTCCCTGAATTGTCTTTGACAGAACTAAGTGTAACACCTTTAAATGCTACGCAGTGTATTTGGGATTGTATGATTAATGCAAGGGCTCTGAGACTTCAATTTGACTTTGCTATGGACTTGTTTGACCTCCGTGTCTCAATTTTTCTGTCTCCAGAATTAGTTATATAAACATGCTGTAAAGCTTAATTAATATTTTACATGTTTTTAAATCCCTGAGTGACAATTAGAGATCTGTGAAGGAAGTAGCAGTCGTGAGCTTCAAATTCTTATCTAAGTGACTATCTCAGAGTCACTGGTACAGATGTTACTGTAGTGCCTAGCAATCTTAACCACTGATCGGATAGTCTGGGCACTCTCTCAAAAACAAACAAAATGGCAGTTTACAATAAACTTTTTAAATTTCATATAATAAGAAATAGAATACATTCATCAAAAGCCACAATAGCAGTTTCCATGTTTTGTTTCCTGGAGAAACAGTAGAATACCGGGAAAAATGTGGGCTTCCGTCGTATGAAAATATTTGATCTCAGTGGCTACTTCATCCCATCTGGGATTTGGGTATACAGGTCTGAAATAAAGACAACAGAAGAGTGCAAATCAGCCCTCTCCTTGTCAGCGTTTACCATCATTCAAACAGCAGGGAGGGAGAGAAACTGCACGGAAATGCTTCCACCGTCAGCGTAGCTCCGCACTCTTACCAAGGCAAGCAGTTGTAGTGAAATCATAGGGTCTTTTTACCTGTCAATTCACAGAAAAATAGATTGCTTGCTCGGGAGGGATTGCTGGATAGTGAGATTATAATGAAAGTTTCTGACTCGCTTGTATGTTGTTAAGATAAGTGCTGTAAACATTACCTCAAAGCACGAATTGCAAAGTGCATTTCTTTAATTTACCTCCTCTAAAATAAGGCTATAATAATTTCTTTATATACATGAGCAACACAGGCCAAAGTCCCTATCAAAACAGGAGATTCCAATGTGTTTGTCTCGGTGTAGAAAAGATGGAAACTGAAATCTGTCAGTAAAAGCTGTTAACCACGTCACTACTGGAAGCTACCACATGGAAGGGATGTTACGTATCACTTTGACGTGAGCTGATACAGAACAAAGTGGTTCTGTTTTCTGTAGCATAAAGCTTGTCTTATATAATCATTACCCATTAACATACTTGTGCTCACGGAAGTATGATATTTATCATTTCTCATCTTATTCCAATAATTTACTGCCTCAGGAAGAAAGAGCATGAAGATCTTGATGCGGTGCTGGCTGTAGCCCAGATGGTATTCTTCCCTTTGATCGGAATAGACTTCAGATTAAGTCCATCGAGAAATTTCTTGCTCTCATCCACCGATGACATCTGAAGGGAAGAAAGATGCCACTTCAAAGGATCCTAGTGATGGGCAAATTGTTCTCTATATAAGTAGGGGCCAGCATATGGTCTTTTGACAGTCTGTGAATTACCGTAAAACATTACATAGGACATCTTATTGGCCTAATTTTCTTCAGGATTTTCTGAAAGCTGTGTTCATCTTGTGCCTGTGAATTGGGATTTGTACTTATGGTACTTCCTATTTTTGCATGGAAAATGAATATGCTAAGCAGAGTCTTTGACTGCAGGTAAAGAGCCCAGGAAAAATGACAGCCATAAACAGCATGATTTGAAGGTCATCTCCCCATCCTCCCTCTGTGAGAGACAATTAGATGCACTTCTTAAAAATGCAGATGCCTATCACTTTGCTTACAACATTTTGCTTTATTATAATTGAGTATGAAGGACTTGAGAATTGTGAGGGACTCTGTCCTCGCCTAAGAATTTTGCAATTTAAGTCGAGGTGTCAAAAACCTGTTGATGTCATTTAGTACCTTTGCTTTACGGTGGAAATGTTAGCACAGAAATTTCTGAGAAAGACAAACCTTCTTGGACCTGTAAAACAAAATAATAACAGTCTTGTAAACAAGCGTCTGTATGATTGCTCTTGACATTTTAATTTGCCACTTGTTAAAAGTCCATTTTCTTGACCTGAAGAGGCTGAATTTGAATGAATTTGAACACTCACTGCAGCAGGACTGCTCAAAGTGCTTGTAAAATGGCATAAATGATACCGGCCAAGAGGAGGTATTTAATATGCAGTCGTCTTCGAATAACAATCTGGTATAGTTTTGTGTTCAGTATTCTTCCAGAGCACGTTTCCAAACGTCTCTCTATCTGCAGGGTCTCTTCGCTTTTGATTTACTGGGGTTGTTGAGCACAAACTTGCTCTCAGCTTGTTTTTAATGGCAGTGCAGAACATCAGCGTGTCCCACCCTGGCTGTGTGCAAGCCTGCAGAATGCTCTTTACCCTGCACTTACTGGGCCAGCCCAGCCTTTGGTAAACCTTCTTGATATTCTTTTTAATCTGCCCTGCTTTCAGGAAGGATTATGGATGGCTGCGTACTTGGGAAGTCAGAGAAGAACTGTCAGATGTCAGTTAGGGAAGTGACTCTTGGAGAGTCTCTCCATGAATATGTATGAATTGAAAAGCAGCACGGTGATGGCCCTGGAGCCCAGAATTCTCGATCAGATACCGCATAGAAGAGAAGCAGAAATAATTCAAACCTTCACGACCTGCCATGGTTTCATATGGAAGGGATCAGACAGGCTCTCTCTGCTGCTTATGCGATGACTCTGCGTTTGGGTAATACCTCAACTGTCATGTAAATTTTAGAGTAAGCAAATATAAAATCCCAACATGTGTTCGACTTGCAGAAGATAAGCTTAATTTAACAGTATTTCACTCCTTTACGGGAGGAAGATGTATTGTGATGGTAATGATGCTGTGTCTTCTCTCACTAGCTCTACTTCCTGGAGACTTCTGTCTTTGCCAGCTAACTCTTCCGTATTGCAGGATTCACTAGAAGCTGTGTTTCTGGTGGAGGTAATCACTTTTGATTACTGTCTGGCAATGTCATAGTTTGGTTAATTGTACATTGTGCGCAGCTGAAAGAGAGGAAGATGTCCGTGTTGGCATTATTCCCGTGGTACGTGAACCTGTATCAGTTGTCTGTGTGTATGTTTCACTTTAGATCGATAGTTCTTTAAATGTTCAGCAGAAAGTGTGATTTAAAGTCAAATTCATCTAGGTACGTTTAACAGTGCTTTAAAAAAATTTATTACCAGCTGAACTGGTAGCAAAACGGCCGTACTGCTTATGATTTGGCTGGTATCCTGACTTTGTCGCTTTCCAGATTATTTTTGGATAGTTTGGCAAATCTGTACTTTCGGGCAGTTCGGCACATCTCCTCGTAATACAACGTAAATTGAACTGTAAAAACTAATGGACTGGAATACATCGGGGCTTTAAAGACTTATGGCCGATTCTATATATTTTGTGGAGTGAAAGAGGCTATCGGCCTCAGGTTTGTCGTACCAAAACTCAACCTGAAGTTGAAAAACTCTCCAAGCTTTCATGTAATGGCAGTTGGTCTTTGCTGGAGAATCACCCGACTTTTCTTGGAATGCAAGGCTTGCAAGTAAATTCTGATTTAAGCCCCCTGCTGTCGGGGGCTGTTGTTGTCCCTGCTGCTGAGTGGTGCCGCACTCAGGAGGAGAGAGAAGGAAAACAGGTGGGAGCTTAGCGAGCAGTTCAGCAGAAGAGGACAAGTGGTAGGGAGACCTTGCCAAGTTTCTCAGGTGGTCGGCAAGTACTTCCGAAGTTCACCTTGAGCCACCTTTGTTCTGCAGGAGCCAAACTTTGTAGAGAAGCAGGTGTCCTCTTCTTTCTTCTGCTCCACTGCTTGTTAAACGTGCTAATGTGTCAGTGTTGAGGAATGTCATCTCGCTGAGGCGTAGCCTGCCCAAATGCCAAGCTGGCTCCGCTTGTGCTTTGAGAGGGGGTCGGCCCTGGTTTTCCCACTTGGTGCTTTGGTGGCAGCGCTTCCTTGGGCCGCACAAATCTCTGGAATTGGTACTATTGGCATGCTTTATTTGCACATCCAGAGCGTGCTAGCTACCGCTGACTTTTGCAAGCCACTTTGACAGAACAAATGCTCTTAATTCCAACCTAGTATCATCCTGTCCTGTCCTGTCCTGTCCTGTCCTGTCCTGTCCTGTCCTATCATTCCCTTATCTTGAGAACTGGGAAGGACATGAGAGTGAAGGAATCAACTACTTCATTTTGGGGATGATCTCATCTCCCTTCATTGGGCCTTTTCCTGCTGTATTGGATAGAAGATCCATCTTCCCTGGGTTTTTCCCAGTCTTTTGCTACACATTTTACTTTCAGCACTCCCTGCCATCTGCACCCCCAGGGAAGTAAGTCAGCTTGATGTCAGTTATGTGGAAAATTGAGGAAAGAGAGAGATGGCCCCTGACCAGAGTAAGATGCATGCCGTCAGTTCTGCAACAGCTAAGTCTGCTGTCACAATTACAAAGCATTATTTCTTGTGTGTGCGTGGAGTTGGGTTTTTTGGTTTTTTGTTTTGTTTTGTTTTGTTTTTATTTTTAATGTGAATGCTTTCCAGGAATGTAAACGCCAAAGACAAATGCCAAAGCAGAAGCATATATTATGTTCCTACAAGTGTAATAGAAACTTCCCTATGACTTGCTACTGACCATTTCTTTGTACATTGACTTGATTCAGAGATCTGAGTATTTCGCAAGTGTAAATTAATTCGGACTGACTGCTTACTTTTTAGATAAATAGTAATTATATTCATTTTAAAGAGGCGTAAGTAGTTTACCACTATTGTTTAACAAGTATTTTCTTAAGCATTAGGGCTACTGGAGCCAGGTTTCCGTTAGATTTGTGTCTGAGCTGGCTGACCTTTTAAATGCAATTGTACTGGGGCGATTGAACCTGAACGGTGACACAGTGAAGGATCAACAACAGCACAAAAGAGTTTGATGTCAACATTCCTCCTGTCTTCTGAAAGATGGGTGGCTTTAACGCCCTGTGAGGACCTGAGCGCAGTCCGCGCAGCCGCTTGCCTCCTCCTGCGCGTTTGGGGAGCTCGGGCTGGCATTGCTGGGGGCTGGGAATGTGCTCGTTGTCCAGGGCTGAGCTGAGTCAAACCAAGGAAATGGGACTAAATGTTGATGCCATTTCTTGGGCGGTAAATGCAGAATCTGAAGAGGAATGGATTCCCCCAAAGTCTGTGTCATCTTTTTCCCATCTCTCCATTCTGTACCAGGAGACAGAGTGGAGAACATCTTCGTGCCTGTCCTCCCCAGAGGTGACCTGCTCCACCTGGCTCCCTGAGGACACTCGGTCCACCACCTCTTTTGGGCATATGTGGTTATCCCATTATATTCCCCAGTCTTTTCTCACCTTTCTTGTTGAATTATGGATACAATAGTGCTCTGTTGTAGCCAGCAGCTCACACATATTCAGGGAGAAATGTAGAAACTCTCTCTTAAAAAGCGTTTATGTTTTTTAGTCACATTTTATCCAAGGGTTTCTTTGGCTGTGCCAGTTACTGACTGTGAGCAGCATCCATCATGCAAAGCACACGTGAAGCAGTTACAGGTTGAACTCGGTGTGAAAACACACAGAAGACCACACGCAGGTACTACAGAAGAAAGTTAGCAGTTTTGTTCCAGATTTGTGCCTCAGTTGGGCTGAGAACCAAATTGTCCGAAGGCTGTAATGGCCCTTGCTTCGGCGTTACCCTGGCACGGCAACACGGAGCCAGGGGTTTGCCCCAGCTCTGACAGGGAAGGGAAAAGAGTCACCAAAAAAAGCAGAACTATTGCCTGCAGTGTAGATGCTCAACAGGTAGTTTTAAACTAGGGGTACAGTAGGATTATTTTAATATCTAGTTTAATATCTTAATACATTTTCTATATCAGATCTTTTGTATTCCATGTACCTGCCTTGAAGTCAGTGTTACGGCTAGTATAAAACACTAAATATAAATTGTGTAGTGTATCATAATACTAATACATTCTGAATGTATTCTCAGTCTATCCTCAGAGAAGCTGACAATGAATATTAAATAAAA
The DNA here is from genome assembly GCA_013398295.1 of Chionis minor. Taxonomy (NCBI): domain Eukaryota; kingdom Metazoa; phylum Chordata; class Aves; order Charadriiformes; family Chionidae; genus Chionis; species Chionis minor. The sequence goes on from VZSF01002828.1 coordinate 373,083, forward strand.
CTCCTGTCACAAAAGCATTTCACATCATAGTCTGGGATAATTTGTAATATACTGAATATTTTGCGTTTAATGAAAAATCATTGGGTTGCATCAAGTAGTTGAAAAATGAGTTTTGAACCAAGATAGCCAAGGCATTAAATGACTTTACTGCAGTAAGTACATATGGGTATTTTTTTGTGTAAATTCTTTATTTGGTGCAATTCAGACATAACTAATATTTATGAAAGTTACTCGTGCGATGAGCTGTTACTATTAGAGGAATTCTTTTCTTTGTCTTTATGGTCCATAGATTTGTCTCACTTTGAGTGTTTTGTATGTAAATAATTCAAATTATTCTTTTCATTTTAATATGATCTAATCAGTATGTATCATGAATTTTAATGTAATAACAGTTTCTAATTATTTAGAAACATTATTAGTTTTCTGAAATTCAAGGGAATTAAATCAGGATGATTCTAATTCCCGCTAGCATTGCCAAGGAAGTTCTTAGCACTCAAACGCAATTTTTAAACTTTATTTTCTTCAGGTGTTTTGAAGCCTTGAAACAAAAACTTACTGATTGTAAACATTTTGTCTTTATTTTTGAGAATGCTAGTAAGCTGCTAATGCTTTGTACCAGTCTGATCACAAGGAATGGGTTTGACTTTTTTTTTTTTTTTTTTTTTTTTTTTTTTTTTTTTTTAAGCCAGGGTAGGATGCTTTAAAGATTATTCCCCCCTTCCCCTGCCCATTTGTCCTTTTCGTGGTTTTAAATTTTATGGTTGGTAAGGTAGAACGTGGGAGACTAAAGACCAGATTTTTAGGTGAAGTTCACTTAGTGGAATGACCCAACATGATATGTGAAGTCCTGTTTCTCTGCAAAGGCAGGACTTTTTCAGAAGTAATGTGACCGTCTTACCGAGTTGCGTGCCTTTGCTCTGACCAAGAAATACTGTCCTCTGTTCATGAAGCCTTTCTTTGAAAGAATCTTCATTCTGAAAAGAAAAATATGAAAAATTTGTAATTTTCCCAGAACCCTAATGAAGTCAGATCTTCACTTCTTTATTATTCTCAGCTGGATCTGCGTATCTAATTCTTAAAATTTCTATTTTCATTGTATAGCATCAGAATATTGTAAAGGTAAAAAAATCGCATGAGATTAAGAAACATTTGTGAAAGCAACTGCTTTCCAGACTAGGAAGCACAGGGAGACCAAATGCCTGCAGAAGTCCACGAGCGGAAAATTGGTGGAGAAGGGGAAGTATTCTGGGGATGTGTTTTTCTGCACTTGGCACTGCCTGAAACCGGGCAGGGATTATTCCCTCCTAGAGCCAGGCTGGAGCCACAGTCCCGGCCGGCGTGGCCTTTCCCGCACGGTGGCTGAGACCCTCCCCGAGCACAGGCTGTTGTCACAAGCAGCCCGGTTTTGATGCGGTTGATCTGGCAGGAGAAGAGTCTAGACCTGAAGAGAGGTTGCCGTGGAGTGTCCATCCTGGCGATCCTGAACTGTGTGCGTTCCCTTGAAGCGGAGGGCTCGAATGGCTGAGGACACGTGGGAAACTGAGGAGTCCGCGAGGTGTGACTAGCAAGGGAAAGAAACCATTTCTTAGGGAGTTAACAGGATTTATCTGTATTACTGTCCAGCTGAAAAAAAATGGAATATGCGGCTGCAGTATATAGGCGTGGGTGCCTCTGGGTTGCCTCGGAGAGCTGGGGAATCGAGCGGGGGTGTGGAGGCAGCGTGTGTGCGCAAGTGACACCCCCAGCACGCACGCCCCGCTGCGGCTGCAGTTGCCTCACATCGCCCTGACTGACTGCTTTGATAGGGATGAAGCTACGAGAATTCAGGACCACCAGATAAGATCTAAATAAATGCCTTAACGTACTTGAAAATCAGCACTGGATTAACAAAATAAGTTGGTTTGGCCTCACTTAAGTCCTTCTGTAGAGAGCCCCTTGGAGGTCCTGTGCTCAGACTTCGATCCCAGAAGGATGCTGCTTCGTTTCCATGTGTGCAGCAGAATTCACACCGTCCCAGGCCAGTATTTTAATACCAGTTTGTTTAATGTACTTTGGATGTGGTTGGAATTGAAACATACTCTCTCAATTCATCAGCACTGTTTTTCATTTGTAACAGCCTAGAGCTTTGGGGATTTCAGAAGAATTTGCTTTAGCTTTCTTTTTCATTAGAATTTATTCGCAGCTGAGGGAAATTCCAACAACAGCCAGAAGCATCATCATATAAATGAATGGGTTGATCCCACTCCCTGACCTGGCACAGCTCGGAGGCAAACTTGTTAAATCCTGGCAGTACAGGTGTGCCTCTTGCTTCTGATTTTCCAGTTTAATAATGAGAAACTTTGAGGTCATAATTTACAAATGCAAAACACTGATTAGCTGTTTTAATTAAATTAATAACACCTTAATATGCTTTGTATGCTTTTTGTAGAAAGACTCAGATTATTTCATTGCTTCAGGACGCACGAGGGGTTCCTTTTTTTCTGACAACAGTACTGCGTGTGTGTGCTGGGAATGTGGATCCTTGGGGTGAGGTGGCAGATTCGTCCGGCTCTGAGCGAGGTCTGGTGGCTGCTGCGGGCTGGACACCCGTCAGCTTCTCCCTTCCCTCTGGTTTTGGCACTGTGACTCTACTGGACTGCAGGAAAGAGGGATACAGCTAGTCTGCCGTGGATTGGCGCTTTGCTGACAGGGATGCTTCTGTTTGGGGAATTTTCCGGGTCAACTGGAGAATTTCCACGTTTGTCCAAGACGCCTGGTGGCCCAACTGGAGCTATGGGGCAGCGTTATCTGGACAGACCTGGGAAATCCCAGGGATTTCTATACTGGGCATGCCTATGGCTGCAACCAACAGGCTCCTGATTTCCTTCCGGAAGGGGCTCCATCTGTAAACCCTGCCTTCTTGCAGACCTCATTTATAGGGCTTGGACCGAAGCTGGGGAAGAGGGGAGATGCCTGCAGTAAGGACGTACCGGGCTTAGGCAATGTGCAGGAGAGAGTGGGAAGCTTAAATCGGACTGTTGGAAATCATCCGCAAAAGGTCTGTGCAGTAGCACGCTTTGTTCTACAAGAATGTAAATTTTTATTTATTCATGCAGTTTGTTACTATGTCAGTCCACAAAGTGCCACAGTAGGGTGGTCTGGCATTAACTCTTCACCAAAATTTAAGGAATTGTTTAGCTTCCAGTACTTGCAGGCACTCCGTATATATATGAAAACTGAAAGCTGTTGCCAGCTGCAGTTCTTTCAGAACTCTTCTGCGTCTCCCAGTACAGTTTTTCAAAAGCTGCTTACCATCAGCTCAGCTCCTCTTACCTGGCAGTACATTAGACTTTTAACAACACTGAGCGTTTTTAAACCCCATTCATTTCTCAGAAAAAAGCTACTTTGCTGATGGCATCCTGTTTTCGAACGCAGACGAGGCTGAAGTAATTTCATTGCATAACCTGTCACTTAATGGCTACAATTAGCTGAATGAAAATTCCCACAATGGCTGGAGTTAAGGTTCTAATGATTTTGCTCTTGGCAAAATGCACGCTTTCCCCCTAAGATTCCATAGCTGATTATTAAAAACCTCAGCCATCATTTAGACTTCCCTGCTCATATCTATCGTAAAGAAAAATAACATTACATATGTTTACTGCTGTCACCTGCTTCCTTCCCACAATACATGTGTTCTGCAGGATATTAAAAAATCTATGATGCACAAGTGAGTCGTAACAAGAAAAGCAATTACATCTCTATCTTTATTCAGAGCACATAAGGTATTGGGCTGTTCAGACAAGGATATGACATTTTCAGGCAGACAGTGTTATTGTTCCACACATTGTGCAGTTTAGGATTTCTAATAAGAGCTTTCTCTTGAAAGCCCTTCTACAATATTTTTACATCTGTTCAGCTGAGCATTCATGCGTGAAGGTACAATGCAGGTGAAGAACAGGGTTACCCGGAGCAGTAGCTGCTCCTGCCCACATGAAAGAGAAGCTCTCGGCGTTTGGGGCTATTGCTTGCACTGTCCCATTCAGGGATGAAGCCAGTAGTGGGGCTCTTAATGCAGGGAGAGTTTCTTTTTACTGCGCTGTGTTCTCTGATCCTGATCACCCAGGCTTCATTCCCCACTTGGAAGTGCCTGGAATAGGGGATTATATATGGGAAAACAAGGTAAATATATTGTACACGTACAGGCGTGCTTTTCTGAGGGGTATCTGCTGCACAGGGTTGATGTCATCCGGACTCATCCCCTCAGCCCTTAAGACGACGATGCCTGGGTGGACCAACAGCTCGCAACAGGCACAGACCCTCCAGCTGCTGAATCTCCTGGAAATTTGAATAGTTCACATGCAGCTCCCCAAAAAGGGCCAGGGGTAGAGGAGGAGTTGCTGAGTAGTTCAGCCCTCTAGTCTGGGGAACGCGCCAGCCAGAAAATGACTCTGGAATTACCTCTGGGTTGTGCTGACCAGCTGCCGTCTTAACATGGGTCCCTCCAGGAGCAGAGGGGCAGACTGGAGAGCTGGGGATGGCGTTTTTCTGTCATCTGAAGCGTTTTCACCATTTCTGGGGCCGTCTCTGCTGTCCCCTCTCTAAGGTCACGTGGGTGTTTTGTGGCTCTTGTCCATATGAAAATACATGTTTTTCCACGAGGGGAATCTTGACCGTCCCAGTCTGGTGGTGTGGGGAGGATGCGATGGCGTCATTTCTTCTGCAGCGGAGTACCTCTCTGCACCATGCGCTCGGCCATGTGTCTCCCTACCGAAAAGTCCTGGCACCTGAGAGAGCAAACAGAAGAGCTGCGTTTCAAATCCGTATCTTCTAACTGGCAGTTTATTAGTTGTCTCAACTGGGCATTTTCTTTTTAGGAGGGCTAATATTTTATTTGCAGAAAAATGTAACTGTCAATCACAAACTGTTTGCTAATTCAGGCAAGTGAATAGTTCTAACACATAACAAAGCAGATAAAAATATAGTAGAAGTCTGAAAAGAATTGCACATTCCTGAAATGAAGCATTCTGACTTCAAATATAAAATTCCTTTGGAGATCAGTGTACAGAGTAAATAAGGGATGCGTGCCAAGTGAGGAGTTTAGGTTCAGAAGTCCCTTTGCAGTGGTGTCTTGGCAGTGTGATGGGCTCTACACGGTTGCACTATCCTAATACGTTATTTGCAGAACGCAGCGTGTGGTCCTGTAGACGGGCATTTCCTCCAATACTGGTGCGATAGTCCATAATAAGATCAACCATCTGACATTTCAGAGATTTCAAACCAGAGTGTGTTTGCGTGTGAATGTTAGCAAAACTGCTAGAGGGGAGTAGTAATAGTCCGTCCTCCCTTCCTCCCTTCCTCCCTTCCTCCCTTCCTNCCCACATACCGTACTCACATTTCGGATTTCTTCTCTTCCTTGCTCAAGCACCACCAAAGGAATACATGAGAACTCCTCTTACGGTGCATTTGAGACACTACAGCTTTTGCCTTTGTCGTGTTTGCTACTCTTTATTTTTAAACCTTTGCTATGTGGCATATATTAGCTTTACCTGTTTGACTTTTAAAATTATGCCTTCTCTCTGTTGTTGGTCTCTTTATGTTTGGACTTCTGTGTTCTTTATGGTCTGTAAACTTAACAGGAGTTGCATAGTTTTCGGAATACTGAAGCAATCTGTGAGTTAAGACAATGCTTGGCTTGTCCAGTATAGCATGGGAACTTCTACATTTGAAGTGACCCAGCGTTTCTACTTGAGAATCCCTTTTTCTTTTGCAAGTCAAAACTGGAGTTTCTGCAGGACAGTGCAAATGCATTTTTGGAAAATTTGCATAAGTTGTTTTCCGTGGGCAGAGGAGACCGAGTAAAGGGGCCTGTGTAAAATAGACTTGTTGACAAACATCAAGAGAATATTTTCAAATTATTGTTGAAGAGACTGTTCAAATTATTCTAATATTCATTCGTAGAGCTCTAAGAAACCAGTGGGAACAATTCTCTAGTGTTCTTTGAATCCCCTGAGGACTGACAGAGACATTTTGAAGTATTTTACTGTGCAGCTATGATGCATCAGCCCAACAGTCTAACACGAAAGCTGGAGGTTTTATATATGTTTGGGTCAGTGCAGGTTAAGCCGTCAGAGTCTGCTTTTGAACTGTGTCATTACTTATAGCACCAAGTGTAACTGAGTGCTGGCTAAAATTGCTGTTAGATGTTGAATTAATAGCAGGAGCTAAAGTTGCTAGTTTATCATGCGGACATTAATGGCTTGGTGGATCATATTTAAAAATATATGTGTATATAAAAAGGATGCTTCTGTGCTTTTTATGCAATTTTCAAAGCAGCCAGTGGAGATCGCAGTGTGTTGCTCCCCAAATGGGGAGGACGACACAAACCCCAAAACTAAACAAAACTTGCTTAAATTGGGGTGTTATATATAAGCATTGACTTAAGGAGGGTACAGGGTGGAAAAAAATAGCCTGTATGTATATTTTACCCTTTTGAGATGAATAAATTAAATGCCTTAACTGCAAGCGGGTTTTAGTGGCTCTTAGGATAACAAAAGAAAAAAAAAAGAGGGGAAAATAAAGTCCAACATCTGCTTGGTTTTTTCAGCCAAGAACTTGCCTTTAAAGCACAATTGCAGGAAAAAGCCCAAGTGCTGGGGTCAGCAAGCAGAAGAGGCATCATTTCCCAGTAGATGTGTAGGTGTACTGACTGGTATTTTAAGAACACGCAAATCTCTATGTGAGGTCTCTCTGTTTCTGCCAGATACCAAGATTTTTGAACTGAAGAAATTGTGTTACATTCTTCCATTGCAGCTCCCATGTATTTTGCATTTGAGTGGGAGACCCCCTCTTTGTACGGTGGCAGGGCTGGGGGCAGCGCTCTCCCTGAGCTTCCGGGGCACCCTAGCTCTCTGCGAGGGCAAGACAAATAGTCAGCCCATAGGGATAAAATGCTGTGGAATTCCCTTTTCAATTTAAATCTTGCTGTTCCTTGTTCTTCACCAAGGCCGGGGTATTCTGGTTGTCAGTGGGCGGCTGTCTCGGCCGTGAGAGCCCGCCAGCCGCGCGGGGTGCTGCTCAGCTTGCCGGCGTGAAGCACCCGGACGTGGGGGCATTTCAAGAGTTTAAAAGTTTGCAAGACTGTCCTCGAGCAGAGCTGTGTAACGATGAAACCTGTTTAAGGGCATTTCAGCTTGTCTCTCTATTTGTGTTTAAAGCATCTTGTGGCTTTGTAAGCGCAGTGTGAACATGAAGTACTGGTAACTAACTTTCCCTTTCTCCCCGTAAAGTCGCAGTAGTTGCTGAAAGCAGCGGGGCTCTCATGTTCTCGCCAACTGGTGCTGCTGGTGAACCAGCGCTGCGGTTGGGCTCTGCCTGACCTCGGGCCGCAGTTCTTCAGGCCCTCCTCATGCTGCCCAGTGCCCGAATCTCGCGGGAATGCGGCCACGCGCCCCCGCACGCCCCCGCGGGCTCTGGTCTGGGAGGGCCCCTGCAGCTGGGGATGGTTTTTCAGGCAGCCGCTCTGTAAACAGCGAGAGCTGAATTCGAGGAACCTGCTTTCCATCTCTCCAGCTGTTCTAATGTTCGTGGAAAAACAAACTTCTGTTGGGTGCTGATTTTGCTGCTTTTTGGTTTGGTCTCTTCCAAGATGCTGTCTGAAAGTTCAGCATTAAGCATATTTTCTGGACAGTAAACCCCACAAAAATAAATGGTAGTTGGATAGTGATAGGACTATGGTGACCTACTGCGCTTGGAGCAGGCTGCATCTCCTCTTGCCTCAGTAATGCAATGTAGTGGCAGTTTGTACCTTCACAGTTTAAGTGAGTTTAACGCTGCATTCACAGTTCAGGCAGCTACTGGTGATACAGAGAGAATACAGGGAGTAAGTGATGGCAACCTCAGAGCAAAGAGGAGACCGTTCCTGTCAACAAAATTACTGTTAATATAAAGTCGCCTTATAAGAATAATTTATGAATTTAATTTAGCTTTTCTTAATTTTTAATTTCCTAACAAGCAACTAGTCTATACATGTTTAATAAAGGTCTAATTCCTATAAATCATGTAGCTGTATTTATTTTAGGATGTCACGAGAACTTGATTTTTAAAAACCCCTCTCCCTTCATAAAATACTATACTGACAATCCCTGTAAATATGAAATTGTCTTTGGGGAGGAATTCAGACAAGTGGATCTTAGGAGTGAAAAAGTGCTGCGTGAAAATGGCCTGAAAGCTGCCACAGAAAGACTTGTCTATTGGTGAACTGGAAACTTGGTTTGCAAGTGAAAAAACCTGAACGATTTTCAAGTCTGTACCAAAATTATTCATACTGAACATGAGAAAACCAGTTCTGGGCCCTAAACCCTAGAGCTTGTATTTTGACCAAATTTGAATCAGAATCCAGCTCAAACAATTCATGTTGTCTAAGACTTCGAGCTCAAGTCTTGCTACTAGTTAAAAGGGTAGAAAAATTAAACAAAACCTCATAATCGCTCCTTTGGGAGAGCTTTCTTTACGTAGCCCTCATAGGAACCTAAAATAGCGAGAAAAGTCTATTAAACATGTTAGCTGATATGAAAAACTGAAGAATGGAAGAGTAAGGAATGGAGATATTGAAAAAAAGATCTAGAAGCTACAAATAAAGTAGATATTTTCCTGCTTTTTAATGATGTAGTTTGCCTGGTCAAACGGGGACACAGTGTGTGTGCCCCGGGGAGCTGCTCCAAAGGCTGCTGAAGCATGGGTACTGCTGTGACTTGCTGTAGCTTAGGGTCTGCCTCATGCACCACTCCCCTCCGGCCAACTAATTGCTGTTTTTTAAAATCTCGTTATGTTCTTTGTTAGTGACAAAGACAGGTATTGAAGTTTAACCCTGGTGCTGATGCTGGCAGATTTTTAGCTGTGAGGAAATTGCCACGCTCAGAGCAGCGTTGCCTTAAGAAGCACAAAGCCCTCAAGACGTTGGGAATGTCAGAGGAGGAGGACGGGGACGGATGGGTAGCTGAGGAGCCGTGTGTGAAATGGTTTCAAGCGTGCAAGTTTCTACGGCAAGGCCCGCAGCGTCTGTGGGTGCCCACGCCTGCAGATGGGAGTGCACCCATGGGTGCATATCAAGTGACGTTTGTGCATTAATTAGACCGTCTCGTCATTTAAGGAAGCATATGGCACAAAATTTCCGGGAAGGTAAATTCTGTTACAAAGTATGATCTTGCTGCAAAGCACTGACACCTGGTCTGCGTCCCACTGGGGGAAAATCCCTCGGAAATTGCATTAATGGACTGAACAATAGTCAGAGAGAGAACATCATTTATTACGGCAAGAACCGGGTAATGCTCTCTCTGACTTCCTGCTGTCACTCTATTTACTCCAGCCTGGCGGTGCCTAAGTGGTGATCACTCGAGGCGATGCATTAAGACTTGAAAGGAACAATATATTTTACAATTAGGTTAGCAAACACAAGCGATGGTATTTCTCCCTGTTGATAATTACAAATCAATTATCTTATATGTTTTAAAAAATGATAACTCCCACGGTGTTTTTGCGAAGCAAATGTTCTCGGAAGGATAGAAGATCTTTAGGGCCGAGTAGTAGAACATGTGCAGTGGTTAGCAACAAAATGTTTTAACCCCGAAGCAATCCTTCTGTGAAAAATAGATTAAATTAAGGTCAGCTGGAGCAAACTGCTGCTAAACATGGTTAGTGTAAAAGAGAGAGCATCTTCAAGGAGGGAGCTAATGGGACTTCATTTTTATTTCTAATGAACTAAAGATCCGGGCTTTGATGCAACATTTTACAATCTGCCTGTTGTACTATCGGGGTTTTCCTTCCATTCCATGAGCAACACTGCAAGTATGAAATAAACTCTTCCATAACAAACCAGAGACTACATGAGTCTGATGTCCACAAGTCATCATTTCTGTTACACGTAATGGTTGAGTTAGTTATTTGGAAGAAGGAAGAGCACTGAAATTATTTACTTGAGCACTGTATGTAGGCTTATAGAATTAATTCTGAAATAATCATAGTAGAATGCATTCTCTAGTATTGTATATGTAGCTGTAATAATGGAGAGAGGAGAAAAGATGAACAGTCTCTCTGCAAAATACGGAGCATTTACTGCAAACCAGGTGGGTGGGAGATGCCCGGGAGGAGGTGAGCAGGTTTGCTGGCTCAGGGTGCGCGTGGAGTGGAGTGGACTTGCTGGTCACTGCTCAAAAGCACCTGCCAGAGGAGCTGCCTTCTGGTATGAAGCGGAGAGGTATTTGATATGTTCCTGAATACTTCCTAGCTTTTCACGGGTTTAAATGCTCCATTTCACCCATGGTTAAAATTTTGTTTGCGCTTTTAAGTGTTTGGTGTAGCTGCTATGGCTCAGTGTCTCACTGGTTCTTTCAGGTTTTTGCTGATGCTCTGTTGTTGCGTTTCTTGAAGGAAGTGTAGACAGACTAGTGACACCTGGTAGTGTTTTATTGCCATTACTGGGCAGGTATGCTCAGAATTCATCAAAATGTTGGGTTTGTACTGGAATTAAAGTAAACATGGACAACATATTTGAAAAAACCCTACCAAACCAAACACGAAACAAACAAAAACCGTACACCAACTTAATTCGTATATGGAAATATCGTGCTTGCAGGTGCAGATGGGATAATTGTGCATGGAAATAATCACAACTCATTTGCATGTATAATTTGTATATACACAAATGGCATATGCATATCTACTGGTGCAAAAACTTCTTTGGAATCTGGATAATTACTTTTGCATTGGTTAATACCTGGCAGCATTTTCTCTTTTACAGTGTCTTTTTGCCCCAGAGGATCTTACAATAACATAATGTGTTTATGATTGCATATGTGATATTCTTTCAGAAACAGAACAGGGAAAGGTTATGTCTGAAATTCTCCCACATACTGCAAATAGTTCCTCTCATTTTCAGAAAAAAGGAAAATATGCACAAAGAAAGCACCGTTCCCAAACTGCCTCCTGCTTCTGCTTGGGATGTGAAGGCAAAGGGGAAAGAGAAAGAAGCTCGGAAATGGAATAGGAAAGACAGGAAAAGTGCCTGGCATCCCATTTCATGATGTAGGCTGCTGATATTGCAGCTTCATGGCATTTCCCATCAAATACGACAGGCTTTATAGTGGTTCTAAATTAGAGTATGGAGGAAAGTACAAATGGTTAGAAAGTGACTGCAGCGGGCAGTTGCTGTAGAGCTTGCTGTCACTTTTAGTCCTAGGGAAGCCTAAATACTATATTATTGTCTGTCTTATTGACAGCACCTGCAAAAGCAAACTAAAAAAAAAGTCTTCACTTTTTCTTTGACACTGAAGTATTATCTGTGTTAATTTTCTATGTTTTGCTTCAAAGGATGGATATAAAACTGTACTCTCATACTGCAGCTTTCAACTGCATGTTTGTTGTCGAGCGGTTAGAGTTTGGGATTAAAATGAGTCAAAAATGCACCGAAGTACTGCTTTGGCTCCTGTTATATGTATGAAAAAAGAATGTGAGTCCTTTGATCATTTCTGCTGATTAGTAATTTTTAGCTCTGTTTTGGGCGTGTGTCTGAGAGTTGAAAGCATAGATCTTCTTTAGTACTTAATAACATTATGTCTTATACTTGTGATAGAATATGATATATTAAGTGGGGCTTATACTAAATACATTTATTCTCATAAGTTCTGCTGCATGGTAACCTTATGATTTGTAGTTCTTTTCTGGTTGAGAATAAAACTAACGTAATTAAATAACATTTAGAATAAACTTTGGTGGTCTGATACACAATGTTTAGAATGAAGTGAGCAAGGCAGTTACTGACCCCGTCAGAGCTGAGCCGAGCAGAGCTGGGAGCAGTGGGCAGCACGATACACTCCACACCAGCGGGGGAGATGCGTTGAGAACAGCAGAGGATTTGCTAGCCACAAAACTGCAATAACAAGAGCCTGGGTATGGTTGCTCAGAATCTTGTTTAAAGTGAAGTCCCCACAGAAGTGCACCATTTCCATGCTTGATGTTACTTTAAACCAAATTTTTTTATACTGATTTTTAATTGCAGAAAAGGCTTCCTTTGGGTACTGTGGTTCTGAAATATTATTTATGCAGCTGATGTTCAGAATCAGTACTTAATACCTTTAACATGCTTTTTTGGACATGCACATCTTTCGGTAAAATGGCATCTTTTACGTGGCGTGTGTTGTGGAAAGTAGGAAGAATCTATCGGATGGAAATCTGAATCTTGGTGGGGAAACCTTTCCCCATAGTTAGGCTTGACTTTTTCACGGGCCTAAGAATATCTTTCAGGCCCATGTGTTGTGTGTGCTGTTGCCCTTTAAAGAGTTTTTAGCTTTCAGTTGTCTTAGGAGAATCTGGTGAGAGTTCCTGGGCACATCAACACTGCCCTGTCGCTTGGCTTTAAATATGGGCAAGTTCATGGTTTAGATCAAACTGAGAAAGGGCCCTTTATGTAATTTAATTTATTTATTTCTCTGTATATTAGCAGATTTCTATGCCTTGGACAGTTTATTGACTGCATAAAATACAAAATCTTGTAAACTTTACGATCCAGCATAAAGTCAGCATTTCAAAGACGTGCAATGAATGCAGCGGATTTGTGTAGGAATTCAGAGTACACAGTGGGAGTACTAACAAATCTGAAAGAGCAGAATTCTTTAAAAGATCTTTCCCTTAGACTACAGAAAAACCTAGAAGGTTTGACATTACGAGGAATTTCATTATAATTCACTCTTTCTGTGACAGTTGACTCACAGGCTCCCGTCGTGATCTCGCTGTGCTAGCTGAAGTCTCTGTGCTGAAGAGCTCAGGCGTTGGGAGCAGCGTGTGGCGCCAAGCGAGGCGACGCTTGCATATGCAGGTCGCATATGTGCAGTATTTTCGCCACCTGTATTCTGTGCACTCGGAATTCGATATGGGTGGATTCAATTCATTAATAGGTTCCTCATCATTTATGGTCAAGTATTTGCAGGTCCCCTAGAGTTTATGCTCAGGAAGCATAGCAGACATCAAAAATAAGCCAGCTGGACAGTTTTGCTGTTCGTCTCTTCCTGTGGGTCTTGAGCTGAACAGAAGTGATGAGTTGTCCACAAAACAAAATGTCAGCTTTTATTTATGTTAGTCTCAGAGGTAAGAAGCCACCTCTGCCAGTGTCTCGGTAGAAGAGAACCCTTATTTTTCAAGTAGAAGAATGACTCCCTGGGGATAGCAAATATGAGGAAGAGGAAGGACTGTGAGCAGCCCTTTGGGATGCGGGAGCTCTCCTCACACATGGTCCCAGCATGGTGGAGGAGAACCCACGCCTGGGACTCCGGCACAGCAAAACACAATAAGATTAGAAAAGTCCATATAGACAGCTTAGGCTAATACGAGGCAGAAAGCTGATTATGGGCTCCATTAATTCATTGGATTCAAATCAAAACGTCTTAGAAGCTAGAAGACCTGCTGGGTTTACTAGTATGGATTACACTGAAGATTATTTCTAGCAGTAATATATATAGTCTGGATCTGTTACATGAATGCCCACTTTGTCATTTCTAGAGGAATGACAAGTAACTCTGGGAAGAGTTATGTTATCTATCTGCTCAGTCTGACAGGAACAAGAGTAAAAGCATGTGTGTTTTGGTTGGTTGGTTGTTTTCTTCCAACGGAACGTGTGACGTACAAAAATCAAATCCAGAGTTGTGCAAGGAACTGCAGTAACAGGAGCGCGCCACTTGTACAGCATATGCACTTGGCGAGTGAGCTTAATGTTAGAGTAAAAGAGAAGTAACTGAAAAGACATCAGCAAAATTGCTCCTAACTAGGAGCTGTATAATCAGTAGAGTTTGCTATTTCAGCTTGCCAAAGGGACATGTAGTTTTCAAATAGCAATAGTTTTTATCACGGGGAAAAAAAGGATTCCTGAGAACTGCTACTGTAATTTCTCATGAACTTTCTCCAGGCCCGTCAGTTGTACCCATTACTGTAGGTTTCTTTCCTCTTCACTGATAACCATTTCTTTGCACTCAGAAAGACCCTTGAAAAAGCACATTAGATAACCTCTTCTGGCTCTTGGTCATATTAAATTTCATGCTTTTGTCAAAGAAATTCATTACCCTTATAGTTAAGATCTGAAGAATAACTAGCAGCTTTTTGGAATTAGGCAGCAGTCTTATGTTATATCTTAGACTGCACTTTTAACTTGCATTACATGCTTTGACATTTTATTTTATTTAATATTGTAGGGTGCCCCAAGGTGCTTTAACCTGAAGGCTGCTATGAAAATTAAGTGATAGATGAAATGCTTCCCCGGGGGCATTTTGGGAAAACTAGGCTATCAGGTCATCGGTACGTAGGGCCAATAGTTAAAATACACAGTAAAAGCAGTTTCAGTAACCTACTAAAAATGCATCATTTATTCTGGCTTCCCCACCTCACTGTGCAAAGAGAGTTCCTGAAGCCATCACAGCTCCACTTTCTAAAAATGCACATTCTGCCTCCCAAAGTGAGGGACCCGACACGGAGTGAGAAGTCTTTGAGAGAAAGTTAAAAGCAGAAGGAAACTGTGATTCTTTCACAGCCAAGAGTTGTCCTGTTTATCGAACTTTTATTTTTCATACAGAAATTGGGGCAAAAGATGAGTTGCACTAGCAGCAGTGGAAGGATTGTGTAATAGCAATCGGTGTCGAAGCCTTTTAAATGATGCCTGTAATTTTTGCAAGCTTTTTTGCTCTGGATTTGTCTCACCCCGGGCGTAGTGTGCAAGCTGCATCCTGTGCAGTTCTTCAGGTGACTTGTGAAGGGCCCATAAATAGCCCAGCCCCCCAAACCCCAACCCTAAATAGAGGTTTTTCTATTGTATTTTTACAATTAAAATAATAATTTATTATTTTCTCCTTCTTATCTTGAGGAAAAATAAGCATTTGTGCAAAACCTAGTTATTAAGAATCCTAAGTGCTGTCATTGTTGTATAGCTTTGTATATCCTCAAAATAAAAATGGGAGACAGAACATTTGTAAGTGCTTTAATAACTGCTTGTCATTTGCTAAAGAATGGACACCGAGAATATCAGCTATTCATACACAGAGTCACTGAAAAGCTTAAGAATGTATAGTTGTTATTAATGTCAATCTAAAGAACCAAATTTACTGACTAGTAATGAAACCAGCTTTCTGATATGCAAGAAACAAGCGTTTACTGTGGGGATACAGTATTTCAGCTTTTGGCACATCTTCTGAGGTAGAATTACACACACTCTGTCCTCTTAAAGTAAGTTTCTCCTCCGTTCCATGTTTGTGTCACATAGTTACGTAGGTGGAGATAATGCATATTTTTAAAACTGAAAGGTTATTTTATTCAAAGAAACACACTGAGTCACACTACCACCTGACTTCTGTTTTATTAATTCTCAAATCGGTTTCATAGCATCATCCCCAAAATTCTGTATTTATATACTTTCATTTTTGTTTATATATATGTGATTACATATACCTATATATGTATAAATAACTTTTAGTATTATGTTATAATCCAATAAAAACCTCCTGAAGGCTTAAAAATTCAAAATAGCTCTTCATTACTCATGGCAAAGCATTTGTCTCTTGCATATCTGAATGCTGAAAGTTTCATTACCGGTGTGTGAATTTGCTCGTTTAGATTTTCTTTTTAAAAAAATAAAACTAAATCAACAATGTGGAACACTTTGAAACAAGCTTTACTTTGTTTTACAGTGTTATTAGCGTATTGTGAAATATCACATCATATTAACTTTCTTTTTCTGGCTCGCTTGCTTTAAGGTAATAGGACAAAATGCAGCATAACCTGAACTTTAAGTGCATGATAGAGTTTAAAATCTTTTTTTCCTATAAATAGTAGCTCTCAGCAATGTCTTAAAAAAGTGATGCAGTAGTTCATATTGAATTCTCAGGGGAGAGTTTGCAGTGATTGGCTTTCTGCATTACTATCCAAACATCACAAACTATGATTCAGATTTTGCTTTCAGGGTCTTGCCTTTACAAAATAGCCTGTCCCATAGACAGTCAATCAATTCCGTGTACTGTAATTGTGTTAAGACAGCATTGCAAAAAACTGTTTACAGCTATCTGTCCATTGATCCAGAAACAAAGCGAGAACTGAAAAACAAGAACAACTGTCAAAGTCTAAGTGCTTCTTTGCTGATTCTTATAATACATAGGGTAAGATCTGGAGATACTGGTAAATTTAGATTATAAAGACGGTACCTGCAAATTCCTATTGGGAAGCAGTACTTAAATGGCTGTGTTAATTTCTGCTCTCACAATATGAGCGTGCTGTGAGATTTCGTATCTCCGTATATGACATTAGTTGATGAGATTTTGAGAGATCTTACTCTGCAATCTGTAGGCCTGGTTGTACTTTAAGCTACAATATTTATTGAATTTCACCTACATTGAACAAAATGCGAATTGGACGAGCTGGGGTAGGATGGACCTCGGACACTTGTGAACAGTTGCAGATTATATTTCACTTTCAAATCGAATTTGGGAATTGAGGGTGCTGCAGTTGCAAGCGGAAGATAGCTGAATTTCAGCTTTCTGCATTTTGAAACAGGGTATTTCCGTGAGAACCGTTTATAGAAACGGGCCAAGACGTACCAGAGTCTTACGGAGTGCTGCCGGTGCTGGGGCCTTGGCAGGTTCGTGCCTCCTGGTCTCCGCTACAAAGAAATTGTGTGAGCAGGTCACTTTCATCTCTTTGAGGAACTAATTTGTCATCCGGGACTTTTTTAATCTCTGAGGCCATAACCATTTCCAAATTGTTAGCTTTGTAACTGCCGCCCGGCAGGGAGATGTTGGCCGTGGCGGCAGGGAGGGACGGGCAGGCGAGTGAGGAACGGGGGACAGCAGGGCTGGGGCGGCCACGACAACATGGCCGCCGCTTCCCGCCAAAACCCCCCAGGCCTCCACCGCGCCTGCCGGGTCACCCCTGAGGTAAAAACAAACGGTGCGTCTTCGGCTGTCTACCGTGCCTTTTTCTCCTGAGGTGCCGTTAGATTTCAGACAAGAGAAGTCATATATTATTAAATAACACTTTCGAGCTGTCTGTTTTTGGCGGATTGCTCTGATCTTTCCTTTTCCTGCTTGGAAAGCAAGAGGTTGGAGAGACATTGCTACTGAAGGCTTAATTTCTGTAAGTACGGGAACTATTTCTCAGCTAAATAACTTAAGAAACATTGTTTGCTTCGTTTTCTGTCCAGTTGAAAAATTACTGGGGTTTTTCTCCTCAGAGTGTGAGCATTTACTCTGCAAAGGTGTCTGGTGTAAACTGCAGAATTGCTGGTTGCTCGGTGCGGTCCCCTCTCCCTAATCTTGGCAGCCTTTTTCAAACAAAAAAAACCCCTTTTCATTTGCACCTGCTCCATCTGGCTATGTTGTGGATCCCAATTTAACCAGTACCTCGAGCACATGTATTTTTAAAGATTTTTTTTTTCTTTTTAGTTCTTCTGAAGCTGCTCAGGAGCTATTGTACGTTTAATGTGACAAAAACCTCAAAAGTAATTTCTGTTTTTAACTCTACGTATTTGTGTATACATATATATGGGTATAAATAAAACAGTCTTGATAACTTATTTATGAAGGTTGGAATATTTAGATCATCAATATCACAGTGCAATAGTTAAGGGTTTCATCAAGATAAAAAATTTAAAGGGAAAACCATCTTTGGTCACAGATTTGCTAATGTAGTAATAAAAGCTTTAAACTGGAAGTGATGGAGGTCAGAAGCATAAGCCAGGGAGGTAAGACCCACGGTGACATGGACAGAAGCCAAATATGGCAAAATATGGGTACTTACACTAAGGTCACTGGAAGGATGGATAGAAACAAGACTATATTAAAAGTCCGTATTTTAATAGAAAATCCATATGGTGTAACCTGGAGGAGCTGGCAGTTTTAAATTGCGGTTTACTTGGTTTACTGGTAAATCTTTTGGAACAACTTGGTGGTGTATCAACCCAGGAGTTGTAGTGGGCGCTCTGAAGGATGCCATGGGTAAAGGAAGGTTGCCTGGAAAGGAGCGTGCTGCCTCAGTTCCCCAGGGTCGTTCAGAAACTTCTTGAAGAATTTTCCAAAGCGCAGGACTTCTCGGTAGAGATGATCAGTGGAGACTTCAGGTGCCTCTTGGGAAAGGTTGTGACAGCACAGGGAGCAAAGTTCTTGCTCTGCATCTCTTACTTCTGAAGCCGTGTTGCCTGACAGCCTGGCACTGCCCTCCTGTGCGTGCGCTGCCGATACGAACAACTGAGACCGCGCGGTGAAGACCCACAGAGCTGGGTGCTTAAAGACAAGCAACCTGCGGGATTTACTGCCGAAGAAACCTAGGGATAAGTTGAGAACAGTGTTTTTCCAAATTAAAATTTGACAGTAACATATATATATATATATATATGTACACACACACACAGTTTTACATATATATGTATAAAAGTCAGGCCGCTCTGCTCAGCTAGAGTAACAAAGTTTGAGGATGCATATTCCAGTACCCAGTTCTGGGCATTGTGTGTTTTTAGAGAGCTGGAAGCGCTTACTTTTTGTGTTGGGTAATCAGCTGGGCTTTTCGGGTTTTTTTTATGCTTCCTGCTAACTTACGGTAGTGTCTTTCCTGTCCTTACAGGACAGGAAACCCTAGAGCCCCTCTGAGCTCTTTTTGCTGCACAAATTACCTTTAACAGAGCAGACTACTCAGGCTACTGTTGGGATAAGTGCCTATCCCTTCCTAGAACTTGCTGTTACTGTAGTTAGTCTTTGGTTGCGTGGATGCACAGCTGGGTACTGTGATCTCTGACTGATGAGCTTCCAGGAAATTTTTGGTTGTATTGGCAAAAGCGCCTTAGGATTCTGGGACAGCAGTTGGAAAAGAGTGCATTCGCTTGTGCACAAGTGCAAAAACATTGGTATACTGTTGTAAGTTTGTGCTTACATATTCCACACCTGTAGGTAGGAACATCAATATGTATAATGGTGTGTGTATATGCATTGCTTGAGCATAATTGCCCATATGAAAACCCCCTGTCGTTTAAAATTCCCCAAGTGTGGAGGAATGCAGAATATTTCAGGCACTCATATCAGACGCGGTTATTCAATGTTGGGCCTTTTTGTTATCTTCCTGATTGTTGACTCTGTCAGCTGAGGCTTAAATCAATGGCTGTGAACATGGGGAAAAAAAAAAATCTCTACGGACAACCAGTCTGTTTTGTCCTGATTGAATTTATGATATGCTGTGGTCATCATTCAGTGAAAATCAAGAGCTGGGAATAGTGGCTTCACATCAATACAGTCAAATCACTGCTTAAAACTGGAGTTATAATCCTTTAAATTTAATTTTGTGGGCAAATTGCAGCTGCCAGCTCCTCAATTTGATTGGTTCCAAAAACAACCCAACATAAGAAATTGAAAATGCCAGGAGGCATCAGTCCTGTAAATATATTAGTGTACCATCTGGAGTGTAGTGACCTTGGACATTTTGCTTGGCCTTAGTATCTTACTGCTGGAAGTAATTCAGCTATTAACACTTGATTGAGTTTACGCCTCTGACTGGACAGAACTCGATCTTTACTTCTCACTCAAAGAGCAGGTGACATCTCATTTAATAACGTATTAAATGTGCATTATAATAATTTGTTAGTTTTCTTGTACAAAAAGACCAAGCAAATAAATACAGATTGTTTTGAAACCTACTGTACGGTGCAATACAGGAAAGAGAACAAGCTTTCTGGGTTTTGTGACAGCCTCAGTGAAGCATAACAACTAATTTTAGAGATGTCTGCCTTTGAGCTATTACTTATCAGGTTTCAAAAAAATTCTGATTGTACCTTAAATCATTATCAAGTTTTGGGGAAACAATTTCTAGATTAAATTACTTTAGTACTGTTGAAATGTTACATTATTGATACAGGGCCCAGTGAAATTACTGGAAAGAATTCTATTGATTTGAAGCGAGCTGAAAATCAAGTGCTTCACAAGCTAATTTACATCAGTGAGGTGAAAAGTATCAAACCTTTGGCTCACTGGAAGTTAAGTGTAGTCCAAACCTCACTGTATCCTGCCTGCAGCTAACATATACCTGGATATTTAATTGTGCGCATGTGGATGGGCTTGTTAATGTCAATCACACTGCTCTTATTGGAACATTAGAGCTGCCTGTAAGGACTGGTGCTTTAGGTTGTGAGTGAATATGAGAAGATTTAACACCAGCTGCCTTCTTACAAATATAGTGTTCATGATAATAGCAGGAATGTTATACAGAACTCTGCGCACAAAGCATATTAATAGTTCGTAACACATAGAAATCTTAAGTAAATGAGTAAGGAGTAAAATGTGTTATCTAGTGTTATCTAGTCTCTTAGCAATTCCTAAGGTCTTGCCAGTCTTAGAAAGATGGTTTTAATTACAGTTCGAATCTGTCTCAAGGTATGCACTTCTAACACAGTTGTTGGAAAAGCCTTTTAGGATAAATAATGTTTCTTCAAAGCAGTGAGATATCGGTGAATATTTCAAGTATTAAATGCATACCACTGAGGGAAGTTAACACAAGGCTTTAGAGCACTCTAGGGTTAAGTTCCCATATAGTTCATGTGAAAACAGCTTTTTATGTATAATGTGCTTGCTCATCCTTGCTCATAAACTCAAATAAGCATATTTCTATGTGGAGGCTGATCTGCCAAATGAAAGCAGTTTCTTTATATGCCGGCGTCTGAATGACAGTGTCCTTCTTGTGAAGGTGAGACCACGGTGTAGGGTGGCTGCAGCATGGAAGGCTGGACTGCTCCTTGGTGCAGCCTTCCGTACGAGGCAGGAGTAGAGTCCAGATGCTGAGCTGTACCATCGGAGCTAGAAAATAGAATCGGTATGTAAAAACAGCAGAAAGCAAAGTGTGAAATGTGAGGAAATACTAATTTTGATTTCATATCCATGATTTGCGCAAAGTATGAAATAATTGAGTAACAAATTACTAGCAAATTGCTACAGCTGACATATGAACTGTCCTGATGGAAGGAGGCCAGGAAGGATGGCACTTGAAGGGGAAGCCTGTTTTGGATTGATAGGAGGGTTAGAGGTTCACCTGAAGTGAATGGCAGATCTTCCATCACTCTGTCCCCCTGCCCTGTTCCCTGGGGCTGAATTTCATCTGTTAGAGTTACTTGTGCTCTCACAGTGCTGTGAATTCTCACAGTAGCATGCTTTAATGAATTAAATTCAGTAAACATAAAAGACGGGAATTAGAAATTCACAGATCTGCTGATTTTCTTGGAGCGTAGGCCTAAACTCAGGGAGTTTTCCATGTCATGTCTGCCAGATACTACTACTACTACAAGTTAGCTGTTGTACAATGGATTTCAAAGCCTAATCTCGTTATATTTTTATGAGGCAATTTAGTAAATCAAATCCATGAGAGCAGAAAATGCAGATGGGTAAGCTGTCCATGCCCTAACGGTGACATTAATACTAAATTCTGAATAGAGGCTGTTTTTTGTGTAAGGCTGGCACTTGGAAAGGGACATTGTGTACCCTGGTATTCCTCACAACAAGAACATCACAAACTAAATGGTGCCAGAGGACTAAAATGAGAGACCTGAGCAGACAACAGGAGGGATATACTTAATAATAAATCTCAACGAAGAGAATGTTTTAGAATGTGGTAAGATATGAACCTGATCTAAGCGAATGACTCGGGGCCCATGTGAACAGGCAGCATCTTCCACACCATTGTCAACAGAACTGGTCTCATGTTACCAAAAATATTTCATCGTTAGACTTGACCACTTCAATTGTTACATCTTTTCTGTCCTTTTTCTGGGTCTTTTAAAGATTTAAGTCTTTCTGGAAGCACAAATTGAGTGCGTTGGTTGGTTTGTTTATTTTTTGAAGCAGCTAAAACACATTGTGAAAGAGAGAGAAATAGTGATTTAGTAAGATAGAAGAGGATCAATCACCCTATCATTGCAGTGGTGTGAAATGCTTAATACAAAATAAATAAAAATACAGACGGTGAGGGTTTGATATTATATGTTTGAAATGTAACGTTTAACTCTCATTATCTGTGTTGAAAACAGACTTGTTATCTGCTGTTTAGGAGTTCATAATCCTGTGAATATTTTGAAGGGCCTTTTATGTGACATCTAATATTTTATTTGGTGTGTATTGTGTTTGCTTGTTAGAAAAGCTGTATGCAAAACTTCTCCTTCCATTGCACTATTTTTAATAGGTAGGGTACATTGTGCAGTTGTATGTAATGTTCAAGTGCTTTTATCTGTGCTGTAGGCTCCAAAGGAGTAAGATTCCAGTGCTGTGTTCTGTTGGGATAATCCAAGAGATATTCCTTCCAGTATGGATAATAACTGTTTATCACACACTGGGGGTCCACAAACCTTAAAGCTGACAGAGAAAAGAGTAGTGCTTCTTAATAGAACTCCTTGTACTCAGCACAAGATGTAAGGAAAAAATTGAGCCATTAGGTTACCTTCTTAAGAACGAGATTGAAAATAGGCAATAGCAACAATTACTTCTCTTTCTTTTTCCTTCCCCTTTTCCCAGTCCCAGTTGGTTCTGGACAGAGGGAATCATGGAAGCATAACTTAATTTATCCTTCAGAGATTATTAAAGACCGAGAGAATCTGTGACCCAAGCAGATCTGTGTTACTCCTTTCTTAGAGCTGTTTCCCTCTATGTATCCATGGGTTATGTGCCTTTTGTTGGATTAAGTCTTCTCTCTAAGGAAAAACGTGATTCAAAATAAGCTTAGAAGAATCAGATGATCAAAATTTAGCTGATCACATTTCATTGCAAATTTCCATTAGTTTTGGAAAGAATTGTTCTGAATGCTGGTATTTCATACTGTGTATTTTAACAAATACTTGCATTGGCAAAAGCCACAGATAGCAGGACCAGTCATTGTATTTTAGGGGGCTAAAGGTTTTCCCTGCTTTTCCTCCACTGGGGTGGAAAGGGAGAGCACTTTGGCAAATCTTTGGAATTCTGAGGTCTGTTGTCTAACGGGTCTTTCTGATATTCCTTACAAAATACGCTTGGAGAGTAATGCATTCTGCATAAGCAATGGAATAGCCATAATGGAAGCTGGCATCTCACGGGATTTGTATTCAGCCTCCTGCCTCCATCCAGACTGTGAAAACTGAACACTTTGAATCATACTGATTTAAGGATTTTTTTTTTGCAGTACTAAGACACAAATGTATTTAAAAGATATAAAAATAATCTTCCCCTTGCTTGCTAGGGTTGCCTTCTGCCAGCCCTTCCCCTTGTGAGGCTGGGTTCTCTCACGGCGTCTTTGCTGCTCGCGTCCTGGTGGGGGAACACAGGGTCGCTGGGTCCTGGTGGTGTGGCTGACAGCAGAGCCCCCCGCCAAACCCGCGTGAGGACTCTGAGGAGGACAACTATGGCAATGTCTTTGTTTCCTGTTCTCCCCCATTTCTTCTTTAAGCCAGAGTAAGAGCAATGTTTAACACACTGGGAAAGCCTGTTAATGAACTCCAGGGAAGTGTGCAGGTAATATGGTCATTCTGACACTCTGAGATTGGAGAAACTTGAACCTGAGCTTAGTGGTGCTGACTGCAGGCGGTGCAGTAGGACACAGGATCTGCAGCTGATAAATAGCACGGAAAGGAATGGTTCCAATTAGTGGGAGGCTTCAGTATTGCTGAGTGGCTTGCTTTCCTTTGTATGTTTGTGTTTTCAAAATTAAACTTTGTTTTCTGAATCTCTGTGCTTACATGGAAGAGTTGATGTTTTCATTCTCTAAGTACTTGCTGAAATGGCATAAATACTGAGACACAAACACTCCAGTGTTTGCTGAGGGTTGGAGAACAGAAGTACAAACTTTCAGCTTATATGACACTTCAGAAATGCGCATTTGGGGCCTCAGATAGAGACAGACAGAACTGGCTAAAAAGTCATTCCCAAACCACAAGCACTCCATTGAAGGAAGAGGAATAGACTTGGCAGACAAAACAAACAATGCCGAGTGTGCTGTAAAGCCCAGCGCTTTGTCTTTTATTTTTCAACTCAGCCAGAACACCACTGAGTGATTTATAGCAAGGAGAGATTCATAACTCTCAGATCCCCCGCCTTTCGGTCTCACAACCATACCTGAAGCAACCTTTTCCCCCAGCCTGCTTTATCCAAGTTGTTTTATCTGCTGTTGGCTTTCGTATAGCTGGCACTGGCACTTTGTACAAATGTGGAAGTTCCTTGGGAACAATTTTTTTTAACTCTTAAAAGACCTGTCCATGCAGTGAAGTTGTGACCCTGTATACTTTTCCATCTACAAACTGTATTCCAGAATAGAAGTGATTAATCCAGACTGGTGTTAATTATCTGGGGGAAAAAAATAAAATTCCTTTTACGTGCTGTGTTTATGCTGGGAGTTAGACCAGAATAGCATAGCAGAGTTGGCTGAATATAGTTTTGACTGATGGGAAATTTCCCGTGTAGACAAACCTCAGACACATGGCCTAAAATGCCAGGTTATAAGGAAACTAATGACACTAAGAAGAAAGTACTATTCCTGAACACTGCTAAGTTCTACCTGCAGTGAAATTCAAGGTTTCCCCTGCCTCAACGCAGCTTTTTTTCTTAAATAAATCCGTTTCTTCTGCCTAAGTTTTCTGCTGAAGAGGCATGTATCTATTCAGAGCACAGGCAATGGCGTGCTATTTTTTATATGTTCCATAGGCCATTGAGCATCAAGTCATTGCACAAAGGATTCCACATTTGAATTACGGTTTCTCAAATTCAGGAAGGAGGACGTTTTTTGCAATATGTTAGGTAAAGTGCGGTGCATCAGAGCTTGTTACATTGATGGTCCTTTACTCTGACATTTTGATTTAGTTTAAAATTCTGTTTAAACTCTACTTCTAGATAGTGGTGCTTAAATTTTTTTATTGGCAGTCTGTTTAGAACTAGTCTACCCAATTTGTTTTCCTTCTGTGGATTGGCTGACAAAAATACAAAAGTAAATGGTAGCTTGGAAATCACCTCCGAAACTTTAAAGAAGCCAGGGATTTACAGAGGAACGGGTTCACTAGGGGGATTCAGTTCTTGTAGTTCTACTCTCTTGCTTAGAAGATGAGCCATCCTACCAAAAACATCAGGATTAAATGTCCTATATTTAGGTAACCTCTTTAGGGTCTGAAAAGTCTAATTAAAATGCTACAGTGTTTGTCGTGTAAACGTCTTTTTGCTGGTGCTGTTTTAAAATGTCTACATGTGCACTGTAATCCCAAAGAGTTAAAAACCAAAGTATCTTACAAATTTGAAGCTAGTTTCAGTAATTCTTGGAGCCTGCAGTTATCAAGGGTTCATCTATACTGTGATGATTATTAAAGTTAAGAATTGGTATTTCTGCCTAAGATAGATATTTGAGAATTCTGCTATTCTATTAGGTCAATTTAGTGATTGTAAGGAATGACACCGGGGTTTAACTTGGTCCATTCTAAAATGCAAAGTATGTAATTTTCTCCAGAGGTGTACTGGTTGTGTAATCAGATGTCCAGGTAGTTTTGTCGTTTGTCCAAAACACTTGAAGCCTAAGAATGGAAGCATCCAATCTGATACAGGCACAATCTTACAGATACAATATAAATTGACAGTCGCTATCGTAGAGAAGAAAGGATTAACTGCTCAAAGAAACTGTGCTGATCTTCAGAAGTTTGTGTTTAGGTTATCTGAAGAGTTATTAGCTTGAAATTCATTTTGTTAAATAGAATTTTGGTCTTTAAACTGCTGTCACATTTATGCTAATAAAAAGCATAATTTTCAGACCTACAAAATGAAAACCTGCTTAAAGCATAAATCT
This sequence comes from Chionis minor, assembly GCA_013398295.1. NCBI lineage: Eukaryota > Metazoa > Chordata > Aves > Charadriiformes > Chionidae > Chionis > Chionis minor. The sequence goes on from VZSF01002828.1 coordinate 398,898, forward strand.
ATCCTGAGCCGCTCTGTAATCCTATAGGCAGGGAATTTCTAAAACAAATACCTGGGAAGGAGCAACCCTTTTTGACAGGCACATTTGCTAGGCACCGGGGCAGTTCTTTGAGAATTTTCCTCTGAATTAAGTTCAGCTGTTCTCACTGCAGGGAGATTTCATTATTCATTTAACTCTTTTGGGAACAAAGGTACAGATCTAAAAATCCCTACTCTGAAAGATGCTGAACTCCCTCAAATGTCTTTGCTTATTATGTATCGCTAGATCAGCCCTACAATTTTAACACAGAGGACCAAATGTATCCCATGTGTGAGTCTTTCAAATTCAGTGAAACTATGCTGAGGGTGAACTTGGCTATCAGCAACTTTTTAGATCTAAATATCAGGGTCATTGCTTAGATCCTTTAGTCCTTGATGTAGCTGTCTTACAGCTCATGAAAGGAGCAGGGCTATTTAAATATTCAGGGAGCAAGCAGTGCCTGTGAGAGCAGCAAGAGGTCTCCTCCTTTAAATGGGTAAAGGGCCAAATTGTTCCAAATGTAGAGAGGGGAAAGGAGGAGAGAAACCTGCTGTGGAAGAGGGCACGTGGCAAAATACAAAGAAAAACTTTTCAGGAGGACAAAAAGCAGGAAAATCTCAAAAGTGTCTACTGCTAAAAATCTAGGAAAATTACTTTTTTATTTTTAATAGGAAATTTTGAAATGGAGCAGTAATGCAAAATCCCATTGCTCTCCCCAACCACTATGGCCCCATTTCTGGTTAGAAGGAACCAGAGCTTGTCTTCATACCACTCAGCCCTGGGGGGTTTTTCTTCCTTCTTCCTTTTTTTTTTCCTTCCCCTCCTCCTCAAAGCATGTTTCAAGTTTGCAGAATCCCAGAATGTTAGGGGTTGGCAGGGACCTCTGGGGATCATCTGGTCCAATCCCCCTGCCAGAGCAGGTCCACCTACAGCAGGGGGCACAGGATGGCATCTGGGCGGGTTGGGAATGTCTCCAGAGTCAGAGACTCCACCACCTCTCTGGGCAGCCTGTGCCAGCGCTCTGCCACCCTCAAAGGAAAGAGGTTCCTCCTCGTGGTCAGATGGAACTCCCTATATTCAAGTTTGTGCCCGTCACCTCTTGTCCTGTCACTGGGCTCCACTGAAAAAAACTCCCTTTAAGTTACGGAATTAGTTTTAGTGCTTGGACACAAGTACAGTAAAAAAAGAATCAAGGTGATTTTCTTCCTTTCTCTCATTATCAAATTACTATTCCTATGGTTTTCTACACCTTTAGTTGAGTGGGAAAAATATCCAAGTCTCCAGTAGCTGTCTGTACTTCCTACTAATCCGTTACGGTGTGTGGACGGGAGCAGGGAGCTGTGGTGAAAATGAAGTCCAGACTGAACATATAGGGATGTAAAGTAGATTCGTAGTTGCCTTTATAAGGACATATCTGAGGAAAACGTCAGCCTTTTAGTAGGGTGAGTGAGCATTTCCCTTTGTACCAATGCAACTTTAGTCTACTCAAGGAACTTCCTTGATTTTTTTCTTTTTTCCTTAAAATGCAACTGTGGAGCCTTAGAGGAAATAACGTTTAGAGTTCACGTTCCACCTGTTTCGGGAAATGTGGCAAGCTGTTTGTCTCCTGGTCAGAGACAAATGGGAATGGCTGCTGGCATACCCAGGTGTCACACTGACGGACATGGTCTGCGAGCATAGCTGGGACAGCAAGAACTAGGACTGCCAAGGAACTCTCTTGTTTTGGATCCCTTCGTAAGGCAGTTCTGGGTGATTTTTGTTTAATTTTTTTTAAGTATGTAATTTCCTGTCATGAAGGCATTTGCTGCATTTTAATGCGCAACATTTAAAAGTGCGTCATTGAAACTGTCAGGCGTGAAGAGCCCCAGGGAGAACTTTTCCTTAAGCAGAAGCTTTCCTACAGCTGGTAGCTCCTTGAAGGTGTAACATACTTGTCAGGTGATCACATTTCCCTCAGGGTTCTCCTAGTTGGAGACATGGGGCTCTTTAGTATGTGGAGAAAGGCAATGAAACGCTTGGCTTCCTGGGAGAGCGCTCATCCTGCAGCACAGCACCAGCTGCGGTGTCTCTGCGTTGTACAAAGAGCTGCCCAAATTATGTCCCCATTTATTATGTCTCTTGAGCTGCTAGATTTACACTCCTTCAAAGCCAACATCCTTTCCTCGTCTCAGACCTGGCAAATAAAGCAGTCTGTGTGTATGAAGGCAAGTTACAGATACCATTGAATTGGCTGCCGTTTCAATGACTAGTTTGTAATCACAGTCCAGGCTAACCAGGCCGGTCTTTGAAGAAAGTAAATTACTTTCCCGTATAATGCATCTATAAACACTATTAGAATTAAACACCGGAAAGTCATCAAATTGCTCAGGTCCATTTGAGTTACTATTAAATACGTTGTTTGGATTGTTTGTAAAAGTCTCTAGAATTGCCTCATCTTTCAAAAGGACATTTATGGAGTGGTTTGATATATATGAAAGGGCATAGCTTTCCTAATTCTTTCAAAGCAACCATCACTCTCTGAGCAGACTTAGCATCTACCAGAATGACTGAAATAAAAAGAAAACAGTCTTGTAATCCTCTAAAACCTGTCGTGAATAACAAAAAGCCTGCAGCACTGATATTATAACCAGATGTACAGTACAGAAACTGTTTCTCTGGCCAGCAAAGTCTTGTTCTCTCTGTGCATTAGAAGGCAGAACATTGAGCTGAGCTGTGCTCTTGACCTCTGAATAAATATGCGCCCAGTGCTCTTTCTCCAGACAGCATTCTTTTCCAACCACATCAGGAAAAGTTCCCCGAAGTATTTACTTCTGATTTCAGTTTCTGCTGACTACAGCTCTGTCACACTTTACACACAAAACATATGTTAGTACAATCCAGGTTTTAGCGTGGAAGCCCTTACGGAGCAGGATTTTTAGATTTTTGGTTTGTTTTTTAAAATCACTCATCTCTAAAGACAGAAATGTGAATTTTCCCAGTGAGTTGTGTTGGCAGGTGAATTGTGCAGCATGTACAGTTTGTGTTGTCCCATGACAGCCTGCAGTGCATCGCAATTATGAAATGCGCATATTCGACTGTAACGTTGAGGGAAAAGAGTATTTTATGTATGTAAATTATGTGACATGTAGAGCATGTGATGTACGTAAATATGCCTAGTGGCAAGTCAGTAAACTGCTCTATATCAGCATCCCCTGCAGTGAAAAAACCCGAAGGACTTAGGTGCCCAGATCCTAAGAAGTCCAAAGGATTGCCTGCTTTGTTAATGGACTTCAGAGCCCCAAAATGATAAACCAAAATGTTACTGAACTGCGTAAGCCTAAGCTTCTATGCCAGTGGGAGCTACCCAGCCTTTTTGTGTAAGAGGAACTGGATGCCTGACTCCCTAAGCTCCTTAATCTGCTTGTTTGTATTGAAAAGTGCTATGTGGTCTGGGAGAGATGCTTTTGGCGTACACAGTTTTTGCAGTGCGGTATCTGGATATGAGAGAGATGTGAGTGGACTTGCTTTCTTCTTTAGCCAAGGCTGTGGTGAGGATCAGATGAAAAGTAATTCATGGAGGCAACACCATCAGACCTTGTTTTCTAGAAGGACGAGCCTGGCTTTCACAGGCATTGCACTTACCTAGTGCTTTCACAATCTAATCTTTAATTAGTGCTTGTCTGTCTATTTTCTCTTCCTTGCCTCTCGAAAACATAGACAATATTTTGCAGTCACCTTCTGTCCAACCCATTCAGCATGTTTTTCTTTCAGTAAGATTATTTTGGAAAATAAGCAAGTGCAGAGTTTGTCTGGGAGGAGATGAACTCTCCTCATGTCTGCGCAATCAGCCCGATGTGATTGTCACTGGAACTGACATCAGGCAGCCTGTATCTCATCAACACAGAGTTTTCCTCTCCCTTTCAACGTTCATTTGATTTTCAGTGAAGTACACCGAGGAGACGAAAGGCTCTGTTTACCTGCTCTGCTCGAGCATGCTGTCTTGTACTCTCGTGGGCACTTACAGAAGTGGGATAAGCAGCCTAGTGTCTGGCCCGCTCAAACTTTGTACCTCAGCTGAGGAAGCCCAGAGTTGTTACTCCTCAGGACAGTCTTTTTGGGATGTCAGCACCTGCCCACTCACATTGTGGATTACTTTAACTTCTGCCAGATGGCAGAATTTTCTTTCACTATAAGCTTGCTTTGAATTTAAATTATCCATCTAGAGGCTGCGAGCTCACACGTCGAATATTTTGAGCATACAGTTTTAAAGATGTGTTTTCTAGTAACGTATTTTCATATTTGAAATCATGATATGTGGTTATGGCAGCACAAGCCATAAGAATACAGCCTATCATAGCTAACTATTATTACGGGGAAAAGAGTTTCCACCTTAGGCTGAGGATTTAAGAGAGAAGAAACTGAGTGAGAGCTAGAAGGAATCGGATTTAGCAAAGTTATGGCTTGCCTGTGTCTAAATGCCGAATATCAGGCTTTACACTCTATGCTTCACAATGTCTTTCACCTTGAAAGCACCTGTGAAACTTGAGCTTCAGTAAATAATTAATTGAAAACAGTGTTTTGTGAAGGCGCTTGCCTTTCAACCTACTTTAAACCTACCTAGCACAGTCGGACATTTTGTGCTGGAGTCCTCTGAGCCTGGTGTCATTGGCAGAGACATGGAGACACAAACTACTTGTGCTGTCCTTTATCCCTGCAAGAGTACCTCCGAGCTGGCGAGCATTTACTACAATGCTTGTGATAAATTTTAGTTTTGTTCGCAGTTTTCTGTGGTGCAGTGGACCAGAATGGAGTCCTTAAGTGTCAGCTGTGACTATTTAGTCTTTGGGGGGTCTGAGGTAAAGCACAGATTGACTCAGTGTTCGTAAAACTGAACCACCTTTTCTTTACGTGTTTGTCTGTATTGCGAACGGAAATCTGGTTTTAAACCGGGCTAATTTTAAACCAGTGCAGCACAGTGGTCTTGGCAATGAAAACCCAACACTTTTCAGGTGAACCCGTGCTGAACGCCAGTACTACTGGTGGGAGAGTGGCTGCAGCTCACGAGCTGGTTAGCCTAAAGCAAGCTCGTGGGGTGGGCTGCCAGGCAGAGTAATGCTTTTGACTGCCAGGTTGGTGTACCTCAAGAAATGATCTATGGAAGTGGTGTGTCATAGTTGTAAGAAACAGACCGACTTCTTAATGGTTCTGTACGGATTGCTTGCATCTTTCCTTTCTAGCAAGAACGTCTTTTGTGTGTATTTATGCTTTCTCCTGTGTTTTAAAGTCTGAGAGATTTTTCATCCACCAATTTCAAAGCATGTCAATATTACGCTGCCAAAATGCAGAGCTTGAAGCACAGAGTGAGGAAGTGACTTACTGCAGCCTTCTTAACAGCTTTTAACAGCTCGCAGGTCTCCTAAATCCCAAGCCAAAGCTCTGTCTGCTAGGCTACTCTGCATTTTCAGATTTTGTACAGATACAGCAAGTACATATTAAAAAGCCTTCACCAGAACACAGGATTAAAAGGCGGTACGCGTAGTACAATATCCTCCAAGTATTTGAAGGGAGGGAAGCAGTTGGAGGGTGACAGTCTGTTCCCTGGCAACTTCTGACATTTGTGTTAATTCTCTGTTGGAATGAAAAATAAGCCTTTTGAACTCTTCATGTAAATTGAACTGGTGAAAAACCTGTTTTCAGATTTAAACCAGAGCATAGGAGCATCTGGATTCATGGAGCACTGTGCCATTTGTCCTGGATCAGATGGTTATTATGTGGCTCTGGCACACGGGGTATTCTCGTCCACGTTCCTCCTTTATTTAATTCTCACAAGAACCCAGGAAGTTGTTAAAGCATACTCTGATGGTATTACAGCCACGAGCCGGTCTGCATGGTTGTTACTACAGTGTCAAGGTTTGTTAGGATGTAGTGCCATTTGTGGGCTTTATGTTTAAGGAAGATTTCCTGCTTTCATCTTTCTTTGACATCCTTTTTCCATCTAAGGAGTAGGAAACTGTATAACCTTTGCTCCTGTTTTTTCTACAGTCTGGCAATAAACCTCGTCATCTGAGTAACATGGGCCTTGATCTAGTCAGGCATTCATAACTAAATAGGTATGAATTTCTATTCAGAATTGGGAGGAATTCAGTCTATTCACAGGCTTAAAGTAAAGTACGAGTTAAGTACCCTGTTGGATTGAAGCACCGACTGGCTGATGTCATAGGTGAAAGCTGTCATATGGCGGGTTATGTCCCTTGAGAGAAGAATAAGAAGGGCTTTCTTCCCTTTGTTTTTTCCTCCTCCATTCATTTTTAGCGCTCCACAACCTTTCCGAAGTCTGCAGGTCTTGACTGTATTGCAGTCATACTTCCTGGTGGCAGAGCTGGCCGAGCTATTGTGTGATGTTTAGTTAAGTTGCAAGATGTCTCAGTTTGTTTTCAAAGAGCACATACCTGGGGGAGACAGAATAACATGTATTGATTTTTGGGCCGTTTGTAAAAAGGCTTCTTGGTCTTGAGTACATGAAAGCAGAAATGAGGCATTGTGTGAAGTTAAAAGCAGAATGCATTCTTTCCAAAATCAGAAACTGCTGATACTTCCAGATGGTATGCCAAAAAAGTTTTATTAGTCTTCCATAGGCTTTTCACTTTTTCCAGAGCCTTGCAAAATGGAAAGGCCTCTCCCTCTGATTTTCTTGCCAAGTTTAAATATGAATCTACTGTTTATCCAGATTGCACTGGCTTTAACAAATGATTTACATTGCCTAGTTTCCTTTTGTCCGGCATTTCAGATTTAGTGCCTTTTGAGGTGGAGTCAGGAATTGCTGGAGAAGGACATTTGTTAACAACTTGCATTTTAGGAACTAATTCTTTTAGGAACAGCAGGTAGGAGGAACTGACCCCGTTAAGTGACATCTGTGGAAGGGAAAAAAACCCCACACTTTTTTCCTTAATTTGATCTCCTTGAGTGCTATTTTGGATCATTCGATCACCACTTCTCGTGCCAGGTGACAGCTGTCTTAAGAGAACGACTCCATTTTCTTGTTTATCATGCACAAGTCCTTTCCCAAGGGTGGGTATTTATCTATTAGAGATAAGATAACAGATACAAAGTTGAAAAAGGTTATATTACAGTAATCGAAGCAATATGTTGGCCTGGCGTATTTAACTATGAGGTTTTAGCTGCGTATTGTTTTAAAAGCAACTTGACAGAAGGAGTAGAAATTGAAGCTGTTTATTGATTTGATTCTTTTCCTTAGCTTTAAGGAATAGAGCATTAGTGGAAGGAGAGGTATTATTTCTGGCCTAGTATTTGCATATCAAAAGATGACATTTTAAAACAGAATCTTTAAAATATGCTGGTGGTTTCAGTTGTCTTTGCCATATGTGAAATCAGAGGAACGCGCAGAGCTATGTTTCATTAACTATTCACGGAAAAGTAATTTGTCTAATGGGCCTTTGAAATGCTGTGCTTCGAAGTGATTTGGGTGTTTAGGACCCAGCCGTAGCGGCCAGTGGCTCCCAGGCAGGAGGCATGGTAATCTGCAAACCTGTGAGCAATTGAGTTTTGCTTTTTAGTTTTAATACTTTTCTCATTATTTGAAAACTGTAGAGAAATGAAAAGTCGTCTCTCCCCAGCTCCTGAATGAGCTCACTGGAGGTTAAGCAGGGCCTTTCTTATTAGTGTTACTTTCAAGTCTGTTGAGATTTTTTTATCCCATAAAATATTTAAGATTCATTTTAGTTGTAGCATAAGAAAAAGCGGTTTACCCCCAATCCTCTACAAAAATCAATGTCTTTCTTGAGATTTCTTCTGACTTGTAATGTGAATTTGTGAATTTGTCAATTTAGACATTGCAGGGAGAAACTGGTTTAAATCACTAGAGTTGTGAATCCAAGACAGCTGCAAAAATTCTCTTGATCACTTTTCCTTTTTCTCTGTTCATTTCAAAAACTATAGATTGTAAATTTATCCTCACTTCTTGAGCCATACAAAACCCAAACTATTTCAGCAAACGACTTCTGTTTCAGCACTGCGTACAATGAAGCCTTTCCCAAATCCAAGTGAAGTTCCATACCGTTTTCTTTTTATTAATATTTAGAAGTATGTAAAGGGCTTCTGTTACGCTGTGTACTGTAGAGACACAGAATAAAGAGATAGCCTGAGTTCCTGAAACCCGTGGTTGAAGCACCAATACCAAACCACTCGGAGAAGAAAGGCAGAACACTCTCCGCTGAGCTGCATAGAGAGAGAGAAATTAATCCCTGGAAAAGAGAAAAAAGGAAATCTTCTCAAAGGGATGAAGGTAGAATATTTATGCTTGCCATCGTAATGGCAGTAGAATTTTGCATTATCTGGCATTCAGCTTCTACAAAATGACTTGCAGTTTTAATGGATCGAAGTTTGTAAGCTCTGTGTGAGGTAGATGTGAGGTATTATGCCCTCCTCCTCCTTCAGCAGTGCTGGATCCCACATGTGGCCAATCTGTGCTACTTGTACACTTTGAGTAGGTACTGTACGTTCTGGCTTGAGCTTTTGCCTGCTATTTTCAGGCCGAAAAGGTTCTTGCAGAAGGTGTGATGTCAGATGCTCGGCAGTCGGGGTATGATGTCACCCTGAGCGCGCTGCAGCAGCCAGCACAGAATATGCATGAGACCTGACAGGCTGTTGGATGGTGGCTCCCACGCTCTCTTACACTTGTAAGTTCTGAGTTGCACAACCATATGATAATTCTTTCTATGAGTGAAAGAAAAAGACTGTTTTCTTTAATAATAATAATAATAATCATCATCATCATAAGAACCTTACATAATTAGCAATGTAAGAGATGGTGGCCCTTTCAGGGGAGTGACTGTCTTCATAAATACAGGTCTGCTTTCATATGGAAAGGAAATGTCTAGAAACCGCCCACTCTTTGTTCTCTTTGTATCTCCCAGAAAAGTTAAGTGTGTCATTGCGGCACTTGTGCTTCCTCTTTCAGCTCTTCAGCACTGTATTGCACGGAAAATGATTTCTCTTGGTCCACTCTAGTCCCAGTCTTCTCTGTAATGTTGCTCCACTCTTTCTGAATAAGAGCAGTTCCAAGGCTTTCTTGTTTCCTGACTGAGGTGCAGAAATTCACTTCACAGGGAGAGCATTATGCATGCATGAAAAGACAAACAAACCCCCCAAATTAGCAGCGTTTCACCTACGTGCTTTTTCTTTGCCCTATCTCTCCTCTCTCCCTCCTTCTCTTCAATTATATGCATCCTTTCTTTGGCATCCCTTCCCTGATTTTTAATGTGCCCTTGGCCTAGCTTACTTTCAGCATCAGACAAGCCTTTTTCCCTGTACTGTCTCCAGTAGCTGAGCTCCCTCTCAAATTGAGAAATACATTCCCAGCAGTGACCTTTAGCAGCAGCAGCAGCATTTTGATCTTCAGGGAAGCCTCCTGTGGCTCCATAACCCAAGGTTTGATCCTATCATTCAATGACACCATCAGAGGGGAGGGAAAGAGCATGAAGCTGAGTGAAGTTCAACATGTCACAGTGCATTAAACAGCTCTCTGACGGTGACAGTGTAAGCTCTTTTTGTTCTGCTAGAAGATAAATAACTTTCTCAGTGTAATTAATAACCTTAACGGTTTGTTCCAAAAAATGGAATAATAATAGGATTGAGTAATCAAAACTATTGATTAATGTATAAGGCTGCTAGAAAAGGTACACAGCAGTCTTAGCACAAAATGTTTAGTCCTTCTGGGCATGGTTCCAAGAGAGACTGTAGTGATGATTGAACAATAGGATTATTGTACAAAGTCATTGTTTCCAGAATGGAAAAATTTTTAGTGCTTTGGGTTTTTGTTTTTGTGGGGTTTTTTTGTGGTGGTGTTTTTTTTTTTGGGGGGTTTTTTTGGGTGGGTTTTTTTTTTTTTTTTTTTTTTTTTTCCTTTAGCAGTTCATTCATCAAGTAAAAAATACATTTTTGGACAGTAGCATTGCATCCACCATTCGTTTTGCAGCTGGGCTCAGCACTCGCACAGAACTCCCATTGGCAACACTGATGTTTCTGTGGTGCAAACTAAAGGAGAGTTTTACCCTTAAAAGTAAAACCCTGGAGTATTTACTTGTTTTTTATGCAAGAAGAAGTACTGATGGTTTCAGGAGAGGTACCTACCACCCCCACCTCTTTTGTGCTTGAATACTTTTTCTTTGCTTTGCAAAATGGAAATCTTGGAGCAGGAGGTGTGGAAGGAAGAGATTAATTTCCTTGGAGTTTAAAATAATTCTAATAAAAATTCTATAAAATGTAACTCTTAGGCCTAATAGTGTCTATAACAAATAATGCTTTGGGGAACAATAAATTGTGTAATGATAGTTCTGCTTAGATTGGCTAAATCATTATGTGTTGCAAAATGTCAGCCACTGAGGAAATCATAACTAAGCACACTGCAAGCCTGCAATCTTGTAAAAGCCTGATATCATAAAAGGAAAACTGGGACTAAAAATGTTTCAAAGATGTTAGAAGGAAAAGGCTAACAACTGTCTCTTTTTCTTACATTTTCAAATTTACCTGTTTTCCCCAGGAGAGCATAAAGACATAATCAATCAAAACAAGGCTTCTGTAGATCCTCCTGTGATTAATCTAATTATTTTGGAGAGATCAGATGCATTTGCTGTTGATATAAACAACAGTTTGATTGAAGTATCAAAGGTAAATCAATAGGCCCAGAATGTGGATCAAAACATTATAAGCTAGGGAGCTTAGAATCAATATTTTCATGAGGAGAGTCAACAACTGGGACTGCTGTGCTTAAGCTCATTGAATAAATGTACTATTTTCAGAAGTCAGTTGTCACAAAATCAGAATCACTGTACCTGAGGCATTTGCCTTTTCTACAGATGAGCTTCTTAAAATATGTAACTAAACTTTTTAAACACAGAAAGCGGCAGTGAAGCCATGCAGAGGAAAACAACTGATACTTGGAAATTGCTCTTGACACTTGAAAACCTTTAATCATCAAAGAGCAGCAGCCCAGATAATCCCCGTCGCCTCCCTTTCCTGCGCCCCTGCCCTAGAAGTCCTTGATTAGCGAAAGCCTCCCGCTCGCTGACGTGGAGGAGGGCAGGCCCCGTGGGTAAGGTCTCCCCTGCGGTCTGGATGCTGATGGTGCTCTCACAGGTGGAAGTGGAGCAGGAAGAGCTCTGAGCACACGTCTGCCTCTCTGTGCACGTGGGATTTGGGCCGGGCTCCTACCACGTCTTGCAGATGTCCTTGACCTGGATACAGGGGCAATATTGTAGGTGGGGATGCAGCTCAGGGTGCGGGGCATGATCGTAGGGGAACTAGAGACTTACTTCCCAAAGCTTTCAGAGATTAAAGGGGGAAGATGATCAGTGCCAATATCACCCATTTTCTATAATTTTGCAGGCTTGCTCTGCCCCACGTCGCATTCTGGTCTCTGCATGGGTCTTCCCTAAGCAAACACTGTTAAAAGGATGTCAGGAGAGGATGGATGCCATAGAAGGGTTGGCTACAGGAAAAGATTTCTCTCAAACTTTACTAGTAGTGTAGTATTGGAGACAGCAGTCCCATCTTTCTTTTCAGCACCTTTCCTACCTGCCTCCTGCCATTAGTGTGAGCGTAAGTATACTGACGCACAGCACAGCTGTTCTGGAAGGGAATGGTAAGCAGGGAATGCTGATAGAAGGCACTCCCGGTCATTCATACTGTGCTGACCCTGTGTGTGGCTCTGAAACTGATACAGCCGATACGGCGATAGAAGAATTTTCCCCTAAATTTGCCAAAACACACTTCTATGCTTTGTTTTTAGAGTTCAATATAACAAACAATATAAAACTTGTAACAGGTTTTTTTGTGATTTCCAAAGAGACTGCAAAGAACTTACTGCTTTAAAAAATAGTTTTAACCTCTCTGACTCTTCAGTTTTAAAAAATCTTAGAAAAGGGATCGAGAGCACAAACAAGAGCTCGCCAACTCCATAGGTGAACAGTGTCAGCTCTTGGCTTCTGTGCACAGAATAATTTCTGTTCCAGATTCTTTGTCGATGCAAACATGTTTTAATGACTTCAAGTAAGGAATACATCTCAAGAAGGTCATTGAAACATAATCTGTGTCTCTTTCAGCTATTGTACAGTAGCTTTCTTGTCTGTCTTTTAAATTCATCTCACTAAAAACATTTCAGGGTTGCATTCCAAGCTGCAAGGATCCACCCACATGTACTTGCAGCATAGGTTAGCATCCAAACTGTTGTTACGGCATCATTATTATTATTATTCTGCAGCATACAAAGTCATTTGAGGTACTGAAGATTCAGGTTGTTGCACCTGCTCGTGGGTCCTTTTTCACAGGATAATGGAATCCATAAAAGCCAGATTTTTAGGCTACAAGTAGAAATAAATGTCTCTAGGAAATTTTAGTAGTGCCTGGGTGTTTCTTCTTAGCAATTAGGTGTTCAGATACCGTTGGAAAAAACACTCAACGCCTAACCGTGTCACAAAGCATTTAAGTATCAAAAATCTGCCTGCAATTCCAAAGTGAAAGATGATAATTTCAGCTGTTTTTCACGTTGCATTTTAAATGTTAGTCTGGAATCCTTTCTCAGCCAGGCATACATCAGAATTTCAGCTGAGGCTTGTAGCAGTATTACTGTACGTGTCTGACCCTTTTCATAACGTGCATTGTTTGAAGTTGGTTAGTATTTTCCCAAATATGTGCTATTTGGAAGTCTTCACTAAATCTTAGGCAGAATCAGTTCGGAAACATGTTGACTGATACAAGCAATGTACTTCGGAAAATAAAGCAGGAAGGAATTTTGTGTTTTGGAATTACAGTAGCTTATCCAGCCCAGAGCCTGGTATGTCTGAGTGCAGTACAGTTCCTGGTGGGGATACCTCGGTGCCGCTTTAAGTGTTTCCATAGACCTAAATGAAGGTAGTTTGTTATTACCTTGTACGAGGGCTTTCACTCTCAGGGCATTCTGAGAGCAAAGGATCACTTTGATCTGGGGAGATGCTGTAGCAACCATGGTAAAATCCCTCCCAAGGTATGGCTCCTCTTGCTATGACTTTCCTCCTCCCCCCTCCACCCAGCCTAGTTGAGAACCTGGATTGACAGGAACTAACTCAAGCTTATGGTTGTAATATTCCAGACAAAAGGATACTCAAGAGTTAAATCTGGAAATTAGGTAGTATTTTTTCCTTTGGATTTCCCTCAAGCCCCAGAAGCAGAAGGTTGTGTGGTAGCTGTTTGCCTTAACACTGAAGAGGGAAAAAACCCAAAAGGTCTGTTAGGCGTCTGTCTGAACTGTAGGGGAAAATGCAGATTTTGAGTTTTGAGAGAGAAAGTGGCTTAATCAATTGTTACTGCTCTAGGTCATTTATGTAACAATTCAAACAAGAGCTCTAAGTCTTCCTTAACTGAATGAAGAAATACATAGAGATTCTTTCATGCTGTGTACTTACTGACTATACAGCTACGGACTGACAGAGTTCTTCTTTGTTACAAAAGAACTGAAAAACAAAAAAGCAAAACTGAATTAATTTGTAAATATACAAAGTTCAACAAAAACACCATCTGGTTTTCACCACTGGTTTCTTTTCAACAATTCTGTCTCTTGACAAGGTTGAGCTCTGCATTTTAGGGAGGATTCACTGCTCTGTTCTGATGTTTCATAATGGCATTTTCCCCATACGCGCACCTTAGCGGAATGCGTGCTGCAATGCATGCGCGTGCACAAGTCAGGATCCTGCTGCATATATTGAGATGGACTATGCATTAGGTTTCAAACACTAAAATTAATTTTAACAGGAGTTCAGCTAAGCCAACACCAACCACCCCTTTTCACCTACTTTAGATACTCCTTTGCTTGCGTTCCCGCATAAAGGTAGGTAAATCATGGCTATTGTGTGCTAACTTCTCATTTGAAGTATTGATAGATTGCACCTTCAGACACTGGTACTAACTGAAGTCAAGATACACTTAAAAAATTCATTGCCTAATGAATTCTTCAGCCTGGTGCTGAAGAAAAAAATGCATCCTGAGTTCTCAGTGCTTTCAGCACTTTATAGTTTGACAATTTGGCAGCAACTGAACCTTCCAGCCTTCCCTGCCTTGCCCCAGTAATGGTTTATTGTCAAGCTTAGCCCAGGTCGGTTCTTGAAAGGATGTCCTTTGAACGTTTATTTAACAGGCAACAAAATGAAAGAAACTCACTATGCATTTAATATTACACACGCACTCGCTTAAAAAATTAGCTTTCCAGAGGGGAGACAGTTAAATATGATTTTACATGCCTTCTCTTTGCCTTCAATGAACTGTGGATCAGACCCAAAAATATGCTTCCCTGTGAAACTTTGTAATTCCATTTAGCAGCTGCTTTCAAACACAATGGGAGGTTTTCAAAAATACCTTTGTCTAGAAGTGTTCATCTGTAGGCATAAAAGCAACCTTGATAACATTGGGGGGAAGATAACAATGTCTATCTCTGTAATGATATCACCTTATCTTTAATTAATGTAGAGTACTGTAAGATTTTTTCCGAGATACGAGCCTCTTATTTGGGTAAAGTTCTTCCTGAAACAAAGCGTTTGAGCCAGCATAGCTATTTTCAACAGAGGTTTTATGTAACTTGTTCACCAGGCTCAGAGGCATCCAGGATCAGCTCTGGTTGTTTCCTTTGGGGCAGGAAAAATAAAAAGGCTCCTGACAGAAAGATGGAGCTATCTGTTACTAATACTGCCGTGGTTTGATTTAGAAACTGCCCTTATTCCATGGAATTGCGTGACCTCAGCTGAGAGTTTTTTAACTAGAAATGAGCCCAAATAAATCCCCTTGATCTGAGCTCTGAGTAGTTTCAAATTCTAAACACTGTCAGAATTTAGACACCTCAGACAGCTTTGGTATCTGTAGTTCACACCCACATCCATAATAATCATATCACAAAAACTTTATAAAGGTCATGGTCCCAGCCTTAAAAATACAGAAAATACCAGAAATGTGGTTTCCTGTACAGTCTGAGTTTGAACCCCTCCTGTATCCAAATAAGATAATCTTTAATTAAGTAATACTCAGAGTTTATTTTTTCCATTTCCACTGGTGCCTCCAATCTTAATTTGCTTCTGTCCTTTGATTCCTGCTCTGATCACAAAGAGCCTGCCTGTGTTCACTGGGCCCTTGGACCCTGGGCTGGCATGGCCAGAGTTTCTGTTTAAAGGAAGGTCCTGATCAGATGAGGATTGTCTCCCCAGCTCTGGACCGCAATGTTTATGGAGCGGAGAGTATTTGGGAAGCTCAGTGGTCTCTGTTACAGTGTTTTAAATGTACTGTTTGTCGTGGAACTGGCTGACTTACTGATCAAGCATCACAGCTGATAGAAATCTCTCACTTTTAAAAAATTCACCCACTTGGCTAAATTTTCATGACTGATACACATCTTTGAGTGGGAAGTAACAGCCAACCTGTCTAGTTTGATTGCTGGAAGAAGGCACGGTTGTAAATGTGAGTACCACTGGGCTGAAATAGGGAGGAAGGGAAGGCTCAGAGCCAGATCCTAAAGATTCCTTCCCAGGAGGTAATCTCCAATTTCAGGGCAGATCTTCTTGTATCCAGCAAGGTAGTCCTGGCTTCCACTTCTGGACCTGCTTTGCTTTGTGCTCCTAGTGTTGCTGCATAACAGTTTCTAGACTTGCTGAATGGTGTTGCAGACAGGCCGCCTTCTCTAGTTTCCCTTCAAGTGGGGGACTACGTGTGTAGTCATTTGAAGTATTTTCCCGAGTTGGGGAGGTAGACGGTGTGAAGCGCTTGGCGTATGTTCTCAGCCTATAACGTACTGTGCTCAGTGTCATGTAAATACGTAACAACTTTCTTCTACCTGAAATGCTCTCTGCTGTGGACAAGCAGGTTGCTGTGAAAGTACGGGGAAAAAATGCCACTTTTCTCTCCGGTTAAACAACAGATTTGTCTGTGAGTTGCCAAAATTGTAAGTGTCAAGATAGCTGAGTACACTTTTATGCGTACAATTTTCTGTACATATGTCTGATAATCCTTATTTTGGAAAGGCTATAGTAGGTTTATATCAAAGCAGTCCATCTGTTCAGTGATTCAGTAATTTGAGAACAGCTAAACTTGTCACTCCGCTACCCTTCCTTGTAGTCCATTCAGACTATGTGACCAAGTTCAGAGTTAGTTGGCATCTTGAAAAACATTGGCATTGGCCACTTGGCTGCCTCTTGTGAGTTTGACCAGTTGTGTCCATGATGGCCTAGTGCCACACTGGATCCACCTGCCCAAAGCAGTGAGTTTCTATTTGCAGAAGGGAAAGTTTGCACAGCCCTTTGTACATGCATGTAAAACTCACTCCTACAGAGTTCGGCACAAATATGTATCAGAGAAACTGTCTGTATGGGAGACTGAAAAAATGAAGCAATTAAAGCAAGCTGCAGTACACATACACCCCCTTGAAGGTAAGTGAGGGAGAGGCATTTTGTGCGAGTGCTTTATATTTTTGGAGCAAGTGCAGTGCTTTACAGATGAGTGCTGTCATGGGTCTTGTGCAGAAGCAACATGGAGCTGCAGTGTGATCATAATGACAAGTTCAAATGAGTCCGTTTGTTCCAGGAGAGTAAGCTGCCAGGGAATTTAGCGTTATGGAGAGTATGGCTGGTGGGTCAGTGCATGGTATGGTTGTGTAAATACTAAACAATACTGTGACATGCAATGACAGGCTGCTTTATGGGGAGGGCCTTGTGTACTACAAGTAAAGGACAATTTCTGATTATTTGTGTGCATTAGAGGTGCTTGTGGATTTCTTTCAGAAGTAAAAGGTTAGCTGAAAAATCCAGGCCAGAGTTCAGTTTTGGAAAGCACCAAAACTGAACTCTGGCCTGGATTTTTCTATGCTGCCTGCTGGAAATTCCATGTGCAGTTTCAGGTGAGCGTGGAGTTCTTTGCCGTGAACTGGTGCCTGGTGCTGCCGTGTACCACTGAGCTGCTGGTGCTTCCCACATGAGTGACGTTTCTACAAGGGGTAGGATTTTTTTGGGGTAACTGTAAAGCATTCACATACAGTGTTTTGGGATGCATTCGCATTAGAAGTACACGTAAGTGTAATATAGTAAAAATCTCAAGATGCAAATGCATCTGTATGGAACAGCGCATTGCCTTGCAGGAGTTACCCCATGACCAAGGGAACTGGGAGCAATCGTGCCTGTATGCACGGCTCTCTGCCGGTTTAATGTATCCCCTGCCTTTTTAAAGGACCTGACGCAAAAAGAGGATTGTAGATTCTCTATGGTTTATCCTTGCCCATGTTTTTCCCTCTCTCAAGCATATCTCCATTTCATGGAGAGCTTTATAGTCACTTCTGTGAAATGCAGAAAACACTATGGAGTGTGCTGTCTCTCTAACACTTTCTGTGAAACAGAAGCTGGATTGAAGTGCACCAGCATGGTACAAGCTGTTTTAAGGCTTAACAGTCAGAGACAGAAAGACTCTCCTCCCTGAGGATCTTAGAATAAAAATGAAGAGGAACGAGCATGGGAGGGGAAGAAAAAGGAACAAAGAAATGCCTGTCCAAAGACGTATCGCAGGTTAGTGGCAAACCCGTGAACAGACACGTGCTTCTTGATTCCCTCTCTGGTACCCAGCCCTGGCTGGATCTTTTCTGTTCTAAAAATGGGCAGCGAGATACTGTTCAAAAGATAGATACTTATTCTGTGAAAGCCTTTTGAGTATTTCGTCAGGACACTTCCTTTGCTGTTTTGTGTGCACACACATGCACTCAGATATATATGGGGGGAGCAAGAAGGGGGAGAACATCCTGTGGGATTTCTTTCACCATCTGCTGAGTTCTGACTGCCATCTGTAAAGTAAAAGCATTTAGGTTGTTTAGCCTTTGTTCAAAATGTATTTTTTTTGTCACAGTGGCTTTTGGCATTATCATGCACGACTAGAAGAGATATTCAACAGTTTGGAGCAAGCAGTATAAAACACTGACAGCTCAGGAATCTGAAGCACCCAGTTTATACAGTAGTTTGACAGAAGGTTTTGACGTCATGCCTACTGTAATCGCCACTTAGGAGGTCAGACATAACCTTTCAGGTTCACGGGAGACCAGACAGCAGCTTGTCTGAAAAGGCAGAGGCTTATTTAGCAGAACATGGGTAAGGTCCGGGTAACTAGAATCATAATTACCCAAGCAATTACTCTGCTTATCAGTAGTCCCCTTGGTCAGATGGTTTGTCCAGAAGCAATCAGGAAATCCAGTACCTTTCTTGCTGCAGTTCAGGCAAAACAGAAGGTCTTTAGTTGTGCTGCTTCCTTGTTGCACGGCTAGTCGCATACACTGCTCTAATCGCTGACCTGTTGAGCTTATCTGTGCTTGCTAAGCATACAGTTGTGCCATAGGGAGCAGCAGGACACAAGCAGCATAAAGTTGGGGGGGAATCAATGCCTGATTTCATTTTCAGCAGTCAGAAGCATGTTTTACACTACTTTCCTATCTTACATGTAACTTATCTGCAAGTTTCCCAACATCAGAGGTGTGATTATTAACACAAATGTGTATGTTTACTAGCCTGAGCTGTATGTCTACACTTCAGATTTGTTTGTGGACAAAAATACTTGGTAAGAACGAAGGGCGCTCTCCAAGAGACCACCATGACCTAGGAAGATAAGACGAGGAAGAGATGGCATGTTTAACCTAGGCTCAAGCTAGAGGACTTTTCATGGGTTGGGTGGCTTTTGTAGATTGAACTTTTGTGAGGAGGCTGATCAGCCACTTGAATACAAGCTATATTCAGCTTCACAGCTGTAATATGAAGGATAATCATATTATGTCCCATAAATTATAAGGAAAAAAATTATGGAAGTTTGCATTTTTTCTCACAGTCTCCAAAGCGGCTTGACTTCCTGAAGCACATATATAAAGGAAAAATTTATGCTCTGGGTAGCATTCCAGAGACCTTTCTAACTCAGAAAGAGCTTTCGTCTATATTTCTAAGCAGAATTATTTGAAATTATTTGAATTATCTTGAAATTTATAGCCATTCTCACTGTAACAGAGAACATAAAGCAGAACATAAAGCGTAAAGACACCTGCTCTCTCCCTAGTTTTAAGGATGCAGAAGAATCCAGTAAAGACTGCTTTACGTTACCTATTTCTGAGGTAGTTTCAGGGTCTCCATTTATTGCTGGATCCTAAGGGTTTTGCAGACAAGTGGAGGATAAGTGTTCAATAGGGCTGAAGTTAGACAGGGAGTTAAAAATTGCATTTAAAAGTATAAAAGCTTTGCAAGCTCAATTTAGTGCTGTATTCTGCAGGCCTGCAGAGTTAGGAATAGGGTCATTGTGGTCTAATGCTTTGTTTTCTCCTTTAGCGTAGCAATTAGACCTGTGTTTTTTATGATAGTTGGGGCGAGATATGGGGCTTGGGAATACAAACCCCATGAACGAACTGCACTGCTAGTTTCTCCTAGGTCTGCAGGCTTCGAAAGCTGACAGATCTTGGCATGATGCTGTTTATTATTTTCTTTTGTTATCAATAGATCAGTTGTCCAAGTGTAATTACATTTGGCATTGCAGTTAAGGATTGGAAATCCTAAGGTTTGTCTCTGTCTTGATTTGGTTGCTCCCTATTTTCTCTGTGCGATCACTTCCACGTTGTGAATAGATCTCCTTCTGGAATAAGACAAAACTTCAGGATGAAACCCACACTCTTACCACAGCATTTTTTGGATCCAGGGTCCTACTCCAGGCAGGTGGCCATGAGCTGAGAAAACTTTGCCTCTTTCTGACCAAGGTAATTCATCAACAGGATTTCAGCACGCCTTCCATCCCAAGTCCTTCATTCCTGGCACGCGTTCTGACAGCACGCTAGGAAAATAAAGCTCTTGGGAGCTTTAGCCCAACTGCCCTCTTTATCTTGAGTAAAGATGAACTGAACTGAAAAAACTGTAACAGCAACAAGAACAACAACAATAATAATAATAGTTGTTGTTGTTATAGCTCATGGATACAGGACTGAGCTCATTGTCTTAGACTTGCAGGATACCTTAGCCAAGTACTGCAAAATGAGTTTGGTCAGACCACCCCAGAGGAGTGTGGACACAAGCCAGTTCCACATGGTTTGGCTGGAAGATCCATGCTCCCCTCTGGATTTGGTCCATAAGACAGCATAAAACCAGACAGCATCTGAGATGCAGCTAAACAGTGGTTTGGCTGAACTGTGGTTCTAATGCTAAAAGAGATGGTCCTACCTTTTTTGTTCTCTTGGCATGGATTTCCTGCGGAAGTGTTGTGTGGCTTCCCTCAGCTGGAAGTTACGGGTGTTGATCAGAGCAGACATAGACACAGAAACAGTCTCTCCGTGGGCAGAAGTTGAAGTGGGTGAGACCGCTCACAGTACAAGGCTGAAGAATAAGGGGAGGGAGATAAAAGCCTGTAAACAGTCAAGGATTCAGAGAAGTTATCACCTACTAAAAGAACAATAGAACAGAAATATGAAAAAATTTGAATGAAAAAAGGAGGATATTTCTTCAAACCATGCTGTCAGACTGTGGATTCCATTATTATTTGAGCTGAGAAACTTAGATTCAAAGTATGGCTATTTCTATGACAATAACAAGAATTTTGCATGATGCGATGCTAATAAAAGTACGTTGGAGAAAAAGAAAGCCTCCATGTCTTAGCGATTAAGCAGAGTGACCTTTTGCAGGCCAAATTCCATTTGTGTATTACGTATTTATATATTTATTTTCTTGGGAACATCTGGTGCTGGCTCATCCTGGAGGCAGGTTTCTGGCCTGGGCTGACTGTGGGTCCAACCCAGTCAGGCAGTTTCTGTGTAGCAATTTCTCCTTTGATGCAGATTTTCTCCAAAATTACTGTTAACAGATTAACTAGAAATCTTGTGTTCTGAGAAACTGCATTTGCTGCAGGAACAGCTGTGAAATTTGATAAAATCACCATGGTCTGTTTAAATGGTTTTATAGCAATAGCCCTTCAGTTAACCCTGGATCATTTAATAGCTGGATAAGTCTTTCAAGAGTAATTAAAATGATGTTTTCAGAGAATTTAATATTTTATACATGATTTTTTCAAACAGGAGCGGTGAAGATATAGATGCCAAAACTGAAAGCCTGGCACTGGACACACAATCTTGCTCCCTGGTGCATAAATTTGCATACATATTTGGAAAGAAACAATGCCTGACTTAAACAAGCAGTTTGCTTATAGCTCCCCCTCCCATCAAGCCAATTGCAATGAAAAATATAAAGTCCCTGTTACTTTTTAATTATCAGATGAGATCATTATTGAAGTGGCATATGTTATAGGTATGTAATTATGATCTGTTAAATACTTTGGCACTAATTATTTCATCTTCCTAGCACGGGGCTATTCTACTGCATTATGTAAACTTTTGCTTCGACTTTGTTTATCGTCTGTTCTGGCATGTAATATTTTGGGGCATTTAAAAATAGAGCTTTTGGTTCCAATCTTGTCTTTCCACAGGAGTTTTGCCTAAGTCAGAGGTTTAGGACCAGCATCTGTTTATATTGCAAAATGGTCTTTTTTAATAACCATTAAGTTCAAAGAACTTTATTATCGGTGTCCAAATGTTAAAATAAAAGCATATTTTAAAAAGACAAAGTACACATTTTAAACACCAATCCATATATCAGCAGCAGAAATATAATTAAGTATACTGTGCCATAGTTAATCTAGAAAACAAGCTGTATGTAGTATGATATATCTCATGAGTGAAAGTAAAGCCTTAAAGATAATATGGAGAATTGAACTGGATCTTATGGCAAAATATTGTAATCGGAGTACTTTACATTTTCATATTGTGTTATATAGCATATCTGAGTATCTCAAGGTTTCATATTTAAAATACAAGCTTCAGGGAAAGTTCAGAGGTAGATCAAGTAAAGGATGAAGCTGTGTGATGAACCTTGAAAATAATAGAATGAATAGACTATTAAAACTATTGACTACTTTTAACAGTCAGTTTAAAACTTCACCAGTTACTCTGCTACAAATGGACTGTGTAAACTGGCAGAAAAATAGGTGACTTTAATGTCTGCCCATGTGACTCCAAAATAATTTGCCTCCCAGAAGTCTATTCCCTTCACTAGGTTTAGAGTTTGCCTATTTAGCTTTGTTACTGTTAGAATCCATTGTTATTATAATTATTAAGCTTATTTATATGATTACCAATACTTTTAAGTATGGATAATTGTGACTGTTTGAGAGTAGTAATCAATAACTGACATTATGTATATCAGCCATATAATTAATTGCCATTACCTGATGTATTATACATCCCATTTATTTCAACAATTAACATGTTATTTTGTCATTTTATTATTATCGTATCTCTCCCTTTGACAAGTTAATAATAAAAAGGCAAAACAAAACATTATCTGCTGTTGAAGTAAATGCATCTTAATTATACAACAAATAAATTCTTCAGCAAAGGCTGCCAGGTACCAGGGTAGCAAAAGGTTGGAATTGCAGTGAAAACATAAGTCACAGTAATGTACCTGATCATTCAGAGGTGACATATGTCCAACTCTGCTTCTCCCTGTCTCTTAAATGAATGTCTTGTCATTCAGCTCATAGTCAGTCTCAGGACACCTCATTATTAGTTGGATGATCTCCATCTTTAACGACTGTACCGAGCTGGGCTGAGGGTTTAGGCTGAGCCCTGAGATGCATTTAGATGGCAGACGGCCGTTTGCCTGTCACGGGAGGTGCTTTGCTTATGCGTCCTTTCAGATGTATGGCAGTGCATTAGCGATTCTGCTGCTCTCCGCTCCCCCAGCCGGGGCTGGAACTTCCTCTTCGCCCTCTTCACACAGGCTTCTGCCTTTCTCTGCGCCGCCATTTGGTCTGATAGAGAGTTTGCTACCTGGCGCCGTGGGCTCCTCTCAATATCAACTCATTCAGGATGAGTGAGCTAAAGAACCGTTAAAATATTATAATCAGTGTCATTTTGTCAAATATAGACAGGTGAAAACCATATTTGTCACTTACAGACTTTTAAGCCAAATATAATTTTTCTGCCCCAAAGCATAAGACCAACAGAGTTCTTGAAATAAAAAGCTGTAAACGTTACTTTTAATGGCAAAAGCTGATTGTTTGCATTCACTATTTACTAAAAAAAACCCAATAAATTGAGCCATTTTAGGAAAACTTTTCATGAGGTTAACAGCTTATTATCTGTAACTCTGACTATATACCATATGTATTATATCCCGATGGCCAAGTGTGTATCAACATGTCTTATAATGTAATATCTAATAATAGAATTTAGTATTGAGTGAAGACATAAAAACATTATCTTACTTCCCTATCTGCGGCTTTGATTTGATAAAGACTAATAAAAGAAAATGTAATAAAAATGTCCAGGTAAATGCCTGGTTTGTGATCCTCATAGTCTCTCTAGAAATCACAATTCTCTTGTTGCCACAGTGTAAGTAATATCTGGTAAACAGAATTATGGTTTCATTCACTGCTGTCACATAATGCTGTACTTTACAAGAAGTGCAATTGTATTTCTTTTGGGAAAGGTTAAGAACAGCGTGGAAGGTGCATTCCCTGAGGTCACTGGAGTCTAGGATAATAAACTCTTCGTCCATTATGTGCCATTGAGTCTACAAAAATAAATTATTAGCATTCAGAACAACGGAATATTTATTTTAGAAGTGCTATGTTAAGAGATTTGTTTTGGAATGCTTTTAGGGAAGACGTTTTATGCACTGCTTAAACATAAGTACCCAATGACTTGACTGTATCAGTTAAGCATCCATCGTAAACAGTGAGCAAAGGTCCCTCAGGTTTTTATAGTACAGTAGACCAAAAGGAATCATTATAACCTTTCAAAGTTCATAATTTGTGCTTAAAAATAAGGGCTGGGGTGCTTTTGTGTTTCTTCAGTGTTTTTTTGGGCTGGGGTTTTCCCCCCCTTCCCTGTTCTCAGACATTGAAAGTGCATTTCTAGGGTTCTGTGATCGTTACAACTGGCCAAGCACCAGAAGGTGGTTTTCTTTCTAACTGTGAAAGTCTGTTCTGGTAGATAATATGGGCATGTAACCCATGTACTTTCTTTTCAGCAGATTGCAGTGAAATAGAAGCTATTATAATTTTTATGCAACAACTAAAAATAAAGAAATCCACAGACCATGCCTTTCCCTTTGTTGGTCCCTTACCTAATGCTTCTGCAACCTGTCTTCTACCTTTCATAAATACCTTGGTTCCTTAGTAGTATCTGCTCAGGAGCTGAGCCTTAAGCACATTTAGTTATGTTTCCTTTCCTGAGGTGCTCTTTTTACTGCTTATCTCATTTTTCTTCTCCAGATAGCTTTTGTAGACATGACTGATAGTGCTGGGATTTACAAATGAGCATGGGGAAGGGCCTCTGCCAACTTCAGGAAAATCCGGGTGTGTAATTCACTTCAGCTCCATTGCAAAATCCAACTAGATTCTTTTTTTGGGTAAAACGTTGACAAGGAAAGGATTGCTGTTGTAAATAACTGCATGAGAGCAGTTAGGACCATGAAGGAACGATCACCGTGCGTTTGTTGTAATGGTCATTGCAGCGAGCTCTCGTGTGGGGCTGACTTTGTGTTACACAGCAACAAGGGAAGTTCATCCTCTGCAGGTTTTTGAGTTGAGAAACTAAATTTTTTGTCCATTGTGTGGTAGAGGAACCTACAAAAAGTAAGCAGTGTATATTCACAATGATGTACCAATCGGTAGCTTTTTGATCTTTGTCATGACTACAGAGTATTGCCTTTACTGTAAACAAGCAACTAGTGAGACTCACCTAGACCCCACCGTTGAAAGGCAAAGTGTTGCAAACAGAAAATTTGCAAATTGAGTATTTGCAAAATGTAATTACAGCCTCTGTTGTTGATTGCAGTTGGGAAAATTATATTGCCAGGTAAAATGTAGACTTTAACATTAGGTGAGTTAGCACAGGTCACACAAAATGGCAGTGGGTTGCACCTTGAAGTTTGTTTCAAATGCAGATATGGAAAATTTCTTACCTATGTGCTCTGAAAGAGGTGGGCTGTATCCACTTCCTCTTTGCAGACACCTGTCAGGTCGCTGATACACCAGGTTCAGCGACTACCGCTGTGCAGGGTCCTAACACAACCATAGAGATGACACGTGACGGTGGGGTTTTTTTACTACAACCTGTTCTGCTGTTTGTTTTTCCTGTTATTGACATCATGCAGAGAAAAGGATCTTTGAACTGGTCTAATGATGTGTAGAGAAACCACCCTGTAGCTGACAGAAACAAATCAACAGAATACAACCCTGGCCGTGGACGGGCTTTGCAATTTGTTCATCCTGTGTTTTCACTCGTCAGGAAATGTTGTAAGCTCAGTGCACCGAAGCCTCTTCATTTTGTTTGAAGTTGGTCGCACTTGGAAGGCTGGTAAATGTGGGTTTGCTAAAGTCAGAAGATTCCCTGAGTCGAGAAGAGTATAAATAATACTAGACGCTGGCTGGGCTATAGGTGTCAGACCTTATGTTGCCTTTTCAGTACTTGCTATCGTGACCTCCCATTCGTATAGTGTAGGCTCTCCTTTATTTTCAACTCATTTTATTAAACTTTGTTTGAATCTTGGTAGCAGTTTCTAGTCCATCTGGGGCTGTAGATGTTTGCTGATACTATGACAATTCAGTGGGTTTTGGCGATACTTGTACCCAAGGTTGTTCTTAAGTAGTCAGAACTTCTGGAATGGTGAAAATGACAGTATACACACGTTTTCTTGTTTTAAGCAGTCCAGGAGTAAACTAAGAAACAACTTTCTTATGGTGCAATTTCTGAAACTTCTACAGAAGCAGAAGGAGCTAGTAGGGAATTAGTGGGAGGGACTCAAGTGAATTGAAGGATGATGGACATTGCTCTCTGTTAGAGCACAAGTTGTAAAAAACCAGCTGTCTGGGACTAGCAGAGTCCTTGTGGATGGCGTACAGACGGTGCCTGTTTAGCATTGTTTGGGTACAAGTGACCATAGCTAATTCAACTCTGCATTATCAGCAACAAAATGCTTCTGTCAAGCATGTGGTCTGAATTCAGGAATTGATTTCTTTGTTTCTCCGTACTGAAATTATAGATGGAAAAACAAAAAGCGTGAAAATAATTTTCTAGAATTCTGATTTTATGATGTTTTATTATTAAAAAAATTTGTTTCTTAGGTAGATAAAACACAAATAAGAGTGACACTTTTTGAGAAAAACAAACCTCTTTAAAGCTGTAAGTTCTTTCTTCATTGGACAGTGATACTCAATTTTATGTCACATAAAACTCTAACCTAGGGCATTTTACATACTGAGTAAATGTAGAAAACTGTTATATATTAATTATATGTTATATTATAGCAATCTATCCTCAAGATTATTTCTTTCTGTCTCAGATTCATAAGCGTTTGTCTCTATAAATAGCACTGCAGTCAATGCAGAAGAAGCATTTTGGAAAGTTGAATTTTGGGAGATTGAACTTATTCAAAAGTTCAAGCTGATTAGAAAGCTAGAGATGTCGCTTCAGTAACATGTAATAAACAACAAGCATTCTTAGCAACTAATTGTAAGTTCAAATTTATTTATACAAGGCAATTGTTAAAGGAGCACAAATAATGAACAGATTAATGAAATTTATAGCCTGTTTGCAAATAACTTGTTGACAGAAAGCACTATACTTGTCAGCTGAAATTACTCATTGCCAAGTCTTTCAGTGACTGAATTCAAAGTTACAGATTCCTCAGTGATGGTTTTTGGAAAACTCTCCTACTCCAGGTGGTTTACAGACACTCCTGCCTTTAATAGTTGATAGAAACAATTACTTGCTAACACTGCTCTTTGCACCTTTTGCCAAATGCATCCAACTGGTGCAATGCCAAGGCAGTTGCTTTTGACGCATGCCAGAGGACAATTAATTCCCTCTAACTTTCCCCGCGATCCGGTACAGTCTGGTGGAGGAGGATGGCCGAAGCAAAAGCTGGAGATAAAGGCCAGCCCCTTGAGAAGCCCTCTTCCCTCAAACACAACGGCAGGGCTGAACTGCCAGACACTCTCGTAGATATATTCACGCTCATGAAATATGAAGAGCCGTGCGCATGGACTCTGACCTCACAGGATCACAGGTTAGAGACTACGATTATACATTTCTTTCATTGGGTTTTAGGCCAAGATTTTAAAATGTAACATTGCCTAAAAGCCTTTGTTTTATTCTCCTCGGTAAGAGTTGTGACTTTCAGCCAGGAGCATGGAGGTGATGTCAAGATGTCAACATGGCAATAGGTACTTCTGAAAATCAGGGCATTTTCAAGGCATGTGCTCAGGCTGTAGCACTTTAGCCTTACGTTGTCCTTTGGTACCTTTGAAATCCAACATGTCTTTTTCTGGTCTTCTGCTGTTATCTCTTCCTTGACTAATACTCTCTATTTTAAAGCACCTTCTTCAATGCTTTTCTACTATTTTCTTTGTCCTGTGCTTCCCACGGGCATTAAAGATTGCCTGATGATTTCCGTTTGGTTATGTTGACAGGAGAATAGGGAGAGAAACTGTCATACAGTTCTTTTCCAAAACATTTTGTAATTACGAGTAGATTTTTTTCATTTCCTGACTGTAAGTCATTGCAACCAGTAGACAAGTGCTGTGTTGAACTCTAGGAAAAGCAGTGCAAGCAAAAGGCCATTTGTATAGAACTTAATTTGCAATATCCTAAGAAGACTTACTTCAAATCTTTCCTTTGTCTGTGTGCATTTCTTGCATCGCTTTGCACCGCCAGTGTTCTACTTCATTGTAATTTTGGGAAAGTACTGGTATGTTTGCAGAGGTATTGGTACAAAAATGCAAAGCGGAAAGCTGCGATTTGGGTGCATGAAAGCATTGAATAGTTTTCAGTGAGCATAAAACTTTTCAGGACCTCCTAAAGTGAAGAAATTAAAGCAGGCTGTGAATCGAGAATAATTGGCTGCATCCTAATTTAATTGTAAATTTAGAAACTGCCTAATTTATTTGTCAAAAGATATAAAATCTACTAAATCATTTTTCCCAACAGAGGAGTTCTCAGATATGTTTTTCTTCTTCTGATGGGATAGAAGGGACTGTTGATGCGTTTCCCCTAACGCAGTCCCTGTTTTGCTAGCTGTCTGAGCAGGCTCTCAAGGAAAGTCCGTTTCATACCGTGGTCGCTGGAGGTGCTTTGCTGTTCCTTGTCTGCCTGGAGAAGATCGCCCATGCTCTATGGTTGCTGATCTCTCCTTCTCACAGGAACACAAAATGGAAGGTAGAAATGGTGTATGGGGGGTACGTGGCACGTTAGTGCTGCCACATCCAGCTACCGGGGGAGCGTGAGCCCAGCTTGCCCGTGGGGATGAGAGGAGGGAGGATGCTACGGTGGTGCTTCCCTGCCCTGCCCTTCCCCACGCCGCCTGGCATAGCTCCTTTGCACGTTCCCTTTCACAGTCTGCATTTTCCTGCACGATCAGCAAGGGCAGCAAAAAGGGTGAATTGACCTAAGAAGTTATTTTGATCTCTTCTGATGTGACAAAGAGAAAGCTGTAAAAATCAGTACATACTAGTTCCAACTTGAAGACATGTAATATTATCTAATATAGTAATTTGATTAATGTTCTATGTTCTTACTTCAGATTTCTCTAATGCATCCTGCTGAGCTTTTGTAAGTGTTCACAATATACACAGGAAATTAAGTGACAAAGAATATGGTATGAACTGTTCATACCAAGAAAACCAGAATGAAATACAGTATTTGTTGTAGAATAATAAGCATCCACATGTGACTACTGCATGCTGGCTAACAATTTAACAACTGCTTAAGAAAGGAGATTAACTATATTATGCGCCTCTCTTGACTGTAACCGCTAACTCGTTTCATAGTAAAATAGGTGCCATCTCAGCCAGACTGAGACCTTTAAAAATCAATACAACCTTAAATGCAACTTGGAAACTTCTAGACAACAAACTGAAATAGCAGCATTGGTGCATGCTATTTAAGTGATAGTCCCAAGCCAAAAATTTTAAAAGAAGTCCTGTCTGTGAGTAAAAGCTATGATACAGGTCTCATTATTGGAAAGCAAAGGTCTTTCCTTTCTCATCAAATTCAGATGGATAAAAATCAATCTTCGGTAGAACTACTACTGGGGCATTGAGGGAGAGCTGTGAGGATCTAATATAGCCTCTGAACTGAGGTAAGGAAAGAAGTACTCTTCCATCAAAAGGTAGATAAAATCTTTTCAGCTACTTATTTCAATCTACCATGATTAGCATGTTGCTGTCTGGGTTCAGTCTAAGCCAACCAGCAGTAATCTAGGTACCGCCTTCACCTGATGCTTCATTGTACATGCAATTTCATGAACTGGGTCAGAGAGGATAAAAATGTAGAATTGGATTTCCTCAGCCAGCTAAAGATGCAGGTTTTTTCAGAATTCAATTACTTTGATGAAATAATACATTCTTTGAACAAGAATAATGGCCCTTATGAAAATACAAGTGGTTAACTCAATCTGTTTCAGCACAGGACAAGTAAGATACGCAACAATAACATTTCATGGTGTCTTACGAGTAATGGGATGTTCCCTTCTGTCACTCTCAGATACCCTTGACTACCCGTGGCTCGCTGGATAGCCCTGACCCTGTACTTTGGTGTCAGATGTGAGTATGTGAGAGACGTTGCAGTAGTGGTGCAAGTAATGCTCCTCTTTTGGCAATGGAGAAGGATTGGGGTACACACTGATTCTTCTTTACCCAGATTTGGACACTACCTCTAAGCAGAATTGTGTTTTGTTTTTAGGTTTTCAGCGTGCTAATAGCATAGATCTCTAGGGAGCACTTGTTTAAAGCCCCTTTCATGTATAAAAATCAGAAAAGAATTCTGATTTCAACATTGTCATTGAAGATCCGCAGACCATGTATTTCAGTTCATCTTTGCTCATTTTTTTCTTGTTAGTGTCATAACTCCCACGTGTCTTTTCTGAGTGCTCTTAGGTGACCTGCAGCTTCTGCTGTTTCAGCAAGAAGTTGCTTACGCATCTCATGAGCATGACAGATTCTCGGTCTATTTGTTTATCAATGTTTTTTTCAGTGTCTCTTGGTCCCTTTGGCAGTCCGAATGTTTGTTTGGAATTATTCTTAATATTAGGAAGTCAATCTGCTTTATTCCACTTCCAGGATATAAAATTGTTCTGGTCAAGAACACTTGAAGACTGGGCGCTGGGTTCAGACAGGGGTGTTCACCAAAGCACAGGGATGAGCTGAAGTTTCCTTGCTAAGTTCTCTAGTGTCACAGTTTAGAGAAATTGTTAAATAAGCACGAAAATTGTCATCGAAGAAAAGATGCTATTGGTGATGAAATCCGGAAGGGTTTTTTCAATGCAGCTCCAGCAAACTGATAATTGAAGCTTCTAATTGTTATCAAAACAATAGGAAGTCTATAAGCTGGGTATTTGCCAGCAGGGGCCACTTCTGAAGACTCTTTGCTCTTCTCCCTCCATCTGCTGCATTTGCATGAGTGAGAGAGTTCTGTCAATAGTTAAAAGATAATCTTATTATATGGGTTTACATAAGAGAATAAGGAAAAGACCAAGAAAATTGTTCACTTTCATTGGTGACCTACCGAAGAATAGCAAAGATATGAAGAGCTAATATCTGAGAATCATAAAACAAATAAAGACAATAGGCCTAGAAAAAAGTGCACAGAATCTGGAAAGGCATTACATGCAGGACCATAGCATAAGGTCAGTTTACGTCATTCCATTCTTGTGTTAAACGCATACATTTTTAGAGCGTTTCTCTTCAGGCATCTGTGGGAGAAACGTCACCAACTAATCTCAAAAGGAACAGACTTAATGAAGATTATTGGACTTGAATTCCAAAAAGCACCAGGGCAGAGTTTAATCACTCCTGTATTTCTGAAAAACAGGAGCGCGCTTAATTGCTTTGGAGCTAGATCTTAATTCAACAATATGCCTTCAGTAAGAGCAAAAATTGCCCCGATGTCCATGGGGTTGCGCACGTGCTTGGCAGGATCGCGGCAAGGTTAATAGAGTGGGGTAGCAAACGTTGCCAAGCCCACTGCTGCTGAACAAGGGGCTCCTTGCCTCCCAGCTCACTCAACCACCAGAAAATGAGCTCAGCAGCAGAAAAAGGTTCTCCATTGACTCGGTGAGCTACTGACGGCAGCAGGGCCAGAGCAAGGGATGGTACGGGGTGTTGGGAGAGCCGAGATGGCACGTTTTGGGGCTGCCGAGCTGTTAAACCAACACGGCTGCCTTGAGGTACCGAACCACGAGATCTGCCCCAGACACTTAATTGCCACACAGCGTTCTCCGATTACTTTGTAATCACTTGTGAAGGGTTTTTTCCCCTGATTTCATAGTAAAAGGGGTATTTTAAGTCACTGTTTTCCCAGATATGAGTCACTGTCGTTCTCTTGTGGTTTTCCCTATTTGCATTTTACAGTTTGTACTCTGATTACAATTTGAAACCTTGAAGAACTGCTCTAAGCAGTGTCTGTTTTACTCAGGTCGTGGTATCTCCGAGTGCTGCACACATACAGGTGTCCTCTGCAGACTTTAGTAAATGTCGTGCGTGGTTTTCTTTGCCTAAAAACTAGAGAGAATCAGTGCTCTCTTTCTTTGCCTTCCCCTCCTTCGAAACTCTAGCAGATGATGGTTAAATTATTACAAACCTTTCAGTGTGGTAGCCCTAGGCACAAGGTAGAAAATGAAAAGGCCGAGAAAGTATCTGCGAACTGATTATCTTGTTTAAATTTTCAACCAAGAGCTGCAGCGAATTTTTCAAACTTTTTTTAATATTGTTGAATTTTTGTCATATTTTTGTTGTCCCAATATTGTAAGTTGATGTATTTTATTGGCCCGAGACAACAATAAATAATACAATTCAGTTTTATTTAATGATTTCTGGTTTCAGTGGTAGGGAAGCTTTGCCAATTTTAAATTAGGTCTTGGAGTAAATTTAAAATTAATGAAATTTAAAGCTGTGATTTGTTTAAGGATCCAGAACATTCACTCTTTCATCTATTCATCAAGCTCTTTAATTACCTAGTATGCATGAAACCTGTATTATGTCTTATTATTGAGAGATTAATTTTATGAAAACCTCTGAGTGATACATCATTAGAATGACTCTTGGATAATGTATAGTCTAACCTTTTCCACTAATCCCACCACAGAGGAAGAGAGGGAAGTTGACAACTCTTCCGCAGTGTTTTATTCCTCCTGTTCCCCTGCAGTATTATCAGCTGCTAGCAGATAGTTTGTCTCTCCTACTCTTTTAATTTCTAATCCTCACTTGTGTATAGCTGTCCATCACGTTCACCCTGGGCTACACGTACGTGCGAGTGCCATTTGAAAAGGATCCTTATTGTTATTCTGTTCCGGTAGCGTCCGGGGGCCCTGCTGCGTGCGACATCGCAAACAGGGAGTGAAGGAGCGTGCCTGCCTCGGAGGGCGAAGTACTCAACTGCTCCGCGTCCCTTCTCCCCCAGGGAAACAAGCGATGGAGAAGCTGCTTGGCAGGCCGAAGGTGGACCAGTAAGCCTGCAGTATTCCAGAGAACTTTAGTTTAGATGTTCGGAGTCGCAGCCCAGTGCCGCAGCCACAGTAGTATCTTTCCCCCTTGTCTAGTTTGGACCGTGCGCTGTGTCCACACTTGTCCCAAACAGCTGCCGGGGGCAGCCGTTGGCGTAGCGGTATGAGCTGCGGAGGAATTTGCGCCGGTGTGGGGCTGCAGCTGGGTGGGAGGCGCAGCACCGCCTGCGCCCGGGGCAGCAGTCTGGTTGTGTCACCTCCCGTCCCTCAGGCCAGCGGTGGTGGCCCCCTGTGTTACGTGAGCCGTGGCAAGGACCGGGCCAGGGGCTGCCGGGGTTTTCAGACTGCCTGACCTGAAAAGCCGGGGCTGAGTTTAACCTTGCTGGGTGCCTCAGCCTGGCTGGGCGTGCAGCTCGAGGGATGCAGTGCTACGAACAGAGAGGAAAAGAAAGATGGACTGCTGTTGAAAGAAAGGATCATCAAATTGTATCCAGAAATTTGTATTCCTCAGGTATTTTTTACCTTCTCATACTGTGACCTCTCTTCTTTGCTGCCAAAAAGAAACGATTTTTCCATTTTTTTCACGGTGCTTCCATGCCAGGCTAAATCTCTGTTCTCCTGAAAGCTAATAGATAGACTTTTGATATTAATATTTGTGAGAGCAATATTAGAAATGTTTTATTTCATTATCTCACAGCTGAGGACTCTAGTCACTCTGTGTTATAAAGCAGCTAATTACAGTGCTAGTGACTTACAGTGTGCCATGCCTGCAGTGCAGTTGGTCAGATTTTCTGAGAATTTCTAAAGGAAAATAGTTAAGCAGAGTACTTTGATGAACCTAGTTTGAGAAACACTGCATACCCAACATTTTCTCAATGCTGTACATCTCCTAATCAAAACTTTTTCACCTGTAAGGGCGTTGGCATTTTGCGGAAAACTTGTTAAATTCAAATTATTTGACATATGTACTTTTCCTCTGTCCTTGCTTGTTAAATCAAAAATATTTAGGCTACTGCAGGGTAAGAGAATATTTGTATGCAGTGATCCCTCCTGCTACTCCTCTGCTTGGTTTGCAATCATCACTACCTCATAGTGATCAGTTGTGGAGTTGTGAAGCTATAATCAAAACTTTAGATGAGGAACAATGCATAAAAGGGACACCTCTTTCCCGTACTCAGCCTTCATTAACGTGAATGTCATTAATGAGAAAGAATAAGGGGGGGGAAATGCCAAATTCATAAGCATATGTGCGACCTTTTAACTGTAATGTTCTCCAAAACTTGGTCTCTGCTTAGGAGAAACTTGTAAAAGTAGCTTTCTCTTGGGTTTTATAGAAAGCTCTCTGTGGTCAGCATGACATTGCATGGAGCACACTTTCTATTTCAGACAAAAATCTATACTTTTAGAAAGAAAAAAGCACAGGTGGCAATCAGTTACAGTGACTGGCTTACCTAACACTGCAGAGGTTTGGAGTCCACTTATAAGGGAGAACTTGGAGTGTTTTACCATTTTGATAAAAATCTATCTGGCTGCTTTAACAGGATACATGTTAAAAGCAGCTCAGAGGTATTTAACTGCCATTCAGGAAGTCCTGCTGATAGCTTCATGAGGCCAATAGCTAACTCTCTAATGCATCAGGTCAGAAATGTTTCTCTTGGAGTTTAGAAACTCCGCTCTGCCTCCTTCCTCCGGTGCAAGGAATTACTGATCCCATTGTTGCTTTGATGCCTGGTGGTTATGGATCGAGTCAATTGTTCGTGTATTGACACACTGCCATACGTGATTAGACTCTGTCTCTGCTTATCACAGAAATTCTTATAATAAAGTACGTGGCATCACTGTGTTTTCCTGATGGAGGTATATTTTAGTGATGGAAACGGACTTACATTCCCTGTATTTTTCATCTGAATACTGTCCCTATAGTTCAGTAATCTGGAGGATCTGACAGGGAGTGGGAGGCTGGTGTGGCAAGGTCAGCAGTCTCTGCCCTCCTGCAGTTTGCCGTCCTAATGGACTGGGCCAGTGCAGGCTGCGGAAGAGGGAAGCGATTCCCCTTTGGTCCCGTGGCAGGTTAGTGGTACTTCGAATTCAGTCCACATCTTCCAAGTCCCCATCTATTACCTTGCTCACTAGAGACCACTGCCTTCGCTGGTGTTTGTAAATTGAGTTTCTGTGTCAGAATTGTCTGTTCTTTACCACTAATGGAGGTACTCTTTAAGGTATCAGAAAACAAACACTTCTACTAAATAGTTAATGAATATCAATATATATGTTTCCTGTACACACACATAAATACATATTGATATCTCATGGCCTTTAATATATCACATCCTTTAATTTCCACTCAAAAAGGCATCTTTTAGCAGGAATGGGAAGAAAACATTTTTTCCCCATGATTACAGAAGATGGGTGAGCCTGAAGTGATTCTATTTTATTGAATCTTCTCAGTATTTGTCAGCATTGGAGATGCCCAGTTTAATCATTCAGAGCTAGTTCCTGCAGAAAATATTTGTATTGTGCGTGTTTGAAAAATGCCAGAGCCAGAATTAACTTTAATAAAGCTATACTTTGTGCTAGCTGTAACATGTGAGTTTAGAAGATCTGTCCAACCTTCTAGACACCATGGGAAGGGACAGGGTTTATGAATACAGGGTTCTGTATTCTAGCACATTCCATTTATTAAAGAAAAATGTACTTTCTCTGTACCCTGAAATGCCCCCCAGGAGATGCTCTAGAGCAAATCTATAATTCAAGTGACTGGTTTATGTTATTCTCTTTCAGCAGTTTTTCTCCTTATAGCTTGTCAGCAACCAATATATACTTTTTATTTTTCTCAGAATCATGTCAACTAACAAATCTTAATCTGTATCTGCAAATTGAAGGCAGAAGAAATCAATGACAAGTGCTTGGTTTACCTAAATTGAATTGCACTGGCTCTTTTGATTGAACTTAAAAATCATGTGCTTGGTGTTCCGTAGCTTGGTGACTATAAAACTTCTAATTTGATTTCCATCATTAATACCTGGTCTTTCTGAATTATGAACTCATTTTTGCAAGCGCTCCAGTATTTACTCAAAATGTGCAGTTTCTGCAGACATTTAGTTGGCAGATTCGTTTCTCAGAGCATTCATGAGACGTGAATGCAAGAGAGGTGAGCACAGACTGCCTAAATGCAATTGCAGCTTCAAAGAAATATTACCAGATTCTCTTCCCCCTTTTGCTTCCATAATTTGCTGGTTTGGGCTGAGAGCACTGAAAGGCAGGAACCTAAGATAAAGTCTATTTCTGTCTTTTCCTCTCATATTACATATCTGAAGTCATCCTCTCTTGTGCTGCTGTCCTGAGTAGAGATAATTGACTGACGTTACAATACATCGGCTCAGCTGTGTCTGTACTTGCTCGCAGTGGTGTTATAGTTCACAGGTTACAAAACTCAGGCTCTGTTTGTTGACTCACTCGCAGAGAACCATTCCTGTGTTTGATTTCCTTAATGAACTGCGGATCCCTGACACATGCTGGACACCAGCAGAGTGGGCTGTTTTGAAAACTCATATCCTCCTCCTTCAGTCAGACTCCTCTGCCTCCGTGCTTGCATTTCCCCGGGCTGCGAGGGAATAGCACTCCTTGTTTAAGTTCGTATCCCCCACAGTGCTTAAAAAGTAATTGAGACAGATTTAGAAGTTACCTTTATGCAGGTGAACAACGTTGGAAGGGGAGGAGTTGCATTATAGGGAAGAGTTTGCTGCATTCTGTGAGATGGGGTTTTTTTTCAGCGCTTGAAATACATTTAAGTCTGAGGGAAGATGGTATAATACAATTTAGGATTAGAAGATTTGCAGAGATAGTTCAGCTATAAAGGTGCAATTGTAAAGATAGGTGGTACAATGCTAAATATCAAAAATGCAATGTTATATTTTTGTTATAATTAACTGATTGGTAACCAGTTCTTATTTAAATCAGCCTGCCAGTCATAATTAGTTGGTACTTCAAATGTCTTGATGAATGCTACAGAGCAGAAACACTCTTAATATTAAAATAAAAGTTACATAGGAAAATAGATCGTACACAAACACAATACTAATCTCTCTGCCCTAGGCACGACTCTCCGTTTCAGAGAGGCGTATTATACCGAGGGGGCTGTGAGACGCTTCAGCCTCGTACTAGAGCTCAGCTCCCTCTGTGCTCGCATCTGCCGTGCTTCTTTTGCACCTACAGTCGTTCTCCGGCGAAGGGAGGCTGGCCCACCCTCCTGCAGCATACAAAGAGCACTTATTGGACTCAAAATTGTAATGTGCTGAGTGTAAAAATACACATGAGCTTGTTGGTTGCCTTGCATTGTAATCCTTATTGGGTACATTTGTTATTTTAGTGGCACGGCGTCTAATTTGACTCTGTTATCTCTATACTTAGAGCTCTCATATTTGTGGAAGAGTCAAGGGATATTGCAGATTTCTTTTACTGCTGCTGCAGGAAGGAAGCTTGATGATGAGCTATATTATGTATGGCTCGCTAGATAGTAGTAAACATCCTTCTTCGTTGCTGTGCTTTGGGATTATCAAAGGGTGCTGTGTTGCTAGTTAGAATTTTTCTGGATTAATGAAACAGATCGCAGATCACTGCATAGCAATGTGCCTGAAGTCTGTGAAATGTTTTCTGAATAAGGATTGGATCAGGCCCATTGAGAATATAAAGTGCTGGAAAGAACATGGTGTTATTTTACAGACCCTGCATTTGGTTGTTTTCTTGCAGCGGCCTTATAGCCTCGCTAATTAGAAACTTGAGGTTTCTTTAGTTTGCTCTGTTCCTTTCTTTCTAACAATACGCCATTAACATCCAAAGCCTGATCTCTACTTGAGCACTTCTGACTGTCACTGACTTCAGGGGCAACTTTTTTTGAATACAGACTAGTTCAGATGGAACTGGGAAAACTTAACAAAGTTTCAGAGCTTCCTGTAGAGAACTGTGGTCTTTACACGTCTATGCTGAGATTATACATCAGTCTTTGGAGGGTTCAACAACAGGATTTAAGGTGGAGACGGGCTAGTGTTGAGCCTAGGACTACTACCCATCCATAGAATTTAAGTGGCAGAAGCTAAGGCAACCTTTTAGAGAAGTTTCAAATGTCTATCAAAAAACCCAGGAGATTCTTTAACTTAATAGGTAATTTATTTTTTTTTTTTTGCACACAAATTCCATAAAATGTGAGAAAAACGTGCATCACAAGGCCAAGTATGAGCAGCTAGAGCACTAGTCTCCATCGTGAGTCACATCGATCTCACAGGTTCTGAATTTAGATACAAAAATACCTGCTTTTTCTGGAAGTCTCTGTACTTGTCTCTTCAGTCAAGGGAATAGAAACATGTGACTTCAGCTGGGGCCAGAAGCCAGCTTTTTAGCTCTGGGAATGTATAACTTTGCTGCCTGTGGTATTATGAATCTGTCCATAAGCTTATTTTAATGCCTGCCAAATGATCCTCGCGTAATTTCTGTTCTGTCATATTTCTTTGACTGGAATCTTTACTTATCCTCTGGTTTTGGAGCACAATAGCTCTGAAACAGGTCTGTGAGATGAGCTCACCAAAAAAATTGTTACAAATGCATTGATTTGGTCTTTTTTCTCATAGATCGCTAATATCTGCTTCTGTTTTAACTCAGAATGTCTTGAATTATGACTTTTCCTGATAACTTAGGAAACCTAGATCCTCTTGCATACAACCCTTTAGATTTTGCATTGCTGAAATATGAGAGTCATTGCTTCTTATACCTGGTCCTGAGAAGGTCCAGGTCTCTTAAAAGGGTTCTTTGGTTTATAATGCAGGAGTAATGGATGGGGTTTTATGTGAAAGTGCCTTGGAATCCTTATGTGGGGGGAAGACACTAAAGAATCTTAAGTAGCATTTATGTTCCACTGTTAAAAGAGTGACTGAATTTAAGTGCCTTATTCATGAAGGTTTGGGAGTGAGCCAGATTGGGAGCGATCCTCCTGCCGTCCTAACCCCACTGGGAAGCTTCCCTTGGCTGCCCGCCGTTGGCTGTGCTACCCGGTGAAGCCGCTGGTGCAGTTGAGATGAGTATGGCTTGAAGTGTGTGATTCATGAGAATGTTGCAATTGATTAGATGCTGAAGCTGTGAATAGGTCACATAATTATATTCTGACTCACAGTATGTAAATCCAGATGGTTATTCAAGAGCCTCACGTTTTTACATTAGGGTAAAGGTGAAACAACTTCATTAAAATTATTCTGCCAGTTGCATCTTCTATTACCTTTTTCTTTTTCTTTTTTTTTTCTGGCTGAAGCGTCTGGGCTACCTAACCAGGTCCGCTGTATTATCTTCCTTCAGGGATGAAAGATACCGGTATATTAAAGAAAGCCCAGGTTCTCCAAACACCTTAGGTTTGCTGGTAAAGGTTACCTGTATTTTATGTGCTGTTATAGCAAGAAACATGAACTGCTATAGGCAGTGTGTTTGTCTCCATGGTCCTACCTAGCACATTATCTTTAAATCTTATAAAAAGTTCATTCTCGTTTCAATAAAGGCAGAATTCAAATTTGAAAAACTGTCTCTAAGATAAAAATAGGTCACATTTGAATAATTGTGCTGCTTGCTTTGTAACTAACACTGAATTGTGATCGTACTACCATCGTAGTCTTGTGGCATAAAAATTCTTGAGGTAATAACCAATGGAATACTCTTTATTAAATTTAAAAAGTAGGCTTGTTTTGGTAATCTAATTTCTTATTTTAAACAAGCTTCTTGATTTATTTCTGAGTCTAGCAGAAAGAAACAGTGAAATTTATATCTGTGATATTTCAATACGTAGTTAACAGGACTGTATCAGCCTAGAACATTTTCAGAGCTTTGCAGGGAGGAAGTTAGAACTGCTGTTAATGGCAGAATTGGTGCCTGACTGCACTCACTCAAAGACAAAACTGTGTAGGTGACATACTATATGGAGTTTAGTATTCTATTTCATTTCATTGGTAATTTACTACTTAGGGAGGTCTTGGGAGGTGGTTTTTTTGTTTTTGTTTTGTGGGTTTTTTTGGGTTTGTTTTTAGTGTAATGAATTTGCTGACAGCGTTTGATTTGATTTATGAAAATTCAGGGCTGTATCATCAGTTGGATCTGGTCAGTTGGCATAGCTGCATTTTGTACCAGCTGAGGATCTGCCTTTCAATTTGGAACAAATTTTATGCCCTGGTCCTCTTTTTCTGTTTGATTTGGATTCAAAATAGTAAAACTGGAATAGAGTTTCCCCCCATTTTCTATTTCTGTCTTTCTTAGTTTCTAAATTTCCTGGAGGAGGAGCCATCCTTTTCGTTCCAGAATGAACCTGGCAAATAATTTATAAACAAACAAAGAAATAGCAGTAATGGAGTACAAGAAGATGAGTACTATCCATTATTTATGTACATAATTAAATAGAATCCCTGTTCATTTGAAAGTACAGAGACAGAACTTCACTGTGAGTGTATTATGTATATAAATGCTGAAGCATTTCATGGTGATTTTACGTTGCTGCCTCCGTTGTCACTCAAGCAATTACATTTTGTTTCATTAGGTAGCTCTCAATTTGCAGCTGGAGCTGTACGCACTCAATCTCCTGGTCAGGTTTGTCAGAAATGCAGCAATTAATGGTCAGGGGGTTGTTTTGGGGTTTTTTAATGTCATTATCCTGCAGTACATTGGAAAACAGATTTGATACGAGTAGTGCCGTGCAAGCAAATAGGATGGCTTAAAGCGGGTGAGATGTGGAGTAGAGCCGGTGCCTCTGGGGCTGAGCGCGTGAGGGTGTGCTCCAGCAGGAGGGGACGGAAATAACGGCGTGACTTCTCCGTTGGGCATGGGGGAGGCTATGCTGGCTTGGAAATGTGTATTTATTTCATGGGACGCAAAAACTTAAGCATTAGACCCATTTGCTCAGTTAAGTTATTGAACCACTGGTTGAATTACTCCTTCGGTATGTTGTTTAATCCCCTGGTGATAGTTGAAGCTGCTAATGCAAACATTGATGCAATGGTTTTGTTTGTTTCGTTTTTGGCATTGACATCAACAATGTTACAGTATTTTTATACAGTTCTCATTTTCTGTTTAATCCGTATTTTTATGTTGTGCCATTTTGTCCAGAATTGTAATACTGTCGTTTCATACATAAGGAGAAACTGGGGCAAATACAAATTAATTGAGGTGTCTTAATTGGGAGATGTTGGGAGCTGATTCTACCTCTCTACTCCGCTGTGGTGAGACCCCACCTGGTGTACTGCGTTGAGCTCTGGAGCCCCCAGCGTAAGAAGGACATGGACCTGTTGGAGCAGGGCCGGAGGTGGCCCCGGAGATGCTGGGAGGGCTGGAGCCCCTCTGCTGGGAGGACAGGCTGGGAGGGCTGGGGGGGTTCAGCCTGGAGAAGAGAAGGCTCCGGGGAGACCTTAGAGCCTCTTCCAGTATCTGGAAGGGGCCTACAAGAAAGCTGGGGAGGGACTCTGGATCAGGGAGTGGAGCCATAGGATGAGGGAGAACATTTTCAAACTGAAAGAGGGGAGATTTAGATGAGCTATTAGGAAGAAATTCCTGACTGTGGGGGTGGTGAGCCCCTGGCTCAGGCTGCCCAGGGAAGTCATGGCTGCCCCATCCCTGGAGGTGTCCAAGGCCAGGTTGGATGGGGCTTGGAGCAACCTGCTCTAGTGGGAGGTGTCCCTGCCCAGGGCAGGGGGTGGAACGAGATGATTGTCAAGGTTCCTTCCAGCCTAAACCATTCTGTGATTCTATGAATCTATGTTTAGAGTTAGAACATAAGGAGCTGAACTCGGAGCTCTTAATTTGGTCTGGTACATCATGCTGTGCTTCAAAGGGATAAGTTAGTAGGTTTTATGAGCTATTCTTTCTGTTTCACCTTACTGTTTTCTGTGGAATTTAGTAATTCAGCTCTTTACAGGATAACACGGTGTGAAGCACATAGAAAATCAGTCTGGTTTTAGGTGCCACTCAGTTTACCTGCTTACCATGATTCTGCTGCCAAATTGATCGTAAGGCATTAACTTCTTGACAAAGCATGGCTCAGCTTCTGCAGGCAGACTGCGTCCAAAAGCGTGCCACGGCTTTGGAGCCAAGGCCCGTGTTGGTGGAGGGGAGCCCTGCAGTCTAGCGTGAGGCTCAGCGCAGCAGTCTGGAGAATGCCCAGCAAAGACCTCAAGCAGGGCCATGAAAATTAGCTATAGCCGAGGTTCTCTGCCAGGCCATTTAAGAGAAATGCCAGCTGGCCGAGCTGGTCATCTCTCTCTTTTCTAGGAGTGATTCCTTTCTCTAGAAATCTGCCCGTAGCCTGTCTAGTATCTCTTCTCAGTTTACTTTAGGTGATTAGAAAATAAAGGAACTTGCCATACTGCATAGTAGAGTGGGATTTTGACTCCTGTAGCTAAATACATGTGTATTTGTGTATATACACATACGTAAAGATACTGTAGACAAGTTCAGTGATGATTTTGACTTTCTAAATTCATTGGATTCTGCTCAGAACTATCACATCTAAGAAAAACGAAAATACCTTTTCTACCAGGAAAATATATGTAATCGATGTTTGTTTTGTACAGCAGTCATCAAAATCCATTGTTTTTGCCAGAAATACACCTTGGAATTTCATGAGATGGGTCAGGAAAATGAAATTCTATAATGAGTTGCCCAAAGGAAACTACAAGCTACCACAAGGTTTTGTGACTGTGAATCTCCTCGGTTTTGGAGCAAAGGCATAGCAAAGTACATATTTCACTCTCCTTTTTTGAGTGTTTTTCATTCGTCCAAGCCAGCTATTCCAGCAGTTGGCAGGGACACTTGGTCCCGTTATGAGTATTGGCTTGTCGCACGTGCTGCAATCCAAATGTCTCCGCTCACTGCTATCAGACATTATCAGACCAAATATAACGCAGGCTGCAGTTGCCTCATAATGTCGTGGTTTTGGGATGACTTTTGATTTGCAAAGCGTGCATAGGAAGTCCAGCATTTTCCTGTTGCGTTGGACGTACGTGTGGGTCACAGATGGAGCCCTTACCCAGCAGGTCCTGTGTGCCCAGAAGGCCTGGAGCACGCACTGCGTTACACCAAGTCCCGTGCGGGGTGAGTAGAGCAGGTTTGCTGTGCACGCACCGACTGACCTCTGTCACCGTCCAGCGGGTCTGTGCCCGCGCACTGAATGTTTCTGGTGTCTCTGGATGGTCCAGTTATCTGCCAGACTGAGCTGTGGGACATCAAGATGTTACGGACAAGTGTCACAAATCTCCTTTTTCCATCCAGTCAGGATTTCTGGGTGAAAAGGGGAAGTGTGTCTCTAAGTCTATGGCTGTTGTAGAGTTGTTTCTAGAGATAATCCGTTCCAAAGTCGTGAGAAAGCGATGACTGCAGCTAAACAATGCAGAGGAATATGCTTGTTTGGAGGGGGAGAGAGAGTGGTTGGAGGAAGCAAAGCAAGCATGGAATTCTAATGCTGGATTTTATCAATTTGTAAAGTTTAATTACTTATACTTGTGCTACCTCTGAAGAGAAATGGAATCCAGGTTAATCTTTGCAAGATATGCAATAAAAATTATTTATTAAAATAAGGCCCATTACTGTGATTATCAGATACATTTTTAATTAAGTCCAAAGTTGCTTCAGTGTAAATTTTACTTATATTATCTCAGAATGTTTGGGCTTGTTCATCTTTCTAAGCTGTACTTCTCTTCTATAAAGATCATGAACTTGGCTTAATTAGAAGTAGTAGTTATAATGTCAGAGCAAATTAATTTCAGTCAACTAAACGGTCCCTGTGAGGATCACAGTCTCTACCTGTTGCTCTTGTCGGGAGCTTGGAAATACCCCCGCTCTGATGCCGAGTGAGCTCTCATTAACTGCATGATGAGCGTCGCTCCGCTGGCTCCATCAGGGATGAACACTAGTGTCAGTGCCAGAGACTCGGAACGTTGCGGAAGGAGGCAGGACACAGGTTTGGTTTCCTCCAGGTTTCCCTGCATCTCCAAAGCTTCTTGACTTTAAAAGAGGTAATTTAAGGCTCTTGAACCGGGTTTGTATGCAAGACTTTTGCTGGAGAGTTTATGACTGTTGGGTCTCAGGAGTGCCTCTGTGTAATATATCTGGTGGACAGGTAAAAAAGCCATATATTTAGGCAGCCGTGCAGCACAGCCAGGCCTAGATTCTCACCTTGTGGAAGCAGATCAGTTGATCTGAGTGTTCATTTTTACATCATTTTTAAATTTTTACCTCTTTTAGGTCCCAAGCACAAGGAACCATTTTTTTTCAGCGATTTCACTCAATGTTAGCTTTAAATATCTCCCTCCAATGATTTTTTTTTTATTGAATGCCATTCTTTTGAATGTTGCCACACTGATTTTGTATTTAAAATGGCGGCGCAATCTTACATTGTAAAGGGAATGTTACTTGCATAAAAATAAACATGGTAACCTTTTCTAGGTGTTAAAACATAAAATGAGAAGATAAGTTAATTGTAAATCACTGCTTAAAAATGCATTTTGTTACAAAATTTGGGCCTACTCAACGTTCTTAGTAGGTTGTAATGAGCTGAATTCATTGGTTAAATTAAAATGCTTTTTCTCGTATTCAGTAAATGCAGTGTGTATGCAATTGAACAAAAATAAAATTGAAATTTACATTTTCATCAAATGAATAACCACATGCTGAGGATTGCTCAACTGCAATTTATGATTATGCAAATGAAACAGGTTTTGCAACTAGGATATGTACAATAAATGGGAGTTGCATTATTATGTATCAAAAAGGCATTAACCTTGAAAATTATATACAATTGACATGAACATTTCTAAAATTTGTCTAAAAGCTGTTAATGTTCTCTCTTTCCCTCCCATATGTATAGGTACTGTATATTAGATTTAGCAAAATAATTCAGAATGAATAATTTATTAAATGAGCTCTGACACTTTTTTGCTTATGAACTATCTGTAACAACTTGCTGGGTTCTTTATTCGTTAC
The DNA here is from genome assembly GCA_013398295.1 of Chionis minor. Lineage (NCBI taxonomy): Eukaryota > Metazoa > Chordata > Aves > Charadriiformes > Chionidae > Chionis > Chionis minor. Next base: position 443,474 of record VZSF01002828.1, read on the forward strand.
TCAAAATCAGGGAATACTGCTGAATAATTCCTCCTCTGCTGACAAGAACATGAGTTACAAAAGCGGTTCGTAAGTAGCATTTGCTGTTTTGAAAACCTGGAGAGGGAGTGGAGACGGGATGGTGAGTCGCGTGGCAGCTTCCCAGATGAGAAGTTTCTTTGTTGTGAGTACTCCTCTTGGTACCGTCTGTGAATTCGGGTATTGGATGGTTCTAGATCACAGTCTGATTTTGCTCAGCCCCAAACTGCCAGGACTGGGAGGGGGAACAGGATGGGTCTGTCTCCGAAGGCGCTGTCAGCGATGCTCGGTGATGCTGCGGATGAGAGCTTTTGCGTGGGGCTGGCAAGGGGAAGCAAACAGCCTGGAAGCTGAAAGCTGCAAGCTTTAAGATCATTTTCTGCATATTTCATGAAAGATGGTCCCTTCATTAATACCACTGCGGATTTTTGGGTTTTGGAAGGAAACCACCTCACGCTAACCTCGGGACAGCCAGAGTGAAAATATAACCGGCCTGTTCAGGCCCCATCTGCACACCCCAGAGCCTGCGCCCTTCGCTCAGCGTCACTGTCCTGAGGTTGCAGTAAGTCTCTCTGAGGCACGCCGTTCCCTGCCGGGTATTGCCAGTTAATGCCAAAACTCTGAAAAGAAAGAAACAAATACACAGCACAAAGCGGTAAAAAAAAAAATATTTATATAGGCTAGTTCTCCAGAGGTACCTCAAAGCTGATCTGTTCTTTCAATGATTTTTTAATAGCTTTGTGGAAGTGTTTCAGTTCTATCTCTGTGTCGGTTTATAGCTACAGAAGGGTTTGATATCCTGAGTTATTTTTACCATAGCAGGTGTTCACATGATGATACACAATGTGTAAGATACCAAGGTCTGTCCATAGGAGATTGCCTTATGTCTGTTATCTATAATATTTAATTTGCAATAATTTCTGATATTCCTTTTCCTTACATCCCCATAGCTATCAGAGGAGAATGCTTAAAATCTTTATTGCAAATAAATCAAAATAATACTAAACATGTCCCTCATCACCCTAAATCAAGGACCCTCTTTGGCTGTTCTTTTCTTCCCTTGTCTCTGTAAGAAAGTGAATGTCTTTCCTTGCCCAGTTCTCCCTTTCAGACTGGGGTTTACGTCAAAAGCACTGCCAAAAAAATGCTAGCATAGAGCATTGCGGTGGAAGAAGATATAGATTGCAGTAAATGGAAGTGTCATAGGTGGGAAGAAGGGCAGGACGAGTTGGGAATCCACGTACGTTCACTTGAATGTAAGGTTATGTACTGATGTTTTGAGAATTTCAAAGTAACAAATTAAAAGTACAAGTGATTCCCTTGGCAAAACGGACAAGTAGACTTGGAGATAACCTGAAGGAGAAGGGGACAAATGGATATTTAATTGTGGTTTTTCAATATTAGGTTTGACTACAGGAAACAGTGTTGTGACTTCTACTGAGGGAGTCTATAGCAGCTCAGCCTCCGAAGAACTGCTTTTGATGTGTACCCTTAAATACTCCTCTGTAGTCAGGTAGAACAGGAGGATCCTGTGTGACTTTTGAACTTGAAAATTATGTCCAGAGTACTTAATGTATTGATGGCAGGCAGAGGAATATACTTAAAATGGAGTTACCCAAACTCTTCCCTAAACTAGTGGGAAATGTGTTTGAACAGCACTGTACAATTTTCCCTGTTCTGCTTTAGATGGGAGATGCGGATGTATCCCATAGGGTTAGCAAAACTTTTGGGTTTTTACTGTTAAGGTACTTAGAGGTTTTTATCCTATAAGAAGAGCTGGAGAACTTTAAAACCAATTTAAAGGTTTTTTTCTAACATAGCACCCATAAAACAGAGGGCATGTTTTTATTTGTGATACTGCTCTGGCTTCTTAAGCTGTGTCAGCCATTCAGGAACTCTTCTTGGGGTGAGCACGTAGGTAGCGTTAGCCTTTCTGGATGACCCGACGCAGGAAAAATGTGCTCTCCTCACATTGCCTCTTCCACCACAAGGATGCTAATAGCATCATGCTGTTTACTTGGAAATATGAAAGAAAGGGGGTATTTACTCAATTTACTCAGACTGGTTGTTGCTTACATTACAAACTACTGAAACATTTTTGAAAAACAAGATTAGTTTTTGTACTTTTTAAGTCCTGCGAAAATCTGTCAGAGAAGAAATTATGACCGAATGTTTCATGTGTTGTTCTTGCTAAGTTCGCCAGAGAACAACAGAAAGCTAGATCAGTGTCTTACTTTTCATCACTTTCTGTAAACACTCTCCAAATTAATCTCAGTAAATACCAGAAATGCTAATATCTAGTCTTTGTCTATGCTCACAGAACAGATTTAGGGCACTTAGTTGAAGGATATATATATAAAGCGAGCATTTGTCGTAAGTTAAAAGCGTCCTTTTTGACATCTCTAGAACACATTTCTCAAAAGTACTGAGCAGTCATTGAACTTTTAATTCCATAAATATCTCTGGATATGTTAAGAGGAAACAGTGCGGAAAACTACAGCTTCCAGCTTACCCCTGCGTGTCCAAGTGTTGTCCCAGAACAGGGCTGGGCCCAGCAGATGGTGGTATCTGGAATATTTCGAATATGATCTGCCTGCTGTGATGTCCATCCTGTCTTTCTGCTGTGCAAAATTCAGCAGTAATTTATGCACCAATTCCTTAACCTGAAGTATCGTAAGTTTTTGAGGCTGATACCCTTAGAGGGTAAACTCTTGTTTGCTTTTGCTGGCCAGTACCAGTGCAGGGGTTTAGTCTTCTATAAGTGTGACATTAGGAGTAAGAAATTATTTTTAGCATGAAAACTTAGATGCTGTAGCAGAAAATGGCAGCTGTAAAGTAGCCGCCTTTGATACTTTCCTTAAAAGCAAGGAACCTTACTAAAACACAAAAATAATTAAAAAAAAAATCTCCATGAGGTACAGCACTGGTAAGAGATTTTATGATCTGTAACTCTTCAGCCACTAGATGGTGGGAAAGTTGCAATATGAGAGCACTCGGGGAGTTGATCTGCCCTCCCAGGGTTAGTCCACGCGCAGGTATGACTGAACACAGCACTTCTTAAATTGTTGTGAAATTTTACCATGAGGTGGCATCTGGATTGTGGCAGCGCTTGGACATCTCTATTCAAATCGACTTTGTGCTGGAGAACCTTGTCCGCATTACCAGGGCAGCTGTGATGAAAAGAATTCCCTTTAGTTGCAAATTTCACCTAACAAACTGAAAAAGATTATCAAGAGGCTCGTTCATGGCTAAATTCATAACTACTGTAGGCACATTGCTGGCAAGGCCTGTTTTAAAGCTAAGTCTTGTGTGCTGTCATGCCCATGTACCCACTGTTCCATTAAATAATTGACAAAACACCTAGCACACTTAAATACGGCGTGGACTGAGTCATTTTTCTTTCAGTAGTTTCTTTTTATTTATGTGATGTGCGTAATTCCGAAAAATATTGTATGCATAGGGGGCAAATCTTTCTTCCACAGTGCAATGGAATTTGCGAAGCTCTTTTCTGTATAGTCATTCACGGAAAAAATGGTTTGATTTGAAAATATCTTGAACAGGTTTATTCCTCTCTGCTCCAGAAATACTCCTCTCTCTGGGCTCCCTTGCCAGGATCTCTGCTGTGACATCAGGTTCATCCCCTCACCAGCCAGTTCACCTCCCTTTTTTTGATCTTGGAAGTAAATTGTAGTCCCAACTTCCAATGCAAATGGCTGTGATACCAGCCCTAAATGATTAAGGTAACTTCAGTACAGACTTTAGGAGCATCAAATGATGACAATGCCTTTGATTTGTATGACACCTTTCATTCCTAGCGATCTCAAAGCACCTATAATTTCTGGCAAACCTGTGCTGAGTTAATGGGTTATTTCAGAGTCTATTCAGCAATAACTGTTCAGTGCTCAGAAGAAAGACTGATTGATGGGTGAGATGGCCCAGAACTTTAATTATCTTAATGAACAATTCTTTTGACTTAACAGGAAGTCTGCCACTAGCACAAGCGGAGCTGTGAACTTTGATTCCACCACTCGTTATATTAAACACTGAGCTTGGTGGTAATTTGAAGACTTGGCTCTTGTTCTGTGTAGGTGTGTTTTGGTAGGAGTCTGCTTCGGCATGACTGGTCTATAACCACTTCTGCGCTGGAACTCACCGCGTTGCACCCACACTGGGTTTGGGACACTAGGTGAAAAACAACACCCTGCCCCTAAGAAACTGTTAGAAAAAGGCAATATGCAATTACTGGAGTTTACCAGGATGCTAGAGGAAAATATTTAAAGTATTCTGAAAGGTTGTGGGAGAATTACTTGTCCGCAAATATGCAAGACTGTGGTTTTACACCTGGTCTGGCATTTTGCCTATGACAGAAAACAGAAGTGGTAAATAGCTGAACTGGGGTAACCAGAAGTAGAAAAATAGCATGAAAGGCAAACAGAGTGCTGTTGAGGAGATGGTTTTGAGATTATTCCAGTGTGAAAGTTCTTTTTAAATTAGCAATTGTGATCACACGTGCATTGTCTCATGTCATCTACGCCCCTTGTACTCTTCGTACGCCTCTTTGTTATTGTACTTTTAAACTTTAATCATTTTCCCACAGAAATGAAAATTGTTATTAGCATCTGTTGTGTCTGCTTAATTACTGTGCCTGTTAAAAGGCTTATTTCTATTATTTCCAGATCTCTTCCACAAATCCTTACATTGGTAATTAGTGTATCTTACAAATACTGGTGGAGTGAAGGGGATCATAAATTCTCAGCATAAACCAAGAATTGCCTTCTGATGACTAATACTACAGTGGCTACCATAAAAATAATAGTATTAGAAAAAAGCAGTAATTCTGAGCTGTACTTTACTGTATATGTTGCCAAGGAGATCTGGCTTTGTGAGCGACTTTAGGACCTGGACTCCTTGTACCTACAGCAGAAATGTCAAGAATGTGATAATTTTTTTCAGTTAAAAAAAAGTGCCATGTGTGCAAATCCAGCTTGTTATACCTGTACGCTCGTCACTGGAGGCTGAGGGGAGGATCGGAGAAGGCTGCTGGCTTTTCAGCTGGGGGCGGGTGCTTGTGCTGGCTGCTGTTTTTGAGCAACGGGGAGGATGGAGGTGTGGAAGATGACGTAGGGGTGAAGTCACTGAGAGGTCAGACCTGGCTGGCTTTGCCCTTTACGGTCTTTGCCCGTGCAGGCGATGAGTAGCAAGTGGTCACACATCCCCAGAAGAGCGCTTTACACAAGTACGGGTTTGTATTGGCTTTTTCACAAGGCAGCGAAAAAAGTGGAGCGATTGCCGGAACGCTTTGAGAAGTCTCCGGACGCACAGAGCTTCTGTAGCGACTCCCACGGACTACTCCCCCGTTTCTACCTTGGTAGGCAGGGCTGAGGAAAAGAGGGTGGAGGGGTGACACTGGAGGGAGTTCCAGCAACCAGTATCCCTTGGAGAATTAAATGTGTGGGCTAAAGATGTCTGTGTGCACAGCTTCTCCCCTCTCTGGTCTTTCGCAGATAAAAAAAATCTTCTCAAAACCCATCCAAGTGATGCTCTTCCATTCTCAGGCCTTAATTCTGAATATTGATGTATATTTGGGATAGATGTTTGCTGTTGCGTCAGCTTCTGGTATCAGAAAGGAGCTTAAGTGCTTCTTACGTTTATTCCCAAGGAATAATGGCTTCATAGTTTTCAAGCCTCTTTTAGCCAGGTTTAAGCAGTCGCATGGTGTTTTCCCTCGTAAACCTGGTGCGGGTCATATCAGAGGCGCTTAAGGAATGGTTTGGAGTCTTTCCGTTCTCCCTCACCTCTCTCAGCTCTCACCCCTGCAAGGCCATTGCCCTTGTCTCAAAGAGGTGGTGCTAAAGCCACGGGTTTCACTAGGACAGGACAAATCTCTGGAAACTGTCCTCGGAGCAGATTGGAAAGAGAGATTTGAGTATCCCTCAGAAGCTGTACAAGTCAGCAAAAATCAGCGTCAGGTATCAGAGTTGGGCTCCGTGAGCTTTGAAGCATGCGACTTCAGGCTTCAAATGGTACGTTCACCTAAAGCTTCAGAAGTCCGAAAGTAATTATTTGGCTGATAGATCTCTCGTTACAGATAACACTATCATTTGCCCATTGCAGTTTGCCATGTTTTGTCAGTGTCTAAAGGTATCAATCTGTGCTCTGGCTCTGGTTTCATATGACATTTTAATGTCTTCCCTACTCAGAGCTAAATGGTCTTGCTACATTGGACAAATGTCCTTTTTTAAAATTAATTTTTCCTGAGCAATGTAACCAAAATGACCTCATTCTCTGAGTGGCCAAACTGCATGGAAGAAGTTTGAAAGAGACAGAAAAAGCAGTTTCTGGAAGAACTGTTAAAAGATACCCATTTTTCACAGCTCTAATAGAACCTCATAATTAATTTAAATGAAATTTGTTTTCCATAACACAGATTTTTGGGTGAAAAGTGTGTCCTTTGAGAGAGGCAAGAGGAAACAACCTCTGTTATTTTTGATTACCTTTGTGTTTTGCTTTTTACTCATTATGCTAATTTTATGCTAATAGCCTCCTTACATTAAGTTTCACTTTATACTGCATAAACTGACAAATAGAGCAATATTTATCAAGCATAAATATTAAAAACACTATAAAGACTTCTAGGCTTCTAATTATTATGCTAATTTATCTCTAAATTATTCTTGTATTGCCACCCTACAGATCAGTGTAGAACATGACACAAAATTGGTAAAAATACCAAAATTCTATTTGTTAATGCTATTAATTAATCACACAGGAAGCCGGTCTATGAATTAAAAAAGCGCTAGTTATAGCATTGTGGATATAAAGATAAAGAATTCATTTCTCCAGGTGAACTGTTGAGCCTTTGCTTAGATTATTGTAAATACTAAGGAAACCCTAAGTGCTTTTGTATTTTAAAAGAACAGGAAAGCCTAATAGATTGGATGGAAATTCCATGTATTGAGCCAAATGGTTAGTATTTCTTTTCATGCCAGTAGATCTATGGAAGTCACCGAGGCTGTTCCTGTGGTTCAAGCGTGTGAGTTTTGGCCTCCCTCCCGCTTCGGTATTCCATACGTGGGGTCAGATGATGTCCCCACGTCTCAGATCCCACATTCATTCCTGGTGCCATTATGAGGCTGTGATGAAAAATCTCTCCAATGTGTAGAAGGACTAATTACAGCTCTGTGAAGTAACTTAGAATTTTAGAGAGTAGCTAACCTTTTGGGTGTTGTCACTGGCCATGGGTGATGGAAGGCAGCATGTGGGTCAGCCAGGACTAGCTCCGCTGAACGAAAGCTGCTGCATCCCAGCCAGCACGAGTATGGAAAGGTTTTATTAAGTCCTCTTCCTGGAAAAGGGGGTGGATGGCTGGAGTGTTCCAGGGTTCTGGAGTGCTCGTTTGCAGGCTCGAAGGTTGTGACTGTCTTTCTCTTCAGGTGTAGAGGCCCCATTTTGCCCATAGGAATGAACAAGTTTGATACAGAAAAATAATTCAAGTGTTAATAGTATCTTTTTTATTCCCAGTGTCCATCTTCTTTTTCCACCCAAATATGTGATTCTTTTCAGAAATTATGTTTTTTAACAAACATTCCCTGGGTTTGGGTGGCTTTTTTTTTTTTTTTTTTTGCAAGCTTTCTTAAATTTGGGAGCTAGAGCTAGTAACAGAAATGTTTTTGTAGCAGTTATTTTGTGTACCTGATTTTTCAGTTGACTCTTCACTTGATCCGTCGACAATGAAGCAGGCTTTGTATTAAAATGATCCTTAATTCTCTACAGCTAAATTTACTGTATGTTTTTTGTAGATGTCAAGAACAATAGGAATAATAGTGGTCTAAAAGTACGGCTCTCCTGGCCAGCGTAAATTTACCATCAGAAATATAGAAGTGGTTCCCTCCAGTGGAGGGTTTCATACACACAAGCCGTGGGGAGTCACTGCTCTGTGAAGAATAGCTTTGATTCACGCACTAAAAGCCTGTGCCAATCATACTGTATTAGGAGATTTTGTGCAGTGTATTATTATTAAGTGTCTTTTTTTAACTGGAAACAAATTAGTCTGCTGGGATAGTGCTCTTGTAAAGACAGATGCTCAACTGACAATCAAAATTAATTTAAAATAATACTATAGTCCAAAACCCAGTCCTATAGAGAAGGGAAGGGTAGAGATCACGTTTCATCAGAAAACAGGTAAAAATTATGCAGAGATGCTGAGCAGCAGGCAGGTCCGCTGTTAAACACCGGCTGGCTGAGGAGTGATGGTACTGCAGAAATGAGGGTTGGTAAGTGGGCAAGCTGAACGAGGGTCGAGTAATGATGGTTATAAGCGTATCTGGGTGGAAATGGAAAGAAAGCATGACAGAGGCAGCGTTTCAGAGGATGGCGTGCTGAATGTCAGCCAGCTCTTCCCCTCTCCTTGTCCGTCGTCTGTATTTAAACATTTTATACAGCAATCTTGGAAAGACACAGAGGCAGTAGGTCTCATTACCTTCTTAAAATTGAGCATGGGTGTAGGAGTTTGAAGGATAACGATGTCTCTAGACAAAGACCTGCCTATATGCGTATCGATGTAGAAAGATACATATAAATAAGAAAGTGTAGCTAGATATATTGCTTAGCTGTTTCTGTATTGCTTATTTTAGCTATTTCATGCTAATAGTTTGAGAAATACTATCAAGTTTCCAGTGAAAAGGAGTTTTTTATTAAAAGCCAGTAGCTGTTTTTGACCTGTGTAAGGAATCAGAATAAAAACCACTTCGATGGTTTTGGTGTTGTAACTGCCAAATAAATGTTTAAAAATAACAAGAGAATATTCCTGCTGGAAACATTCAATGGCAATTGGGAGTAACTAGTTGCAGTCTGAAATCTTGTTTCTGCAGAGAACCAACTTTTCATCTCACCCAGCCAGGTATTGATCCCTGTATCCATCAGGGAAGTCACACTGACCTTCACTCCCTCGCGCCCCAGCATCCCTCCTCAGCTCCAATCGGAATGAACAGGTGGAGGCAGAGAGTAATGAGGCGCTGGGCGCACCCGGACTCTCCTGGAGTCCTGCCATGCCGATCCCAGCCTGGCGCTGGGTTCCGCTTCTTTATAAACGTGCCTCCAATCAAGAGGAGGGAAGACCCGTAGGGTGGGTTGAGGATTAATGAAAACGGGAACATGTTTTCCTGGTAACCGCACATACAAAACCACAGCACTACAGCACGGGAGGGTTCGCTTCTCAAGGGTGTACTCTACCAGCCCTACAGTTTTTAGCATTGTTTTTCGACTTCACGAAAGTACAGCTTATTGTTAGGGCTCAGCAGACAGTCTTAATTCCACAGACAGTGGACGAAACTTACCTGCCAACAGCGTAATAAAATGGGTGAGGGACAGAGATGGGATTTAAGGTCATTTGTCTGATGATGAATCTGGTATGTGCGGAATTCTCTTCTGTTTTATAAAAATCTCTAGGAAGCTGAGGTTTTTCCAGTCTGAAAGAATGTGTGCTTAGTTAAATAAACTGTCTATATGTGTGTGTGAGAGAAAGTGATTTTTTCTCCTATCTTTTTCCTTTTTGAATGTTTTGTGTTCATTTTGCAAGAGAGTCAGCCACACAGATGAAAACAACCCATAGCACAAAGTAATTGTGAAATCAATCAGTAATCCAACAATTCTGAGCTCTGGAGTAACCTACTAGGAAAAAAAAAAAACAAAAGAAAGAAGAACACAATATATTAAATACAAATCCTAAAAGATAGGTAATGTGCCAAAGAGGTTATTGCATTCAGGAGACTTGATAAGGATGATTTAACGGGGTGAAAAGATCACCTCTGCAGATCATAGAGGGAAAGGACTGTGAAGAGATAAAAAGAGACCTGCACAATAAAGAGATAAGTGAGCGTTATCTGTTTGAAAGGGTTGAACTTAGCTCATGATTGTTAGCATTTTGTCTTATTTCCGTAATCAAACTTCTGAACGTTCAGATGCAGAGCACTCTAACCTTTGCTCTCTTCTGTAGTCCAGTAGGAGCAGAATAAAATTAATGGAACCATTAGGGTAATTTGATTCTTGTTTGTTTAACAATAAACAAGTAATTAATCTTAGACTAAATATTTTGGTGTCTTTGTAAATTGCGATGAATTCCAAATGCTTGTTTTTTTCTGCAGGCAGAAATTGAATACAGCATTTGTAAATGTGTTTCTACATCAGACACTGGGTGGTTGGTGGCCATCACAGTATTGGCTCCTTTAGGAGGCTCACTCGAATTCATACCCCATCTGGATGCCAGTTTCGAAATTGTGTCTTCTACCTACCTACAAAGAGAAATCTGCCTGTCTGATAAAGCGCCTGTTTCTGTTGCTAGCAAGTCTGTAATTGCCTTGGTCAAAAAAGGGGGTTTTTCCATCTCCAAAGCATCTGTCATATACCACAAATTGTCTATTTCATACTCACAGTCACTTACAAAACTGCTGGAATTCTTTGGGAATCAGTTTTTCTGAGCTCATTTGTGAATTGTGCAGTCTGGAAAAATTGTCAGGGCACTTTTTTCCCCTCTTCTTCCCCCCCCCCCCCC
>VZSF01002828.1:454069-633512 GCA_013398295.1 Chionis minor
CCCCCCCCCCCCCGCCCAAGTTTAACTTCCTGGGAATAATTTGAAATTATTACTGTTCTTTCTTCAGGAAATGCTTTACTAGAAAAACAAGTTCAGTCTCCTGTTTGCCCATTTTAAACGTTGATTGTGTACCTGTAATTTAAAAGTGTAGGGGGCAGAAAATAACCATTTAGAGAATATTGATAAAATGAGACAGGTCTGAGTTAAATAAGCAGAATTCTATTGTGCTTAAATGCAGTGACTGCCTGGAGCTTCATTCTGAGACTAAATTGGTCATATAGAGAATAGAAATGAATGTCTTTTTCATAAATACAATTTGAAGCCACCGGCTTATAATTAAAATATATATAACCCTTTTAATGGTCAGTGAATAGCTGTGTCAGTGTTCAAGTGGGCAGTGCTGTCAAATAACAAATGAAGTGCAAGTACTAGCTTCACCTTAGGCTGCTGTCAACCACATTAGTTAACTGTTGGGTGTAACACATTTATTATGCATTGAAGCACTGTTGCTGTAGAAAAGAGAAGCTTAGGTTCAAGTTTGAGAATAGCAGGAATAGTTTCTGCACAGGTTAGTGGAAAGGATATTAAATACGATGCTGGAAGGATATGGGTCTAATTTAAAGAATTGTTTTCTGTTGCACCCACAACTTTCTTCTTTCATCTTACTGACAGCACAAATGTTTCCATCCATTTCATTTCATCTTCTTCCTTCTCAGCTCAGATATTTATATGTTTGGATGGCCCCATCGTGATAAAATCCAGCTGCCTCCCAAACAGAAATATCATTTACAATTTCTCTTGCTTTCTTCTTTCGGAGTCTTCAGGGAAATAGCTTGATTAATTCATAGGTTTTCATTCCTTCATTTGTTTGTTTATGTGTGTGAGTGAGTGGATGTGCTGTGTAAGGATGTGTGTGACTAAATTATTGAGGGAAAGCTAAATCAAAGAGATTAAATTTGCCTTTAGGGTGTATTTAAAGTGCAGACTGCAATACAGAGATACGCACGCATCTGTAAGGGAGCTGGTTTGGGGTACTGGAAGCTCAGGTGAAGGCAGGTTCTCGGTGTCCTCCATCAGTCTCCGCAGGAGGGCATTTCTGCTCTCCGTCACCGTCTGAGAGTCTGGGATTTAGGGATCAACGTCCCAGGTTTCTGTGCCAGCCAGTAGCTCGGAGAGTTAGGCACCACTCTCCTTCTTTATACAACTTTCCTAAGTTTCAAAAGAAAAAAAAATAACAATTTTGACAGAATCTGCCACATCTCTGTCTGGTTTACAGAAATTTCTTCTCACACTGCTAAACTCGGGGGGGTAAGAACGAAGAATGACCCCTGGCCTGTTCAAAACCTTTTGAAAGAATCCTCTTCTTTTTTTCCCTACTCCAATAAAATCTGGTTCCAGCGATCACAGGAACAAAGCAAAAGAGTTGAGGAGGTGTTAAGGGTGGGTTTCCCAGGGTCAGACCTGTCCCAAAGACCTCGGCAAATGTTCCAGACCCCCCAGCCCTGCCTTTGCGCTGCCACGAGCCCGTTTCCTCCACGGCTGTGCAAGAAGGAAAAACTCCTGGGACCCTCCCTGTTCTTGCCAGAAAACAAAGCAATGTGGAGAGAGCCAGAACGTTGATGGGTTCTGCACGTAAGCGAGAAAAGAAGCCATAAAATATTCCTGTCGTCTCGCAGTTGTTTTACCAGCAAGGAATCAACCCCAGACTTTGTCACCTCCCTGACATTACCCGAGTTATTCTTGTTAGTCCCCATTGATCATGAACCTGGGAACAGGGATTAGGTGATTGAAACAACCTTCTTCAGAAGCTGGATCTACTCTTTTTTTCGGTCTCTCTGAGTCATGGGGGACCACTGGATGTGCGTGAGGGGAGTCGTGCAATTTTGCACTCACACCTCACGCAGTGCTACTGAGCACCGTGTTTCTCCTGTGACAGAACCCCTTCTCTTTGTCTCAGGTTTTACCCTACTAGGACTGGTAACGTGCTCTCCGGGAGCACTCCTGGTTTGTAATCTTTCTTGACAGAGTATTTTTGAAACATGTAAAGGAGATTATTTAAACAGGGAGATAAAACAAAGCCTATTAATTAACACAGAGCCCTCCCTCTTTAAATTCTTTCCTCACAGAAATGTTTTCATATTAGGTTTCTTATTGAATTATTTTCTTTGGTTAGACCTCTAAGATGTTGATACGACAGGTATTTTTCTGCCGCGGAAGCGGTCAATCTTCAAAGCTCCTTGTGAGCAGCAGTAAGCGTGCAGAGTTGGGAGCCCACTGCCCCTGCCAGCCCCGGCCGTGGGCAGGGCGCTCTGCTGAGGGCTGGTGTAGCTCGTCACAGAGAGAAGACGCTCGTTTGGAGCTGAATTTTCCATAGCCATTTCATTAAAGAGAAATTACCATGACTGTCTCTTCCCTTGAGTAGCCGTGATTCTCTTTATAGAAGACAGTGGTTGTGAAATTATTATAATGTGCATGAATTGGCGCTTGCTTTGCCACTCTCACTAGATTTATTAAGGGTTGAACTAACATAGAGAGCAAAACTGTCTGCTTAATCAACTCCCTTTCACAATTAGCAATGCCAATAAAAGGAAGTGAATGTGTATTATCCTGAGTCTATGCTGTTACTGTCAGTGGGAGCAGCATTGTAGTAATCTATTTCCACCATTGACGCAGGGACCTCTGGATGTGCAAGAAGCAGCTATAATGTGCCATATTCCAGCAATCCCCAGCTGGAAAATGTTTCCTACCTGGAGAAATGACACTTGGATACAGACAGATAGTACCACTAAGGACAGCATCCTGTTGATAAAAGCACGTCTTTAAAAAAAATGATGAGGGAAAAACTTTAGATACATATCCTGCACGAGGAAAAGGAATTGGAGTTGGCAGCTCATCTGTGGGGCGAGGAGGAGAAGCGTCTCTAGCATGGCAGCGCAAGAAATGCCACTGAGGTGACTGCTGGCCAGGTTTCTGCCAAGCCAGGCAGGTTGGCACTCGGTTTCATGGCACAGAATGAAGCGCTTTGAGTGACAAAACGGTAGAGAATGAAAGGAGAGGATTCTGAAACGGGGCTGGCGGTGCCGGCAGCGCAGCGGCGTACCTGCGGCACGCCATCAGCATGCAGCCACCGCGCACTGCGCCTCCCGGGCTGCTCTCGGCCGCCACAAATGACTTTGCAAAAATGAATGGCTCTGGCCTGGCATCTTCAGGACCGAAGGGCTGACAAAAACAAAAATGATACTGTTAATAGAAAAATGAGACTGTGGCTTCTCTGTTAAAGCCTAGGGATCTAAGGCTTTGTCTGATGCATACTAAAGAATGGAAAAGTCTTCAGGAAAGGAAAAGAGATCTCAGAAAGCAAGAGAAAATAAACAGAAAGAGAACTGATATTTATGTCATGATCTTCCAGATTGTTTGCTGTGTTCTTGCATAAGTTTATTTACTGAATGCCATCTTTTACCAAATAGATTGTTTCATTTCTTCTTGAGAAGCAGTTTATTTTGATATTTAAGCAAGCAGCCCACAGGAATGTCTTCCAAGGCATTGAAGCTACTTTGTAGATTCGGTGCTCGAGGCCTTCAACAGCTCTTGTTTAGAATGACCTAATGCCCTTTTTGCCCATTTTAGGGCTCTGGTTTCGGCCAACGCTTTAGGCGATACTAATGATAAACATAGGGAGGAAGTTTAAATCCCTATATGTAGGAGAATTACTATATTCAGTTGTTTAACTGGCAATAAGTGGTAATTTCCTTATTCAGTAACCACAAGGTGCAGTTCCACTGTAGGTGTTGTGTATTTAGAATAGATGAATTCATGCCTTTAGGATGGACCTGAGCAGCAGATGGCTGTGAATTTCACTGCAACAAACCCATCATACAGAGTTTTGGACTCAGTTTCCTTCCTGTGTTCCCTTTTGCATCCAGTGTGATAGCAATTTATTCCTGGTCTTACCTGAATAGCAATTAAAATATTCTGTAAGTACTGGCAGAACAGGATGGTATATGGGGAGTGACAGCATATAGTCAAAGCTACCCAGTACTCTGGAGGCTGGTGGCCTTTCTACTATATCTAGAACTTAGTGGTAGCCACATCACCCTGTTCTATTTCCACTTGGGTGGAAACCCTCCCTTTTTGACAGGAGACATATGTAGTGCCAAGTTTCAGATTTCAGATCTAACCAGGCCCGTCCTGTCCTATCCTATCGGATTTCTGACAGATTCCTTTACTGCAGTTCAGTCATCCTTAGCAACTCAACAGCTACGAGTAGTCTTTTCCTATCGTAGCATTGCAGATACAGAGGTAGAAGGATGCTAACTTCAGCTGGTGGCTTAACTTAGGTTGGTAGGGACCTCTAGAGGTCACCTAGTCCAGCTCTTACTAAAAGCGGGTCCAGCCGGAAAAGGTTGCTCAGGGCTTCTCCAGTTGTGTTTTGGTACCTCCAGGGATGGACACTCCACAGCTTCCCTGGGCCCCTTAAGGTGTTTTTCTCCCCCTTGCATTTGATCAAACTTTACTGTGTTGGATTCAAATTACAAAACAAGACTTCTGAACTCATTCAGTAACGGCAGCTGTTTGTTCTTCAAGTGGCAAGAACTGATTTTGCCTGTTTTTCATGAGAGGGCAACTGTGCAACCACGTTTATCAAAAAAGTCTTTGGCTTCTAATGAAACTTTCTCTATAATGGTTGATTGTGAAGCTCTTTGGAAGGCTTTGAAAAGGTCATAGCCTCAATCCTCAGCTTCGAGGAGAATGTCAGGAGGCTTTAAAGGGTCATTTTATATCCAGCAAAACACTAGATGATACGGCTACATAGTTTTAACTTGTCTTGGGCAAATATTTTCTCTGAGCTGCAAAAATGTTGTATTTATACTTTTAATGTATGCTGTATTATTAAGCTCTGACATTAAACACCTTTGTGCCAGTTTGGAGGCACTGAACTTTGCAAATCATACAGTAAGAGAAGGGAAGGGGAAGCCTGGCAGGTCTTCCAGTACCTTTCTTCCTTACTATTAACTCCAGACATCCCTTCCAACCTCACTCATTCTGTGATTCTGTGACTGTGCTTAATGTTGAACTGATCAAAACTTCCATTAAACAAAACTGAAGACGTGGAAGCTACAATAGCTACATATATAATCTGTTCTTCACACCGTACAGGGAAAATCTTGCTGACCAAGAGCCACGATTAAAGTATCTTCTATTTCTTTAACAGGAAAAGGAATGGTGTTGATGATGCCAACAGAGAGACCCCGTTTTGGTGCAAAACCACACAGGTGAAGCCTTACAAGAAAACCCCTGGAGAACCAAGCAGAGACCTTCATCTGATAATGCCCTCTTCCCTGGCTACGCAGATGGTGCTATCCTCAATAGAAGAGTGTGTTCTTGTGGAATGACTCCACTGTTCTGCTGATGTCTCAGGCCTGACAGGCAAGTTAAACATTTAGAAACTACAGAAAAGTAGTCTATGGAATAGAGTGGGGCAAAATAAGTTTAAGTGCCTTGAATAGCAAATTCCTAGAAAAATGAAGCATTGTTCATCTTGAGGCTACTTGAGCCTGCCAAATAAATTCAGCTGGGAAAAGACGTTGAGGTCAAGATTAAGGGAAGAATCTGACAAGTCAGCATTTAGGGCACTGCAACGTTTATTGCTTAACCCGCTAGACTGTACAGGATATTGGCTTTCAGTACTCCTAAACTCCTCTGTTGAAATGGTTTCACGGTACCAATTTCACTACAAGCAGACTTCTGGGACTGGCTTCCCATCCCCATGGTGTTTTAGCTAATTCTTCCTCGAGCGCAACCTGGTCTACTTTGCATGGTCCGCTTGAGTTTGTCTGGGTCCAGAGAATGAATCTGGCAGGTTTACAGTAAGGGTTCTCACCTAAGAAGTGGAATACTCAATTTATAGTTTCTGCTCCGGTAAATGTTTGATTGCCTAAGGAAAAAATGGAAAGATTATAATCCCTTAAACTAGCAAAAACGATGATTAGAACGTTTTTGTGAAGGTGGAGGCTCTCCTCAGGCATTCAGGATTCAGTCTCCTCAGACAGAGAAAGGAATTGTCGTGAGATTGGTTTGAGCTGTGAATCTGTCTCATTTTAAAATAATCCTTCAAGATGAGTCATGCTTTTTTCAACTCCCAGTGTAACTCAACTCTCCAAGTAGGAAAAAAGAAATGGAGCAGTAACTCCCACTCCTATCTTCCTCCTCCTCATGCTGAATCCCCTCTTAAACTTTGGAGGAGCATTTCTGGCTGGCCATTGGCTCTAGCTTTTCCCAGCTGGTCTCCCAAAGACAAGCTGCAATTATCCTTTGCCTCCTAGGCTAATTGACCTTTAGCCTTTGTCTTTTCAGCTAATTACCAAACCAGTCTAGCTGGCTGTTTCTCAGAGACTGGCACAGTGGTAGGGAGGTGGTAGGGAGGCTTCGGCTGACACACAAATGGGAACACAAATGATCGCATGTACTAGTTCTTCAGCAGATCACCCTGTCGCAGAAACTGATCCTGAGTCTGTATCCTGAGGGTGGGAACTGCTGGGCTGGGGACTAAGATAGACTACTAACTTGACAATTCCAGAATTTTATTTCCTGTTAATTCCTCAAATGAACTTTTCAGGATTTCTGCCTCTCTCTATACAACCAAAATATCGTGCTTTCGTTTTTAATTTCAGATGATTTTTTTTCCATAACAAATGTTGTTTGATTGACATAGATTTCTCCCTCTTCTGTTTTGTCTGTCAGGCAGCTAAACTGAACATGGGTAAATCTCACAGCCCTGTTCAATCAGTACGGTGAAGGAGATTAGGTATCAGCCTTATTCAAATGATGGGATTTTTGTCCTAGTGGCTCAAGCTACTGGAAAAGAATTTTATTTTGGTTTTGCCGGATACAGGGGCATAACCTCGTGTCGCAGTGTAACCCCAGCTGGCAGCCAGGACCACGCAGCTGCCCACACAGTTCTCCCCCTTGCGCCCCCCAGAAGGGCAGGGAGAAGAGGGAGAAAAGGAGGGGCAGGGGAAAGGGGAAAAAAAAACCCCTCATGGGTTGAGGTAAAGACAGTGTAATAGAACAGTAACAGAAAAGGAAAACAATAACAGTAATAATGATTGTTACATAACAGTCATATATATAAAATTTATTTATATTATCTATAAAATAACAAGTCACTCTCAGCACTCAGTGAACTGGCACCCTCCCAAGCAGCGATGGCGAGTGCCCACCCCCAGCCAGCCCCATTTATGTACTGACCATGACGTCGATGGGATGGAACATTCCACTGGCCATTCTGGTGTTCTGTCCACGCTGCTCCTCAGCTTCGACAGGAAGCTGAAAAGAGTCCTTCAAAAATATTAATAACACCCGGCAACAACTACAGCAATGCGTATTATTGACATGCCTTTCATACCACATCTGAAACACAGCAGCCACTGGAAAGAAAATTAACTTTGTCCCAGCTGAAACCAGGACACCTTGTGCAAGAGAAAAGTCCTTTCAGTCTTGTAAAAACAGGTTCATATAAAGGTAGCATTGGAATTTTTATCCTTATCATGAGGGCTTTTGTTTCTGAGCCTGTCTTGCATGTCACAAAAAAATAAAAGCAAAAAGGGTTACTCTAGTCAGTTGTAGTCAGAATTGTCTACATTACTAGAAAATTACATTATTACGTTATTAGAAAAAGCAGTTACTTCCATTATTACAATTTTCAAAAAATGAGCAGAGGTTTTGTCTTGCATGGCTAATTCAGGTTGCCGCTGAAGTGCCCTGTGATNAACCCCTCATGGGTTGAGGTAAAGACAGTGTAATAGAACAGTAACAGAAAAGGAAAACAATAACAGTAATAATGATTGTTACATAACAGTCATATATATAAAATTTATTTATATTATCTATAAAATAACAAGTCACTCTCAGCACTCAGTGAACTGGCACCCTCCCAAGCAGCGATGGCGAGTGCCCACCCCCAGCCAGCCCCATTTATGTACTGACCATGACGTCGATGGGATGGAACATTCCACTGGCCATTCTGGTGTTCTGTCCACGCTGCTCCTCAGCTTCGACAGGAAGCTGAAAAGAGTCCTTCAAAAATATTAATAACACCCGGCAACAACTACAGCAATGCGTATTATTGACATGCCTTTCATACCACATCTGAAACACAGCAGCCACTGGAAAGAAAATTAACTTTGTCCCAGCTGAAACCAGGACACCTTGTGCAAGAGAAAAGTCCTTTCAGTCTTGTAAAAACAGGTTCATATAAAGGTAGCATTGGAATTTTTATCCTTATCATGAGGGCTTTTGTTTCTGAGCCTGTCTTGCATGTCACAAAAAAATAAAAGCAAAAAGGGTTACTCTAGTCAGTTGTAGTCAGAATTGTCTACATTACTAGAAAATTACATTATTACGTTATTAGAAAAAGCAGTTACTTCCATTATTACAATTTTCAAAAAATGAGCAGAGGTTTTGTCTTGCATGGCTAATTCAGGTTGCCGCTGAAGTGCCCTGTGATAAATAGATCTTTTGAATCTTAATAGCTTTAGGTGGACTCTCCTAGCAGTCACTAGTAAAATAATTAGATGAGTTAGACATAGTAAATCTAAATTAGTATTTTCTCTCAATGGGAGAAGTAAACAATGTTCGACAAGTATTACATTTTTATGTTTTATAACGTCTGGCAAGACCATCTTATAGTAAGTATAGAGCACATCTGACATTTTTTGTTTGTACTGCTAAATAACAACGCAGACATTCTGTAAATCCCATTGCTGTAATTTTCATGTATCTTTATTTTAGACTGAGCTTCTGCCATGATGAAGTCCTGATTCATGAACATATTGGAATGAATGTTTAGATACCTGTACGATTGCAATTTGAAACTAGCTTTTATATTTTTCTGTCTCAAAACTTTAAGCATATATACTAACATGATACACAGTTTATTTGCACACTGAAAATGTCGTGGTGACGTTTGAGTGAGCTAAAGAAGATCTAGTGGGAGATGATATTCGAGAGATGGATGTGTTCAGTGTGGGGTATGTTCAGTTGCCATGGTTATTTCATGAAAATATATGTATAGTTAGTTAAGTCCCTGTATAGTTTAACTTGCACAATAAATAAAAATATATGGGTGCAAAACTTGCCACGTGAAACAAAATCTTTATAATCCAAGGGCTTATGATAATAAATTCAAACTGAAATAGATATTATGCACAGATACACAGAAGCAGTGGCAGCTAACGTAACAGTATTCATCCTTTTTACACAAATAGCAAAACAGGTCAGAAATGCAAAACAGGTCAGAAATAAATGAGTTTCTAGAAGCTGAAGTGATGATGTGATAATCTGAATTTTGGAAATGATCTTGTGACATTTAGAATTACAAATAATGAACTTGGCACTCTCTCACCTTTCATTTTTTGTATCGCTGCAAGAGGCAGCAGGAGGAAGGACTAAAGCAGTAGAGAAGTGGCCATTCTGGTTGTGCAATTGAGCACCCAGAATTAGTTGTTCAGCTGCAGGTAATTTCTGACATGGTCTCTTGAATCTTTACTGACTGTTTGTATTTCTGTTTAAGCACTGAATAACCTTGATAAGAGAATGTGAATAATGCCTGAAAGGGAAGTCAGTCTGTCCAGTTATTTCTTGCTGCTAGCTGCTGAAAGGTACCATTACCTTTACTAGGCTGTCTGACGAAATGCAGTGACAGGAAATAAGTATGCTTCTGAGCCCTGTTTGTAATGCCTGGTTCTCTCCTGTGGTCTAAAGCGGTAAGGCAATCTGTTAAATAGCAGGAGAGGGGCATCCTCATCCTCTTCTGCTCCCTCTCCGTTTCAGTATTTAAATGTTTGAAGTGTTTTTGAGCGTAGAAGCCAAAGCCTCACAGGCTGGAGTAGAACTTGGGTCTTTCTGGATTGTAAGAAATTTGGGTTTCAGTAATAAGGTTTTTTTTCTGATTTGGAAAAGTTTGACCGAGTTCGAATGAGTTCATAGAGCGTGGTGGTCTGAGTAAAATAATGCAAAAATGCAAATTGCCCTGAAGGTGGAGTAGAATTTTAAATTTGCGTCAAATAAAGATAGCATGGCCGAGCTGAATAATGCCAAGGCTTTGTCTTTTGCCATTGGACACTTTAAACAAAGATGTACCATCTCAAATATCAGGTAATGTAGAACGCACATAAAAAGCTAGTGCTGTTCATAGATTGGATGTGTAAAAAAGAATGTGATGGGCATTGGGTACTTTGTGACTACAGAGCAGTGTGCGCAGTACGGCATGGCTGAGGGGGAATGGATTGAAAGTGCTTAGTGACTTCAAATCCAATATCAATTCCAGAGCAAAGGCAGAGGTCCATGTGTGAGTTCTGGTGATAATGTGGATAATGATTCTGTCAAGTCAAATGCACACGCTGACCGATATAAATGAGTTATCAAGGCCTTGTGACTAATGGCCGGGTGATGAGCCATAAATCAAAGTGCAATCATCAATCCATCTGTGGAGGGAGGCCTAAAATAGTTTAGTAGTAACCCTCAAGTTGGTACACATATTAATATGAGAAATAATGAGTCTGCCAGCTTTAAGCAGTGGTTTGCTTTGGATAAACACTCTGTTAGAATTTGGGCAGGCTAGTAAAGCCATTTGGCAGATGCGTTTGTCATATGAATAATATCTCATTCAGTGCGTTAGAACAACTGGCAGTCCCTTATCAATGACAGCAGGTCAGTGTGATGAGTGCTGTGTGATTCTAACAAGTGTCCTGCTCAACTGTCATTTTATTAATATAATCGTGGTCTATTAATTGAATAAATACAGCACTCTGGTATCGTAGTCGTAGACATGGATGATTTCGTTCTTGCTGCAGAAACAAATGGGGTAAAAGGGTGATCTCTGTATCAAAGGGTTTGCAGTCTAAATCCAACCGAGGCAGGCAGTGGACAGACAGACAAACTGAAAACTACAAGAAAAAATGAGGCACTTTTGGTCTAGGAGATAAGCAGTGGTCTCAGGACACTGGCAAACTAATCATTGTCAGGGTTTTTGTCAGCAACGCAGAAAAGAAGAATGTTAAAGCAGGATTTGAAGGGGGATAATGCATTACTTGGGCCGAGGTTTATGGAAGCTCCTCTCAATTGTGGTAGAGTGGGAAGATGCCCGCGGGTATTTTTCAGTCTTGCCTCTTGAGGAATCAAGTCTCACAAAGTCTTGCTCTGAGTACGGGGCAGGTGGAGGGAAGGTTGTCTATCTAGTTGCCTAACTCGAACTAAATGTAATAAAATAGTAAGATTTTAAAAAATAGCAAGTCCCCAAAATGTCATGAACGTAGGCAGGGAGTGGTCGAGAAGCCTGTTTAATGCCACCATGGAGGGAAAGGCTGAAGCAGGCAGGACTTCAGACAAGCAAGCAAAGCTTCTGCTTTATTAAACACCAGAGAATTGAAGCACACAATTTAAATCTGTAAAAAACAGGGTTCACTAGTTCCGGTGCTCATGCGATCACTTGTTCCTGTTATTAATTTTCCCAGTGGCATTTATTCTGGTATGGTTTGATGGGTGTACAAGATGTGTTTCATCTACAGCCAAGCTGTGAAAACCTGAACTTTCTATTTATTCCTTATTTTTTTGTATCACATAGACAAAAATGCATTTTCACTAAAGTCGATTTTGCCAGAAGGCAAAAGTAGTTTCATCTTTCCCCTTTCCTCCCATCTTATTTTCCCAAACAGTAATTTTGTCTGTGCAAGATAAGAGGCAGCGATAAAGTACTTTGCCGATAATCACATTCTTGTGTTTTAGTGCTGGGATGTGGGCTGTCGTCTTGGGCAGCCGGTCTAGCCCAGCTCGCCCAGAGCCTCCTGGCTGCGGAGCAGCTGCACGCGTCACTTCTCCTTCCTTGCCTCCTTCCCAGTGTTTTCAGTGGTTCCCAGGGTTAGATTCCTAGAGAATGTGCCCCTGTGTAAGTAAAATATTTTGAAAACTCTTTTTAATAGTTCCCGTACTACAGACATTACTAGCAAGCAGATATTTCCACATAGTGAGTCCTACTCACTCAAACTCTTGCTTGTTCTCAGAATCTCTCACTCAGAATCAGCCTTATTGACTTAAACAGTGTGGAAATGAAACCCCCAGAACCTAATGAAAAGCAAAACACAAAGCAAACATGACTTACATTTTTGAAATTTAACTATTTGTTCCAAATTATTCTGTATAGGCAGTCTTCTAAAAAATGAGAGGTGTTAATACAGACAGCGTATAAATATTCCTGCAAATAGATTTGGTTTTAAAATACCTATTGTTATCCTTCCATGTGTGCTTTTATTACGGAAAAAAAAGATTACTGTTGTTTGTGAGGTTACTGCATCGAGAAAATTACCAACTAGGCACTGTAATTACTTTAGGAGAGCACCAAATAAGACTGCTTCACATTATTTAGACAATTTGATGACTCTTACTCATGATTTCAGAATGTGATAATCTAAGTGTTGCTTTAACTTGAGTGCTCAACCATCCTCCACAGTGATTTATACAAACAAATGAAATGTCAAGTTGAAATGTTCCAGATTTAGATCTCCTGAAGCTCCGTGTTGCTGCCCTTTGTTACAGACACTCTGTAAACCTCCTCGCTGGCTAATGGATACCATTACAGTTTTGAGTAAACCGTCAGGTCTCTGCCTTGTCTCTAAATTTAGGGCAAGACCACTCAACTTCTCTGCAGTAATAGAACTTCCTAAGAAAAATGGTCTTAATGTTAACCAAATACATAAAAGCACCTGCAGCACTTCTTTGTCTTCTGGAGAAAAATACAAATTTAGTTAATACAACCTATTCTCGAAAAAAAAGGTCCTCAGACCTTCCTTCTAAGGGAAATGTGAATTAGCAACATAGGAGTGAAATAAATGGCTGCATATCAAATATTACAAGGAAACATGCAACTGGGAGTCTGGGAAAACGCTGTTCTGCAGTTAAAAAACCTCAACAAACAGCTTGGGCATTACATTTTATGGCTAGGAAGAGCAGATGCATCTTTTTCAAAACAGCCCAGTATTCATAACAGGGTGATGCAGTGAAATATGCACAATCACCAGCATAGAGAATATCTATATACAACAGGAAAGAACAGACAAAGTTTTCTTATTAATCTGCTATTGTAAAAAGATTACATATTTGCTGTGAAAAATGCTCATGTCAATACATGAATGTATTTAGCTTCTTGGAGTCAGATTTCTATACTTTCTCGCTTTCCTAATGGATTGGGGTGCTGGATTTCATCCAAAGACTAAGAGAATCAGTCTGACTTTGGTTTTATCATTTTGAAGTATGGGTTTGAACTCTTTTTGAACATCTAAAGCTGAGAAGGTGCTGTGAAATGGGGCCCCGAGCCTAGTCTACCTGTAGTACATCTTGTTTATCTGAAAACAAGCGGGATATTTCAAGTCCTGGCTACCAACTAGACAGATAAATAAATTTTAACAGATTGTTTTTTTAATTCTGCTTGGAGGCCAAGGGAAGAAATGTATATTGTTCATTCAGCTTCCCTTTCATGCTGACAGATACTTGGAATTCCAGCTGTGGGGCAGAGCTATTTGTGTTAAAACTGTCTTTTGTCCAATGGAAATTGTGGATTAATTTCAGAAGTACCTGCAGTTCCTAGCATATCATTGAAATGGGATGTTGCTGCCTACCTATTGAAGCTTCAGGCGAACAGTATTGAATAAATACCCAGAAAAGCTGTATAAGCTCTCAAGTGTAATGCACACTTGACCTCTTTGTCTCCAGAAATGAATTATATCGAGTTTAGATTTCTGTCTCCCATTCTTTCTTACATCTGATTAACCAGAGTGAGCTTTAACTTCTCAACTTCAATAGCGCACAGCAGATTGGAAGAGGATTTCTGTGCAGGCTGTGTGGATGGGTGGTGATGAGATATTCTCAAGGTCAGACAATAGAATAACAAATCAGCAATATCCATATTTTATTGAGCAGTAGTGAAACACTGCTGCTCAAACGCCGAGGGACTTAAAGAGCATTTACAGAAGTTTTAGTCTGTTCCACTCTTTGGAGTGAAAATTTGGTGTAGGTTTTGGTGTGTTGTTGGTTTTGGTTGTTGTGGGGGTGGGTTCGTTGGCTGGTTGGTTGGTTGGTTGGTTGGTTGGTTGGTTGGTTGGTTTGGGCTTTTTTTACACATTATGTGTAGAATGTGTTGAGGTTTTATTTCTAGCCTTGCAATGGAGAGCAGGAGGGGGCAAACTTTGCACTTGCCTTTGTTGAACTTCACAAGGTCCTTGTCAGCCCATTGGCGCACCTTGTTGAGGTGTCTCTGTCCCGCAGCCCTGTCCTCTGCGTACCCCCTCTCCCCCAGGTTTGGTGCCACTCACAATCGGGTGGCGGATGCACCCCGTGCTCCAGATGAAGGTGTGGAACAGTAGCAGACCGTGGTGGAACAGCACTGCTAAGCAGCTGCCCACTGGGCTTTCAGCCCAACGATCCAGCCAGGTTTTACGGCCGCCGCACTCCACCAGCCCACCCGGTCCGTGGCGGCCCTGCGCGGGCAGCAGCCTGTCGAGAGAGGAGGGAAAGGGGCACGAGGAGCACTGGTGGCGTTTGCACTGGGAGGAGGTGGCTCAGCGGAGACGCGCAGGGCTTGGTGCGAGGCAGCGTACGCGGGGACCGGGGCAGCAGAGCGCTTTGACAGGCAGCTCCACAGGCAGCTGAGCTGGAGAAACGGTTTTGTAATGGGGTTATAAGAGGTGGTTGTAAATACAGACGTGAATCAGAAGAGAGAGAGAAGTTAAAGATCAAAGCAAAGAGCAGGGAATGAGGGAGTAGGAGAAGATAGATACGGGATGGAAAACAAGTTAAAATGAGTAGATATCAAGGAGTTAGGCGGCTTCGAGCTGTGATAAGTAAACAAGGTTCAAGACATATTGAGATTGATAAATCATAAATTCCACATTTCCTCTATGTAATGCAAATATGTGGAGACCCGTGTGTAAGATTTTGCTACCAAGTTGCCTCTTAGGACCGAGTATCTGAAACGGGATGTTCAGATGCTGCATGGCATATTAGGTGAATTAATATGCACAATATTGCATTTTCTCTTCCAAATTAATAAACAGCACATTCATTTCTTTTCCACTAATTGAATGTTTAACTTGTTTGTCTAAGGCCAGGGATAGGTCAATAGGAGGTTAGGAATAGATACTGCTTGTTGTCTCCAGAGCCCTGAACCGCTGCTGGGTGCCGTATTTCCTCCAGCCTGTCTCATTGCGATACTGTTTTGTAGATGGATGAAAGAGTTTCTTTCATTATTAAAACAAAAGGGCAAGTAAAGAGTTAGGAAACTGATAATTATATACAAACTTTTCCCCCAAGGGCAAAAGAAAAAAAAAAATCAATGTATTGCGGTTTTTTCAATGTAATTAGGGACTTAATGATGAGAAAATTAGTATACATATTTTCTTTTCAGGATTTAACTATGGATGGAGTTTATAGCTAGAGGATACTTTCTCTTTATATCATTCTTATGGCTGGCTAGGGCATCTGAACAATGGGAAACGAGGAAATGACTTGGCGCAGTTAAAAAATTTAGCTGATTTGAGACATATTTCTAGGCTATTTCATTTGTGAGCTGGTTTTGTTATTGTTGCTTGAATTTCTTGTTTGCTTAGGTGGAAAATTCTTGAAGACCAACAGCAAAGCTATGATTATAATGACTACCCGAGTAACTCAGGAACTACCTCTGAAATTTTAAAGTGATTTTGGTGCTGAGATTGGAGATTCTTATCACTTTACTTTAGACACCCAAAGGAGTCCTGTTTTCTTACACACCATCAGTAGCCACTGGCGAGCTGGCGAGTCCTTTTGCTGCGGAATATGAATTTGGCTTACAGAATATGAATCAGGTTTACGTCATTCTCTCTTTCTTCACTACATAAATTTAAGAGAGTAAACTCTTAAATTTAAGATAAGAGAGATTAATCCCCTGGCTTAATGGCAAACCTTTTAGTAGTACTCAGCAGGGTAGAGGCAAAATAGCTGCCTGGAGAGATTTTGGAAGAAATGGGATGGGTGTGACTTCAAAGTAGGGAAGTTCTTTGCAAGGGCATCAGTGAAGGTCTCTCTTAAATACATTTCATACGAAGGCATGTGGATTAACCGTGTGGTACTGGGAAAATGTGTCATGTATAGTGAGCAAAGAGCTTGCTGAACATTATTTTCTTACTCCTGCTAAGGCAAGGAGAAAAGCCATTGCCCTTCTCATCAAAGGACCTGCCCTGGCTCAGCAGCCCTCTCACTCGCAGCCATGGAACCACCATTCAAAAAGCAAGATTTCTAGCGGCGTGGCAATAATTTTGCTCTCCTCTTTCTTAGCCAGGCTTTGGAGTATTAGCTGGGTGTCTGGGATGGAGAACAGACCTGTTGATGAATAAACCTTTCTGTTTATTGGATAATCCCTTTTATGAGCTGCTCAAGGAAGTCAAGGGGAAATAGTTGTTCTGCATTTCGGTGGTATCTGACAAGTGCACTTCTGTGACCTGGATGGAAGGCTCTCTTTTGAGGCACCCGTGTTCACTACTTCTGTCTGTATCTTGAGCATGGAGACTAAGCCACTATAAGCCAGCTTTGAATTATTAATCCTTTCCTATCCTTTTTCCTTTCTCATCCGCTATCTGCCGACATGGTCTCTTGGCTTCCCTGCCAATACGGGGTTATGCTACCATATTGCGAGCTCCAGACTCTACCCTCTCTTTGCATTCCCGAATCCCTTCCTGCATGTAGTGACAGGACGGGGGGTAATGGCTTCAAACTGTACAAGGGGAGATTTAGATTAGATCTCTGGAAGAAATTTTTTCACTTTGAGGGTGGGGAGCCCCTGGCCCAGGTTGCCCAGAGCAGCTGTCGCTGCCCCATCCCTGGAGGTGTCCAAGGCCAAGTTGGACGGGGCTTGGAGCAACCTGGTCTAGTGGGAGTGTCCCTGCCCAGGGCAGGGGGTGGAATGAGATGGGCTTTAAGGTCCCTTCCAACCTAAACCATTCTGGGATTTCAGATCCATTTCACCAATTGTATTTGGTCTTGCACAACTTCCCCTCGTACCATTAGAAACTCATCCCTCCTCCTTCCTCTTGCAAGAGAAGGAAGCTTGTTTTTATCCCTTCCTTAACTTGGACGTCATTCCATCAGTCCCTTTAGAAAAGTCAGCATCTCTTAAGCCTGGGCTGATGCAGAAGAATGATCAGTAGACGACCCTGAGCCCTGCCCAGGAAGGCAGCAGCCGTTGTTGCAGGAGGAGCCATCACAAGGCACTCCTGCTCAAGGACAGGCAGGTGAAGGTGTGTATCTGAAGAGAACGTGCAGCTGGATGTGGCCACTTACAGAAGGGAGGTTCGCCTGAAGTGTGGCAGCTGCCTAAAGGAATGGAGGAAGGCAGCGCTTGGTGCAAGGGGAGGGCATCTCGTAGCACACGGGCAGGCGGACGAGCAGGGACAGACACTGTGTGCAGAGAAGTGTTGACAGGGGCTGGTGGCTGGTGGCAGTTGCCGTCGGTCACCCTGGGCATAGTCAGTCCGCGCGGGCAGGGGCGGTAGGGCAGCCGAGAGGGAGCAGCAGCTGGGGGAAGGACAAAGTGCAGAGTCTGGTTTGGGCTCCGACTCTGGCAGTCTGACACTTCGGGGTCAAAGATCCATTTGTAAAATTTGCTAATGCCAAATTCTTTCTGTTGTTTCCTTCACTTTTTTCCATCAGGGTTACAGCTTCTGGAAGTGAAATGTGCTGAAACACAGAGGGCAATAATTTGAGAAAAGGTTCCTTTTAAAGGGTAATCTAGCAAAACGTGAAGGCCAGAGATGTTTTTACAGGTTTGATTTACAGGATATGTACCATTACTTATGGGGCAGAATCCCCAAAAAGGTTCAGTGACATTTAAATAAACTAATAGATGAAGGGTCATTCCTCTGACTCAAAGCAAATGAAAAGTGCAATGACAAATGGGCATTTTGTGCACTCCAGTTAAGAGTACAGTGAGGATATTTCATTTGGATGGAAAGAAAACACCGGATGGTCCATGAGCTGAACAGTGATTCTTCGGATGTTCAGGGAAGTGGATTTATGACTTAAATTAATTCATCTCATGAAGGGCAATGATAATTGAGACCTCTTTGTATGTTTTATAGTGTGAATACTAATGTAATTAAATGCTTAAAATTAAGAAAAGATAAAAACTTGATCTGACAGTAGTAACTCTATAAAGACAAATTGCAGTGCACATAGCCAGTATATGAATCTGTGATTAATTTATACAGCCGTTTATAATGCACTAAAGAGCAGCATGCCAATTATTATGGAAACAAATTGTGTTTATATTAGCATGTCTGAGGTGATCATTGATCCCAAATAGCATTATCTGAAGACTAATAGAGAGAATAATGAAGGAATAACATTCTGCCCTGCAGCTGTCCAATGCGTTTCAAAATGGAAAGTGAAACTGGCACATTTTGGGTTTTATTGATTTAATCGAGAAACAAACAAAAAAGCTGCCTCACTTTTCATCAGCAAGATTTTCTTGTTCTTGTCACAAGCAAATGGCTTCTTTCATCACCGCCAACAACAACAAGGAAGTCTCTTGGAGGGGCACGGAACAGAAAGTGGAAAGGCAAATCTTTCTCGTTCTGAAATAAGGTCATTAGCTGGGCTCTCGCTTCTCACTCCTTCAGAAGATGGAGATGGACTTCAGTGGAATTTCTTCTTTAAAAACCAAATAAATTCACTGAGGAATGATTGATTATTGAAAATACACATATTCTTTTCCTTTGTTTATTATTTTCACTTCAAGTTCCTGAAGTAGTAGGGTAAGGCCTGCTGCTTATGATTTTATTTGCTCCTTTTTGTCGCTAAGATCTGGCTCTAGTAATTACTATGGTAAGTAAAGTTTGCAGTTACTTCTCTTTCTGAAGTAGTGTTGGAATAAAGGTGGTGTTTTAAAAGATCTCCAATTAGATCCTCTGTGATAAAAAGAGTGAATATATTTATCAGAATCTGATTTTGATGGATAGATTACACCGTAGACTAAAGAGGTGGGGCTGTGATAACCTCTTTTTTTTCTTCAATTTTTGGTTTAAATTTCAATACTGGAAGCCTTCAGCTTATTCAGTTTATTCCTGATAAACTACATAATTCAGCAATGATTATTGTTGAGTGCAACGATGTCATGAGTGTGGTACCTGCAGAATATATCCGGTAATAGGAACACGTCATGGTTGTCTGAAAGAAACGATGAAGCAGCTGCAGTTCTTCCACTGGAGAGAAAAGCAGCAGTCAGAAAATACTGAGGAAAAAAACTAAGCAAATACAATTGCCCTTTTAAAATTGCTATTCCCCTCCATGGGAGCTCCAGTGGTCCTAATTGCTTAATGAAATGGGCACATTTGCATTTGAGTTTTGAGGGAAGGCCTCAAACCTGCATCAAAGTTTAATTTAACAGCTTGTTAATGTCAACCACAGCTTAACACCGAGGCATTTTCTAAGGCAACTGTAATTAGTGAGCACCTGAACCAAGCTATAATACAGTATCTCCAGAACCACCAGTGGGGAAGAGTTTGATCTCAAGAGATCCGTAATGTTAGATTGGTCAGAGAACGAGAAAATACCTGTCTTGCGGCTTGGCGATACACGGACTGGAAAACACTAATTGACCTGTTTTGAGGTGGCCTTATGCAGCCGTCCGGTTCTGGGTGTGCAATCATACGCTCACAAGTACTTGCAGTTACGAGTCACTAAGAAACCAGATTATGATGATCAGGTGATTAAACCATAAATATTATTCTTGGCTTACAGTAAATAACATCTGTGAGATGAGATGCCGTCTTTCAAAATCAGGCCTCGTTACTTAGACCTTTGCCAACTTTCTGAAGCGCTTCACGTTTCCTATGGAGGCCGGTTATTGTATTTTTTAGACTTGATTTTAATGTTTTGGTCAATGAAATTCTTTCAGTAATGTAACATCAGGTTGGTTAAGCACTTCCTAGGGAGCTGTGCTTAACTCCATTTTTTTCTGATGACGGTTCTTTGCCCCTCTTCTTGCTGCCACAATAAAGACCGCTCCTGAACAATTCACAGCTTATCTGACTTCAACGATAAGCAAGCAGGGAAGAGACAGATTGTTTTGCAGACTATAGTTCCTTGAAATAATTATCATAACGTGGCTGATTCTACTCAATGTTGCCCTGACATTTGAGAATATAGCATGGGAATTAAAACACAAGGGGAATTTTCCTTCTCCCTTAATTTTCTCAGTAGAGTGGTGGGTGGGACATCAAAACTGTTTTCAGAGACCCAGTTTCTTACTGTTGAAGTTCGCAGTTTGGGAGCAGAAATCCTTTTTTGGGGTGCCTTTGTTTTTAAATAATTCTTTAATTGTGAACTGCCAAGAACTGTACTGAGACTAGACGGTTTTATCTGCTTTAGCCCAGCTGAAGAGATGTGATAAATGCAACTAAACACCGCAATAAAGCTTAGAAAGCTATAGAGGAAAAAGACTGAAATGATAGGCTATAATCAAAGGTGAAGGGAAACGTAGTGCCACACAAATACCTCTGAGAAATTTGTTAAACAAACTCCAGCTCTTGTATAATTAGATGACAAGATTTATTTTAAACTATGAGGTATGAGTGTGACAGCACTATAATTTGTCTTAAATAATTTCTTCACACCCAACAAGACACGGTCTTCAGAGTTCAGTCCTGCTATGCATTTCTTAAAAATAAAACTGAACAGTTTTTACACCTAAATGGAGTATGGAAACTGAAATAAAGCTTGCTAAAAGGCAGGTTTGAAATTTCCTTTTAAGATTAAAGAGATTACTTGATTTAGTGAGGTCATTACTCATTCTTTGCTATCTGATTGCCTCTAAAATAATCTTGTTGACGGCTCTGGTTTTGTTTTTTCCTTGTGAAGGGCTGTGTGCACCCAGAGCTAGCTTTAAACATTTTGGGACAGGGCGTCTATGTCTGGTTCTCGCATCACTCCCTCCGTAACCAATTGCTGTCCAGAATAAAGAGTACAGAGTGAAAGATCTCTCCTTTACAAGGGACAGATAAAGAGAAGACTTTTACAGGTGGTATTGCAGGTACTGTCTTTCTCACCTGCCCTGTTCTGAAAGGGGGAAGAGGGATGTCAACAATGCCGTTAGATCTGGTGTTCCTAAACTTAATTAATGTGATTGTTGTAATTTCTGCCAAGGATGCATATCAAAATCCACGTTTACCACATCTATTCATTTGCTGCACTTGTTGTAAATTAGTTTTCTAGGAATATTTCACAGCAGCAACGTCCCGCGATGCTTTGGCACTTGCCTGAACACAGATGCAAATGGTGGTAATGCATAGTTGGGTCCCGCTCTCGCTGCTGGTGGCGTCGGTGGCAGAGGACCAGGAGTGAGATGTCTGTATCGCGTTGTATATTGTTGCAGTGATTCTTTACAATGACTGACTCCGCGAACAATTCAGGGAACGTACCCAGGCAGACGGAGTTTTGTTTCCATGGCTCTAAATTGCTTTCTACAAATATTTGTGCCAGTCTGTTGAATGCTCATGGCAAGGTGAGTCGGTGTGACCATAGCAAACGCCTATAAATATCAGAGTGAATATTTATGGCAACTTTTTGCTCTATTCATGCAGCCTAATTATAACATATGCCTACATTATTCATGACATTTTGAGCTCTTCTGGTTTATTTCCTATTGTTTCCAGATTCTAGGACATTTTAAGCAAAAATGCTTGCTGGCAGCACAAAACTCCTCTGCTTTCAGTGATCCATCTGCCATTTGGAATAGTTTGTTCAGACGTCGAGTCAGAGACCCCTTCTTTGCATGCCAGCTTTTTTCCCTCTGTAAGCTGTGATGAGCTTTTCCTTTTCTCCTTAGGCTCAGAGTACTTTCATTCTTGCCACAGGGTCTTTTAAAAACTCTGCATCCATCACTGATATGTCATGAAGAATTGGAAACTTCATTGGAAGGGAAGATAATCAGCCTTATGTTATTTGCTGATGTTTTTGGTGTGTTTTATCCTAACTAGATAGAGCTGTTCTGAACCAGTGGCGATCCCAAAGGAAATCAGCTGATTCTTTATGGTGACATAGCTGGGTAGCCTTCCTGACAAAATAAAGCATCGCCGCTCTGAAGCTTAGCTCTCTGGAGGTACCGCTCATGCTCGCAAAACCAGAGCTGTTATATATTCATGAAGCTTTGAATTCATTAACTGTGAATCTGTTGTCTTGTCAAGTCCCAACTAAGAAATGTTAAAATTCAGCCAGATGTCTGGTGTTATCTCCCCCTTAGAAGAAAAAAAAAAATAATCAGAGAAAATCTTTAATCTGTGAAGTTGATAGGCAGTGGAGTTCAGTAGTTTTAAAGTCCATTCAGACACCTGGCACTTCTCATGGCTTTGAACATAATTATTATAGTTGGGTCAGGAATTTTCACTCAGCAAGTTTTTTCTCAGAAAATGATTAGAAGGATGTCTGTCAGAGTTTATTGGTTGAAACCATGAATATATGTCACATTTACAAGTACTGCAAGGCTGCTATTCTGTCACTTGTGGTAGTGGAGCGATACGGCTTCTGGTAGCAGATTTTATGGGTGTTCTTAGCAGAAGAACATCAAGACTCAGAATTTCTGACTTCAGTTCCTTGTTCTGGATGGAAATGTGTGTTGATAGATTTTGCTGTCCTCTTTCTCAGAACTTACAGCTGAAGGATAAGATTGTAATAATGGTTGCCCCAGGCTCTTAGTCCCAAGGTTGGTAGCCCAGAAGCCTGGGAGCCTGATCCTAGTTTTACATAAGGAATCTTTCGTGCTGGAGAGCCTTGTCTTCATGTTGAGTTTACTGCTTTGTGACAGTGACCCCAGCTCAAGTTGGGAGCATCAGATTTTCTTCTCCTCAGCAGGAAGCCCCAAAGCCTTGGATTTTCACCAGTTTGCTCAGAGCTTCTTGCACTGTTGTGTGAGGAGTCCTTGGCTTGGGGGGTGGCGTGCTGAGCTTGCTCCTGCGTCTCAAGGACAGCCGTGGAGCCCCTGAAGTTCACAGCCAATGCCTCTGGCATTGCTAAATGGGAAGCTGGAAAGGAGGTTTTCTTGGTGTTCTGATATAAAAATATCAGTGGGGTTTTTGGTTGAACGTTCTTTATCCGGAAGCAAAAAATTATGCACGATGCAAAATCGAAGCATTTCAACATTGGCGTTTTCCTCTTGAAAATAACGCTGTTTGCATCTGTACAAGAATAGCAGCTGGCCCTGCTCCGCCGCAGACTGGAAACTCCTGTATCACCAGTGCTACAGAGATCCCGTAGCTTCTGTCATGACACTTTCTTCAATTTTCTTCTAACAGAACCTTTGTCTGAGGGGCAAAAGCAGTTAAATGACTAAGAAAGATTTCCTTAGGAAATCCTGCTCCTCAGGAGCCTGTTGAGATGTTAATCTTCAACCTGCTTCCTTATTTTGGACTCCAGACAGACACTGTAAAAGCAGACTGGGATACCTTACTTCAAAAGACATTTTCAACACCACTGGTTGCTTATTGATTCAGCTGTTCATAAATCATTTAGAGATCCTCCTGCTGAACACATCTTTCAGACAGGATCCCTGATGTTACTAAACTCAGCTTTATAAGCCCTCCCAGGCAATCCACCCCAACAATAGCTTGTTTGATCAAGTGCCTGCTTTGGATTTTTTTTAGCAGGAAACCTTTATGTGTTTTCAACAGAGTTTAGGTAGAGAATCCTAGATTTGCACTTTGAAGTAAGTATATGTTGCATTCAGCTTTATTTTATTGCAAACTACAAATCGAAATCAACCAGCATTTAGAAGAATGAGGTAGTTTGCAAAAAAACAACCAACAAAAAGCCCTCAGAACTTGGGAAACGCAAGATATGCAACCTTAATTCAGTCGCCTTTGCTTGGGAATTAGGAACCAGGAGGCTGTATGGTACGTAATCACAAAGCCTACGTGCCGGGGAGAGCTGCTGCGTGTTCCTTCGTTCGGCCACACCTGACTTCTGAATGCTTCCATTTGCAGCCTTAGCAATTCACTCTGTCTGAAAAGCACGCTATCTACAGTTCTCCCCTTGTAAGGTGTCTCAATTTGGATAAATTTTACAGCTTCTTCGTGCATTCACTTGATGTTAAACATCAGGCCAGTATTGCAAAA
Organism: Chionis minor; assembly: GCA_013398295.1. Classification (NCBI taxonomy): domain Eukaryota; kingdom Metazoa; phylum Chordata; class Aves; order Charadriiformes; family Chionidae; genus Chionis; species Chionis minor. The sequence goes on from VZSF01002828.1 coordinate 478,255, forward strand.
CAGAGGGTACTAGAATTTCTCAACAAAATGGCGAAATTTACCATGCTATGAACAATTTATTTTCCACATAAATTAATCTCTAAAAAAGCTGAATCATTTTTGCTGAAACTTAAAAAAAAAAAAAGAGGGAAAGAAAAGCCTGAGGCAGACATCAGCCTGGAATGGAAAATGTCAGTCAGAGCAATTAAAGTGTAGAAACCTATAAGCAACTCAAGCAGAGTCCTGTGACAGAAAGTATCCGGGCAGCCTCGGCTGAATGTTAGAGCCCATATCACTTCCCTGCGTAGAGGGGTTACAATCTAGCGCAGACTAAAGCTACTGACGGCCCCTGCGCTTCGGGAAGCGGTTACTTGGTGCAAACCCACTGACGTGGGACTCGTTACTGCAGTTACTGCAGAACGGGCTTGGAGCCGCGCAGCTCAGGGAAGGATCCGAGGACGCTGGCGATGTGGAGCGGAGCACGCTGTCGCACAGGTTGTTAGGTCGGGGTGAGCAGCAGATGCTGTGCTCTGTATTTGGGATAAACTGGAGGTGGCTGGGCAGTAAGAGGTAGCAGAAGGGTAGATAACCAGTGAGAACGGGGAGTTCTGGTGATGCTGAAAGTGTCACGGTAATAGCACTACATAAGACTGTGTGGGATTTTTAATGGAAACCTAAAGGATAATATTGAATAATTTTGGAATCGCAGCGAGCTTGTGCAGCCTGCTAGGAGATACTCCTGCTATTTGATTTGCTAAATTGCACCACAGAAACCGATTCCTTCCTGGGAAGGTGTGTAGGCGATGACAGGCTTTGTGCTATTCTTCAGGTATCACTTCTGCATAGTCCGTCTTACAAATAGTTATTTAAAAAAATAATTATTTGCATTTAATTTTGCATTTGAAAAATGCAAAACAAGAGAAAAAATACCTGGAAAATTTAATTTTTAATCTATATAAATACTGCAAGTTAAACATACTAAAAAGCAATTGAAAGCTGTTACAGGGGAATTTTGTTTCATGTGCTGTATCTGAGCTCCCCAAGACACTGAGCCCCAAATTATCATTGTCTCTACCCTGCCCACCTCCCTGTCAAAGCAAAGCACAACTCTTCCTCGCACCCCTGATCAGTCTCTGCTGTCTGAGCTGGAAACGTGACAGGCCAGTAAGATTATAAAAAACATTTAGAAAATGAATACAATTGTGGGGAGTTGAAATAAATAAATCCTTTTCTTCCCACTGCCTTCACAGAGATGCTTCTCCCTGCTGCGTTATTACCTCTCTGTCTAGCACTACACTATGCACTGAAATAAACCTAGATATTTAATAATCTAAAGGTGTTTCCTCTGCAAGAGGTGACAAATGTTTTATGGCTGAGCACATTTTAGCACCGAAGTCGAATTTTTAGCATTGCTGTCGGTGTTAGATCTTTCTAAAAAAGGAACAAAAAGGAATTTTCTTTAAATAGTCTGCTAACTCAAGTTAATTGTTAGGCTTTGGAACATCTTTTATCACATAGTAGAGACAACTTGCCACCTTTACCAACACAGTAGCTGTTCCTACTGTAGGTATTCTCCGGAGTAACGACATTGTTGTGTCTGTGCAAGGTGTTAAGTAGTGGTTTATACCATGCTAGCTCACTTGTTTGGAAAACGTAAATACAACAGAAAATGTCTTTGTCAATACCCATCTAGACAGATGCCATGTCTAGTTGGTTACAGCTCCGTGAAGGGGGTGTTGAGATGCTGCCAAACAGAAAAGTGATGTGAAGCAGAATGCAAATCCCAAATTGTCAGAGTGCAGCCCAACGTGCTTATCAATTCTGATTATTACTTAACCAACATTCATGTGTCTCTTTTTAATTCCTTACTATCATCTAAATCTAGTAAATCCAAATTAAAGAGAAAGAGGAAATTGAAAAGCCTGGTCTGTAAAACCAACAGAGGACAAAGATGAGAAAAATTTTGGGCAACATGTCATTAAGGGATTGTTCATAAGTCTCGTCTTTAAGCAGATTCACTGGTCAGGCACAGCCTGTGCTTGTGACCATGCAAGTTTACTCCTTTTTTTTCCTTTTCTTTCTCTTCTTTAACTCTCACAACTTGAAGCATCCTAAGTGCAAAGACTTCAGAGTCTAGAAGAGCCCTAATAAACAGAACTGTGTGCTCCCCTCCGCCTCCGTGATAATCTTATTTCAATGCTTTAAATAGTCAGTCACCTTTCTTTGTATCTACGCTTTGCAGCCAGCTGGGGATTCTGCAGTGTTTCTCTGTAGCCGTCACTTGACCAGAAAATATACTGTAGGCATCCAGAAATTTTCCGTGTCTCTGGATTAAGGCCCGGAGTCGGAGTCTGTCCCTGACCTGCTCTAAGGTCTGGCTAAACAGGACTTCAAGATTCAGTGCCTGGGGGGTTTTGGGGTTGGTTGTTTGTTTGTTTTGTTTCCCCCCCTGAAGTGCATATGAGCCTTGGTTTTAGATTCAGGACTGTGTTTACTGAAACTGTAGCTTTTGAGAATTTTTGCACTGTATACGGAAGACTTAAAATTTTTAAGTTTCTTTTTTTTCTGAGCCTGTGATTTCTGGGTGGGTCTAACGGTTTGACATGTAGGCGATGGAAGCGCATTTCTGAAGCTGTAAAAATGCACCAGAAACCCGTCTGCAGCAGCATTCAGCATTTTATCTTTGGAGAATATTTTGTCTTCAACAATTTATTTTGCTAGTTCCTATTGTGTTTAGTTGCAATGCATTTATGAGCCTCTGTTTGCAGCATGCTATTTTAACGTGATGTGCCAGAATGGGTAAATCTGAGGCTGTACAGGATAATGACAATGTCGTTTTCAAGGCGCTCTAAATGATACGGAAGATAACTTGAACAGATATTAGTTTCCCACTGTGCTCAGTTGTTACACAGCAGCTAATTAAAAGGCAGTTGACAAGCACATAAGACAAGCGATGCTTGTTGGAGTCCTTAGCAAGCTGAAAAATAATCTAATAACCCTAGAATTAATTTAGGCTCAAATGTTTTCATTGCAAATGGTTAATAGGCTGATGGTTGAACTGGTGTGCTCAGACACTTTTCTACATGAAGTAGTACATGACCAGTTTAACTTTTCTCCTATGTAATAAAATTATACAAATCTAAATTATACACACGTTCCCAAGTTCCTAGACTTCATTAAATACTAGGGGATTAAAAACTTGTATAAATTAATCAATGTGCTATAATCCTAAAAATTATAAAATGAGCCCTTGAGGAAGTAATGTAATACTAGCTTTTTAATTAGTGTGACACCAGAGATTCATTGTTCTATAATGTAAGTCATATGTTTATGAATCGTATTATTATTTTAAAATAGAAAAAAACCACAGCAGTTTTGCTGTTTGCAAGTAGCTGGTAGGTGTTTATGGGTTTTGGTCCTGTAAACACATCTTTATCTTCATCTTCTACTCACACAGGTAAACCCGTGCTAGTAAGTATAGTAATATCTTGACTTCCATGAGTAAATAGGCATCTTACAATTCCTGGGCATATTTTATCAAGATCTCCATAAATAATCCTTCTGGAAGCCAGAAGCCCTCCTGATAGCAATGAAGTGCTAGCAGTGCTTAGAATATTGGTGCAATTTTGGTATGAAAATGTCGATTTATTTTTTAGAGTAAGGTGGAAGCCAGTGTTAGGTACAGTCAGTTTTGAGAAGTGCTTGCCGTGTCATTTGACAGAGTGTGTGTGCTTTCAAGATACAAACACTCTTTCATATCAGAATATTTTTGAAAGTCTTCATTCATATTCTCAGTTCAACTTCATCCTACAGGCTGTTGTCATGGTCATTGTTATGGGAATAAAAAGTCTTCCCTGCTATTATGCAGGACTGGTTCTGATAATGTTAAACATCAGGGAATCACTCAAGCTTTTAATTCTGTCATGCCAGACCTGTCAATAAACCAAGTGACAAAACTTGAAGTTAACCTTCAGATGTCAATGGCCATAGGAAAAAAAAAACCGGCAATTTTTACTGTTGTTCATACGAAAACATAAAACCACTTCGATTTTCCAAAGGTTATTTGAAAAACGACGGTACATGGCCAATTAAAACAACCCAACCAACTTTAAATGTCTTGAACAGTATCGATGATGTAAACAGAAAACTACTCTGTGACAAATCAGTGGGGGGGGAATTTAGAAATAGCATTATAAACACATCCCTTCCAGTTTCAATGTAGATCTCACATTTTTTTGCTAATGTAAAGCCAGAGTCCAGACTTTCCACTTAAGCTGAAGTGAACCCATATGGGCTGTGTTCTGTACCTAGATGACCAAGTTACACCTGCTCAATGTTACTTGCACATCTGGCAATGTTTTCTGAGCCAGTTTGAAACGGCTTAAGTTTGAGACTTCTTCCTCAGCATATACATTTCACATTAGGGTTTATAATTGTTTAGAGACTGGTGTTGTCTAAATGATATGCTTTGATGTTGTGTGAATTCCAGTTTGTAAATTTACCTTAATTTGGTTTAGAGAATTTAGTTTCCAAGCAGAAGAAGTGCCTGTGGGCGCTGTGCAGGGCAGGATGAGTGCGGTGCTGGAAACGCGCACAGACCCTATTTAGCAGAGTGATTTAACAGCACTGGACAGGGAACACTGCCTGAGATTGCCCCTTGTTTCAAAGGGTAAAACAAAACAACACAACAAAAAAGAGGAAATGCTAACTCTGTCTTTGGCAAATTTCCCCAACATTGTCTGTTCTCATGAAAATGAACAAGGAAGATCAGAGATTTGAGCATTTTTTCATATAATTCCTGTGGAGCTACTGGAAGAGAGACAAGTTTCCTATGCAGAACATCATGGCAACAAAGACTGTGGCTCTTTTGTTTCCACTCTATTTTTCAGAAATCTAAAGAAAAAAAAGTTCAATGAAATTTGAATAGTCCAACAGTATCCGAGTCTTTTATATGTATTATTTATTGTACCAATCCTCAGCTGGTATAAATAAGCCTACTTACAATGATGCTAACTGTGGATTTGCTCAATTACATCCTCCATCTGGGCAGTGGAGCCATGCTTTAATAATAAAGAAGCATTTCTCTTTTTCTTCCTTCCTTTCTCGCTTCCTGTTAGGGTATTAAAATTATTCTGTGTAAGCAAACAATCCCCAGGATATCCAAGAATTCCGTTGTTATGTCTTCTTCTGTTACTATTTACATTTACTGTAAATAACCTTTTTACATTAATAAAGGGAGGCTCATAGTTATGGGAAACACTCACTATGTTCTAATTCCTGATTCCATCACATTTCTAGAATTACAACATGTTAGGAAAGGCAGATATTGCAACATTTTTTCCTTTTCAATAGGATTTTCAGCAATTAAAAAAAAAAATCTTGTGTTGGTTATATTTTATTCACAGGGGCCAATTTTCATATTAGGCCTCTTTTATGTTCAAATACTTCAGGGGATCAGCCAGCACTAAGTTTCAAACTGCAGGACTAACTTTTGAATATAAAAATGCATCTCTTATTATGAAGTGATTGCTAGAAGAGCACTTGAAGGAAACCCAAATTACAATTTTTTGGTTTTCTGTACTCTAAAATAGCCTCGCTACACTGTTTTTTATATGAACATGAAACATTGCTTCTAGGCTACTAACTTATATCCCATGTTTCAGGTCAATGCATTTTGAAGCAGATGGGGCAGTAATTCATGAAAAATAGTGTTTAGAAAACAACAAAGAAGTCGATTTTACAGATACTGTAATGTCTCTGAACTGGCTTGTCTGTGGCTGCGTTGTGAAAGGGTGCGAGTTGCTCCACAGCTACTAAATTTACTCGTAGGGAGAAAGAGAGGATACAGCCACGGGGAGCCAGATGCCAGATCCCAGACTGGCCACCCCACCTCTGTACATTTCCTGGTTTTTCCTTAGTCTAGTTGATAAAATATTTATAGATCAAATGAAATATTTTGTTTTTAATGACATTTTGTGGACTCCTTCCACCATTTTGCATTTGATTTCCATGAAAATCCGGTAAATTGCTGAAAGGTGCATGTAATGAAACGGCAGTCATAAAGGAGAGGCGCAGAATGGTACCACCCCCTGTGGATGGGGATTGCTGAAGTTTCGGCTCTGAACGCTCACAACTTCTGACAGTGACAGTTGCCGAGGAACAGAAATGCCTAAATTCCATCTGTCCAGTCCAAACAGGAGGAATTCTGGGTGCTAAAGAGCCTGCATGTTAGATGAAGAGCAATGCCTGAATAAACAAGTGACTGAAATGCATTTGTAAGAAGGAAGTATGTCTTTCACAACTTCTGAAGACAAATTGTTCAGTATGAGTAGCTCCTTGGTGTGTTGCTTGATTCCCTCGGTTCTAGCCAGTTTGCTCCTAACATAAAAGTATTGGGGAAGTTCCCATGAGAATTGGGAGTAGTGCTTCTCCTCCATTCAGTCTGCTGCCATTTCCTTAACCTCCTTTCCAAATAGATCTGCCCGCGTGGCAAAGGTCTGTGAACAGGTTTTGGTTGTAGCAAACTTCATCAAAACATATTGCTTTAATTAATTTTGGGTTTTGTTTTTTTTTCCCTCTGAAAGGACTAGTGATTTTAAGTGTGGACATGCAGATCTTACTGGGCTAGACACGCTTTAGAAAGAGATGATACAGTTGTTAAGGGAGAAGTGTTGATTGCAGTGTCCTCCTCCTCCTCTGGGAAACGCGGGTGGGCGAGGACCGCCACGGAGCAGTTATGAAGTAAGCTCCTTAGATAAGTGGAGGCCGCCTGTTCCTGCTGCCGTCGAGCTGTCAGCTACAGCAACATGTGGGAAAGTTTTGTTGTGAGCAGACTTCAAACACCTGCTTGTAATTCCTCACTTCGTACACACCATTTAGTGAATAATTTGACTCTCTGGCTATCTTCCAAGCCAATAATGCTGACCAAATTATTTTGAACATGCAGATGGTAACAAAAGGGCACCAGGTGTTGTTTTATTGTAATAAAGATGTGCAAACCTTTGCATCTCACCAAGTTATTTATCCACATAAATCATCAGGATGCTCAGCTTCCTACACTGCTTTAGTAAATTTTGAATAACAGGCATCAGCTGTTTTCAAAATGTGCCACAGATATTTTGCTTTGGGCTTATCTTCCACACTATGACCTATAGATGCATTCAGTGGATCCTCTTTTTGATTTAAATGATTACTGAGCGATCGGAAGCCCAGATGTTCAGTGGCTTAATTGCTAAGTGTTAGCCTATAAAAGAGAGCAGGCAGTTAGTATCTGAAGGGAGGATTTTACTGCATATAAATGTTATTTGGTACATTAAGTGACATTATTTACATCCAATTTCTCTCTCTAAGGTGGCAACCTGAGGCAGTAAGTTGCCGCAATGGAAAAATAGCGTTTGGTTTCACATAATTCTACGTCTACCTTTACAGAGACAGAGGAAGAAAAGCAGCAGACGTAAATGGAGAGCAATAGTAAGACAGTATTGGTCAGCAGGGTAAGAAGTACCCTCGTACACCAGCAGCCTAGCGATTTCCAAGTTTTCTGTAGGCTTTGGGGAATGGCTACGCTATCTCGTCTACAGGAAGGACATAAAACTCAACAGTAAGATCACAAAGTGGAATATTGTAGCCCTTGAACAAGGTCAGGGTGTGGTGAGATCACAAGAAGGAAATTTCCGTTTCTTTCAATTGTCATGCTGATGTATGAGAAGGAACTTGAGCACTTGACATTGATTCAGTATCATTCAGAGCTCTGCAGGAACGGGAGTTTCTTTTTGTAAGAGAAGAAGTTAAACTACTATCTTAAGTAGTATGAAAATGGGGGTGAGGACTTTCTGAGCAGATCGGAAATGACCAGCGATAGCACAGCTCATAACTGTTTGATACTCAGATAAAACTTACATCTGCCTCCTTTGATCCCTGTTCAAGTTTCTGAGTCCTCAGGGTTGGCTCATGCAGGAATCAAAGACACAAACTAATTTTCTTTTCTGTAAATTCCTGTCACCTGTTGGCGATGTGAGCTGGCTTTAACCATTCTAGACAAGGATGCAGCTCTCCGTGGTGAAAGAAGTGGCCTTCCACTAGGAAATGTAGATCTGTTGTTACCAGATATAAAAAATACTGACAGTGAAGCTCCTTATCTGCGGTGGACAAGGACCGGGGAATCAGGCCCTCTGCGATATGTTTGTTATTGTAGCTGATGGTTTGTACTGTTAGTGCATATTATAGTTTTTGTAAGCATGTAAATGCTTGTGCCAGTTTCATCTATTTAAATGCCTTTTTTGCAAAATTGCATAGTTACTGAGAGTATGGAACACCTGCAGACATCGTTAACTGTGATTCCCTAGCATGTCTTTGTCAGGAAACACAGTGTTTCTGCTAAGATTTTATTATATTATGGCATAAATGACAATCTGAGTAAAACTGTTGGGGGAACGCTCAGGATAGTGCTTCTACCTCTGAAGGATGTGGGCAAAGGGTTAATTAACATCTACAGTCTTTTTTACAAACAAGTCACACCAATTGTGAAATGCAGTTTAAAGTGTAATGATGATTTTAACTTAGGAAATTAGAGAGTTTCCTGACTTAATGCACGGACCAGCCATCCTTTTTTTAGTTCAGGTCTACCACGATCACTGTCATTGTTTTTTCCCCCTAGAAAGGAAGGCTGAAAGATGACCCATTACTAGTCACAGCACGTTGCTCTCACTGATTGGAAAGCAGTCACACACCACCAAGCATTTATTCTGTTTACTGAGATGTAACACCAAGGAACAGCAATTCACACCTGCAGTGAAGTTGTTATACTTCCCATTTCTTTTCTTTATTCTATTTTTATCCTTCTTCATTTTTCCTGTTTCGTTTTTCTCTCTCTCTCTTTTTTTTTTTTTTAATCTTCTCTGCCTCTCCTTCCTTCACATCTGTGATGGGTGTCAGTGTCACTCTTGACACGTCTCTTAAACCTGAAATGAAGGATAAATGGTCAGTGGTACTTTCTCAGCTATCAAACGGGCATTACCCTCGCTGTAACTGATGAGTTTTCTGTGGGGCAATCAGTTTAAATGCGCCTGACTAAGATATGAAGTATATCTACAAATGTCTGTGTATATATTCGCATATATATATATAGCTTTGACCCAAATCTCATCACGAGTGGTGAGAGGAGAGCTCCCTTCTTAGACACAACCTGTTACGTGAAATCATAGTATCCTCCAAAACACGGCGCGTGACTGGAGTCCAGGCAGGGACAACCCCCTGTACTAGTCCTTACCTGTGATTCCCTGATTCATTCACAGAACCATCAAATCACAGAATATTTGAGACTGGTTTTGCGGAATATCTGTGCTAGACAGGGTAAAACATAGCTGGAAAACACCAAAGTGTTGTCGTAATCTTGGAGCGGTCCTTGGAAAGAGCGAAATAGAGGGTAAGTAAAACAGCTCTCTGAGGCAGCACCAACTTTTGTATGAGTATTCCAGGATTATTTTACTTTGCTTGTAAGGAGCATAACCTAAATAAATAAATTTAATACAGAAATATTGCACCTGCCCCCTCCTTATCACAAAGCAGCCCCAGAGGTTTAAGATTACTATTCTTACCTCTGCAAACATGACACTTACAAATATAATGTCTCTCAGAGGGACAGGTGGGCATAGAAATGGAATTGCTGAAATGATTTTACTGTAGAAAGAAATGGAGACCTGGGTGGTAAGAAAATATTACATTTGAATTGGTCTCGAGTGTTAAATAATGGATATGTGTGTGTGTAGGCTATTCAAATGTTTTTGATTTCTTATGCTGAAGATTAAAATTTCCATTAGTATTCCACCTCTTCAGTTTTGCCTGGGGACTGTTAATTATATTTCTGAAATTGCAACCAAATAAAACCTTAACAAAAAAAGTAACAACCAGATAACATAATAAGTAGCTGTTTTCCCCTTTTCTTCTTCCCTGCACGCAATGTGCTGTCCTCTATGGAGCCCTGGCCTAAAAACTTCCCTGCATCAATTCCTGCCCTCTGCATCTCCCCATCGTATTTTCTCCTGAGCCACAAGAGCCCCTTTCAACGTTATTATCCGCACTTTCATCAAAAGGCCAGTGTCCTGAAATGCTACTGATGGCAGCAACTGTGATGTCTCCGGAACAAAACAACGGAGGTTGTCTTGGATTTCATCTAACCCTGACCCTCCATAAAGTCCTGTGCTTAGTGATGAGAGAATTCTCGAACTGATGACAAGGTTCTGCTCCATAAACCAAGACACTCAATTGCTTTGTAGAACCTGTTACTGATATTTCACTTCTAATACTTTCTGTTTGTGAGGGTGTTTGAAATCTCCCGGTTTATGCAGGTTTTAATTTGCCTGAGCATTACGGGAAGTATATATGATGTACTGTTGCAGCTGGTGCCCAAAATTCAAGACTCTGTCTGTTTTCAGAGCTGTTTTATGGTAGGCTCCAGTGGGAACTCGGTCTTGCAGTGGGATGTTGGCTGCTTTCAAGTTTGTACTGTGCACTTGCATGAATATTGCATAAACGATGACATCTTCTGTAGTGTTTAGTGGGGAGTTCCCTATAAAAACTGAAAGTGTAAGGGTTAAGCCTTTTTGTTGAGCTGGGTCGTGGCGCAGCCGTGACTCCGGTGTGTGACCGGGGTACCGGGCTGTCGTCCTGCCATCAGGTGCCGGCGATGACTGCCCTGCTGCCCAGGAGGCTCTAGAGAGCCGTTACCATTTCGTGGCAGTTGCCATGAGTAAAAATATACATAAAGGTCGCAGACATAAATACAGACCTCAAAGTACTACTGAACTTTCTTTATAGCTTATTTCTGCAATCTTAATTGCAGTAAATTTTGCTGAAATGAAAGTAACTTCCGGGGGCCTACCTCTGCTTCCCTCTTATGAGCTTTAAATTGTGTTTTTATAATTAAGCTATAAATTTTAAAGCTATTTCAACTACACTTTTTAATATGCCACAGGTTGTCCACCTGTCGTAACTGTGGTTTGATTGTCATAGATCATTTGCTTTGGTTTGCTGCATGACAAAAAGCTATTAACGTGGCAGAAAAATCCTTTCCAAGCGAATGGTGTCTCAAGTTCTCTCTCTCTGGGAGCATAATGCATGTTTCTAATACAGGTGCAAGCAAAAAAAAATTAGTAGTGAAATGGTAGAGTATCAGTGTAATCTGAGAAATCCTGTGTTTTCTGAGCTAATACTGACACTGATTTCTGATACCTCAGTGAAAGTGTTTGAAGACGTAACATTGACAATAAGCTGTGGTGCTTACAGTGGCTGCCATAACGCAACGTTGAGGTGGTACCACAGGAGTTTCCAGCTACAACCTCCATGATTTCAGGGGTTTTCTAAGCCAGGAATCACATGTCAGTCAAAGCAGTAAACCTTTAGCAGCTGTTCTAACGATCACTGGGTATGCAGAAAATACAATGGAAAACTGCCAGTTAATATGAGGAAATAATGTAATTGCAAGTATGGAGCTTTTTGAAGGAAATGCCCCTGGCTGTGATGGGGATTACATTGACCTTTGCCCTGTTACATCAAAAATAAGTGAAATTTTTAATCAAAATATGCAGAAATTGCGCTACGCATCTCAAATGCTGCTGTAGGGGTTTGCATTGCATTAGTATACTGGCTGCTGGTCACTGGCATGTGTTTTCTGGTTCAGAAAAGACATGAAATTACTTAATAGGCTTTGATTGTTCTGATATTCTTTCTTGTTTAAAGAAGGGCTGGGTTGCAGAAATGAAGTTTTCTTTTTTCCTGACCCTTTTCTTTTATTCTTATAAATAAGGTTCTAAAAAGGCACTTTGAATTAAAGCTATCAGGTTAGACAATGGAGTTGGGCTCGTACAATGGCTGTGGTACAGATAAGGAAGCTGACAGTGGGTTTCCAGTTTTTGTGTACTTTAGGGAAGGGAGTTTAGGGACACCTGTGATATATCAACTCCTTCAGTTTCAGCATTATAGACAACTGAAGTAATTTGCTGTTATGAATACCTCTGGAGAGTCAGCGTGTGCTGCACTGAATTAAATATCTTGAGCTAAGCAAACACAGAAAGACAACCCTAACTTAAAACTTAATTCAACTCTGAACCTGTGGATTCAGGTCTCTTGCGTCATTTTATTGAAGTATATTTGTATTTAATCTTTGTTGGGAGTGATTGCTCAGTGTATTCAGTATATCTTTCTTCTATTTTTCACGTACAGAAGCCTGTGTGGATTTTTTAATTATAACCCACAGCTAGATGTTATGGAAGCCAAGTCAGCATAAAATCATTCTTGTTACACTGGAATTTTACTGAGACAAAGCATGTTATAAGTATGGCATAGCCGGCCTTCCACCATAGGGAAAAAAAGAAAAAAAAGAATTTTTAATATTACAGCATTTGGACCACTTCTTATAAATGTGTAAGAACACAGTATAACACTCTAGAGGAAACAATAACTTGTGGCTTTGACAGCATACACGTGCCCTTACCGACTTTGGGTTACAGCCATACATATTTGAAACTGGAAACCTTTTCACCATGAGAACATCTCATGGGCATGTTCAGTTCCTACCAGCCCCTTCCCTTCCCTTCCCTTCCCTTCCCTTCNGTAGAGTAAATAGGCCCAACTTCGTTGAGTTTGCCTTGTGAGAAGTATTTTTTCTTGGTCATCCTTGTTCTGTAGAGTTCGTCTTTTCCAGTTTCCAAAGGTGGTTCTTGGAGCCTGGACGTTGTAAAGCACTCGGGCACAAAGCCGTGCATGCGCCCAGATTTTCCTGGAGAATGAATAGTTTCCAACAGCACAGGGAGTTACAAATCTCTTCTGGTGAGAGCGCCCCATTAGGGTTCAGCCCCATTGACAGGACATCACTGTTGCAGGGACATTGACATCCATACTTATTCCTATCAAGGATGCTCATGCCATGTCCCCTGATCCTTCTGCACTGTCTCTCTCTCATTTCTGCTGATAGTCATCTCTGAAGATAATTCCAGTGGCTGTAGGATTGGTTTTATTTGTCCCCAAAAGGGTGTCTGGGTGACCAGCGGTGTTGCCTTATTTTCTTTACGGACTTCTCACACTGTCATCTAGATTGTTATAAATCCACCTGCTTCATCCGGCAACCCCAAAACAGATCTACTAGATGAGGATGTTTTATCAAAAATTCAGGCTCTGAAAGAGCAGAGGAGCAATTTCATCATTCATAATTCAATAATTTTGGAATCAATATGAATCTGATTGCATGAAAGACTCCAGTTCCAGAATATTGCAGGAATAGTACTGAATTGAATTGTACTTCAGGCCAGATTACACATCTGGAAGTGCTCCAGAAGCTCTTTGTTCTCCCCAGATAAAATCTGTGCTGTCATCAGATGTCTACACATGAGAATGACCTACCAGGAAAAGACAGTCTCTGCCCTAATCCAAAGCCAAGCTGTGGGATGATGGTGGCAGCAATTGCTCTTCCAGCCAGAGCTCTGACCGCCCCCCTGCAGACACATGCTCTCCATCTTCAAGTCAACATTGAAGTCCCAGATCAAAAGAGTTCAAGAGCCATTCTGTCCCAGACCTCAGCCCAGACTTGAGCTGGGCAGCAGAGAGACCACCTCCATCAAGCTGGTGGTCCTCTCCGGCCATTTCGGTGCCTGGCTGAGCATCCGTGCGGATCCGGGGCCGGGGAGCCAGCCTGAGCCTGCCACTTTGTGCACCGTGGGGTGGCTTCGGCAGGCGCAGCCGCTGCCGTGCCCCTGGGAGCGTGGCGCAAGTGTTTTCTTCTGCGGGGGAGACGCATTGCCAGTGCACACTAATTGCTTGGCGACAGCCGTTATTAAATGCTGTAAGTTAGATCCGTGCAGTGTCAGAAATGCCGCTTTTTGCGTGTTTCGTCCTCAGTGCTTGTTCATTATCAGCCTGCATTGTATTCCTGTCCTCAGTGGGAAGGATGAATAATTTCTCATCTGTGTATTTGGACCAAGAAATTTACATTTGAGCTTCACTGTAAGCTTATAGTATTTTAAATTCCTTCCAAGATATGTTTGGCCTCAACTGCACAATGCATTTACTGAGACAAAAACAAAAGGACGATAATTTTCACTAGAGCACACCTGCAATAATGGCTCACAGCATTTAATTTTTCCCTTGGTTTCCTAGTAGACTTTGTTTTGACACCTGCAAACAACCTTTTCCAAATCAAAGTGAGCTTTTTCTCTCCATGTCATTCTGCCACCCAAGTTGAGCTGACAAAGTCCAACTAAGAAATAGAGCAATTATAAACAGAGTTTCCTCTGGTGCTTGTGCTGTTTTTAGCTTTGCTGCCTCTCCCAAGGAGAAACCTGTGCCTAATGTTTCCAGCTTAGCATGCAAAATTAATAAAACCTGACAATTAGACTGAGCAACATAAAATACAAGTAAGGGATCCTTTTCCATGTGATTGGACTTGAAGATATTAAATTGGCTCCTTACTCTTAAACTTTTTTTCTGGTTTAACACAGTGATCATAAAATGTGTATCTGGAATGATAAACAATAATTGGCTCTAGGCAGCCTTTTCTCACAGAGACAAAAGAACAGTTGTTATTGCTGTACTTCTTTCAATAAATACATTTGTAAGCTGGAACTCGGCTAGCTGCACTGAAAAGAAGCACAGTTTTGTGAGAAACATAAAAGAGTTCAAATTGATAAGTGGGCCTGTAGACCGAGGAAAAGTTGGGTTTTTTTTAATATTAAAAAATATCTGTGCTCATGCAACGCCGAGAAATATCTCGCCAGGCAAAATGCAGTCTGAAGTTCATCCTGTAACATTCTATCGAAAACAAGGGACTGAGCGTAGATGTAAATCAGGTCCTGATTGAGCCTAGAGACGGTTTGGGGATTAATATTCCTTATTTCCGTAAGGTTCTGTAAGGTTGTGTAACACTACTTGGGTTCACTTTTGGATTTCAAGACCTAAACCACAATATTTCCAGTTGTTAGTTTGCTTTCAGTTTGTCTTCTTGGGAAGGATTTACTTCATTTTCAATGTGTTGATCATTAAATCTTATCATTAAACTCCAGCTTCCTTCTCTGTTTCTTCAAGTGCTCAATGTGTTTCCAAGATTATGGGATAGCTCAGAAGGAAAATGCTTTATTTAAGGATAAATATATTTCTTTATTGTGATGCTTTTCTTTGACTGACCAAGAATAACAAGAATATAGTTGTAGATGTGTTTCTTAGATTTTTTTGGTATGTGTTCTTGTTTGTTTCATGACAGTGTGAAATATTCTATTTCTACCACACGCAGAATTTCAACTTTTGTCTAGAGCTTCAGGGATTTATTCCATAATTTTTAGATGATCCTATTTGATGCAATACAGTTTAGACTGTACCAGGCTTTGAAATGGATATATTCATTCACCACGCTGTTCGGGTTTATTGTGTTTCCAAATTATTTGTTATAATCATTGGTAAGTTGCTCCAATGGGATGGAAAAGGAAGATACGGGATACCATTTTTTACAAGGTGTTTTCCTTAGAGATAGAAATACTGAAAAATGATGTCAACTTCATGTTATTCCAATTGACTAATTTTATTCATGGCTTATCTTCTTGTAGCAAGCGATAAAAGCAAGTATGAATTGCCTTTAAGAAATTGCTATGTCATTGGTTTGAAAAAGAAGTGATTGCCCTAAAGGACTGCAAGTTGACAGCCTAATTTATTGACTAAATACCTGTTTGAACAAAGGCTATAAGAGACGGCAGAAGAATCTTTGGAGTATCTTTTAAGATTGACTGGGAGTCTTAATGAAGTCATCCTCCCTTGCCCTTGGCCTGTATTTCTATTGACTTCAGCAGTCATTAGATGAGTCCCATGATGATGAGAACTTGCAGTAACGACAGCCTTCCTAAACTCTTGTGAGTAGTATTTTACTAAAGGAACATGCTCAGCTGCTCGTGGACCTGTCCTAAGCATTTTGGAGGCCCTGCGGACAGCCCTAATCAGTGCCTCTGCATTCCCAGGCGCTCCGTGGGTGAGTCATGTGCCTTCGCTTCACGTTTTATTTGCACGTGTGCCACAGCCAGGAGTGGGCAGAGGCTGGAAACGTGCTCGATTCCTCTTCAAATCAAAATAAAGTTGCGTGGTTTTATGCAGCCCGTAGGATTCGATTGCATAATGTAGGCAATGCCCGATCACGTTCATGTCCTAAGTCTTCTGGCAGAGCTTGGTCTGACCAGCGGATCTTGGATGCTCCTGAAGGCGTAACATCCGTTAGGACAGCGAGACCTGGGCTGGCAGCAGAAGAGGTGGTGTGTCTGCCATGCTTCCTGCGGTCTTTCTAACCGAGTCTCCGTTGATTTTATTCATTTCAGTGTACCTGGATCACTCTTCTGTAAAGCACAGAGCATTTACAAAATGAGGAGTAAAACCCAACCAACTTTCACATTAAATGGTTAAGAACGGAAATAATAACAAGACCAGAGAGAACTATTGTACAAACACTTGAACCACAGCTTTATAAGCACTGACCCTCAGCTATTCAGAAAAACATAAATATTTATTTGAGAAAATTACTGTCAGAAGGGAAGAAAAATCTCAGATGTTTGATAAAGCTTGAATGATGTGAGACAAATTGCTTACCTGCAGCCAGCTGTGCGCTTGAACATAAGGGCCAAGGCCAAACAAGCAGACCTGAAACTGCTGTCACCTGGCGTGATCAGCTTGAACTTACTTTGCCTCAGCAGACCTACAGCTGGTATTAAATAAAGGAGACAACAAGATTGCCGAGTAAATGAAGACAGAAAGTCAAATTAACTGCCGGGGTCTGTCTGATTGATAGCTGGTTTGTTTTTAAGGCAACTGCCTTATTTTGTGTCAGTGCACTTTTTAGACGTTAATATAGAATGGTGGCTGCTGGCTAAGATATTAAGCGAAGCGTCATTTCGCTTATGCAGAGACTTTTTTTAAAGTAAGCACAAATTGTAACTTTCTCATTTTAAAAAGAGCGTAGAATTTTTTTTTTGCTTAATTGTTGCATCATCCTGTTACTTCTTGGTGTTCCTCAAAATGTGATTTTTCAATACTTTTTTCCATGTGAGCTATTGTAAAATATCACCATGCACTTGTACGGTGTTAGAAATAACGTATTACTTCATAATGTCATTTATTAGCATAAGTTTAATAGCTGGCAATGATCATAACATGTTTATTTTTGACTACTGGGACTCCATCTGTTACAATACTCTAGACCTAAATGAAAGATTGTATTGTACGTTACTGAGTGGGTCTTTTTACGCATGGGAGGTGCTAGGAACCTTGATGTACTTAATTTCTAATTTTTTTAATAAGACAGCTTTCATTGAGGGAAAGTAATTTTTTCAGTAATATGGAAAACACAATTTTTCTTCTGTTTTATTCGTCTGGTATTCAATATTCTTAATAAGCTTGGGTTTGTTCCTGAGTGGTGGGCTGATGATTATCCATCTTCTGTGCGTCCTGGATCTGTTAATGTCCAGGCTGCGATTTGGCCAATGTTCTCTTTTCTTCTTTCAAAAAAAAAAATAAAAAAATTGAAGACTCATTTTTTAATTATGCAGCTAAAGGTGACAGCTCTGACCCTTTTGTTCCTGCACTCCTCAGAGGGGGGTTTTCCCAACCTCTCTGTTGAATTTCTGTGTGCATTGAAAAGAAAGCCTACTGTCAAATCTTTACTTCCTGTTTATTCTACTGAGTCTGAGAGCTTTTAAGTAAAGCAGCGCTCCAAGTGCCCGTAGAGAAGATGTCTGCACATATTGTATACATTAAAACTTTCCAAGTGGTGCGGGAATGGGAGGGTCAGAGCTTCAAGGACTGCACTGTGGGGACTTGCGCTGTTACCCGCTGGCCTTTTCTTTACTAATGTCCTTTTCCACCCAGAAGCGCTGCTCATCTTTGCTTGAGGGCTCCTAGATGAACTATTTGCACGTTAGAAGTAGTATGCTTATGGTAGCCTCGGAGTAAAGCTACGAAACCCTGACAAAATGATGATTTTATGCTTTTTAATGCTGATTTGCAGCGTTACTTACTTCAAACACGAAATGTTTCCCGGTGTTGCGTGGGTGCCCGGTGCTACCATGTGGCACAGCGTACCGACACCGCTTCTCTGGCAAATCCCGGCTCCGCCGTGCCAGGCGGGAATAGCGTTTGCTAGGGATGTGCTCTCGGAAAGAAAAGGTGCCTGGTTCTTGGCAATTGCTCGTGATTTGGTAGAGGAATGTGTTATGGTGGAGAGAGCTGCAATTGGGAAGAGTGGGGGGAGAAAAGGAGATTAATTTTGAGTTGTGTATTGCATATGAGCACCTCCAGTTGGTCCTTAACTGGGTATTTGGATAACTGGGTACTGGATAATGTCCAGCTGCTGCTTAGGCATACAAATGGAGATTTCTAAACTTCAGTTGAGAGCAGGAGCTGGGAGCTCCAAACCCATTTGCTTCATTGCTGAATGGCAGCTGAAGCGCTTCGAAAAATGTGGCTGCTTACTTTTAGCGTTTTTTTTTAAATCTGGTCTTGCACATTTGACTTTAAGATACATAATAATAGTAGGAAGAGCCTTTAGGTGCTGCATACTACGGCATTATGATGCTGAAAATTGTTTGTGTTGAAAATTGTTGTGATACTAAAGGAAAATTTTGAGAGGGTGGCAGTCCGCGCTGTCTGAAAGCCCTCTGTCATGTTCGACGGCTTTTACAACCTGTGCCAAAGCAGATCGTTACCAGCTGTCGTGTCAGAGCTGACAACTTGCTTTAGGTGTACTTCTAAGATACTGTTAGCTCATCTTGTTTGAGGTCAGCTTATATGTTCAAACCGGTATGTGCTTATTGGCCCAACTTTTATTCGTGTATGTTTAGTTTTAATTAACGTCTTGTCGTCTGCTCCAAGATCTGTAGGCATGAGCTATGGTCAGAACTGTTGTTTTTTTCAAGAGAGACGTCAATGTGGAGCTAGTGCCCAGACCTAAGAGCTGTTGTGTGTCCTCCATAATGCGGGTTAGCCCTTTAGTTCCCCAGTTTTGAAAGCCTTCTTTTCAGCAGAGCTGACAAAATGGGCTCTCTGAGGCACTTGAAAGATTCCAATATCTTTTTATCTGAAACAAGGACATAAAAAGCAGCTGGGAATAAAATATAGCTGAACAGATGAGATACACAGTCTGTTTTCTGCTAAGTAAAAATAGAGATTACTGTTCATTTTGAGACTATATGATGCAATAAGAGTTCACTTGCAGTGTAACTATAGCTTATGCTCCAGAAGAGTTACAAAGACGTGAGAGCGCCGCAGTTACTCACCTCCTTTGCCAGCCTTGTTCCAAGAGGTGTCAAGGGAAAGAGCAGATGTGTGTGCGAGGATATTGTCTAGACTCTTTTTTGGTGATTATCAAGATTTTCCTATCTAGTAGACCTTATGTCATGAAATAGATATCTATATTCCCTTAATTCTGCAATGAGAATACAAATCAATCCTGCAAAGATCATACTAAAAACATCAACTAAAAATTCCAGTGAGTATAAATTTTTAAACTGTTTCACTAAACTACCAATGTGTTAGGCTTAGCAGATGTCTTCTTTCCAGTTTTTGTAAACATTTACACTTCTAGCAAGGTAGGTGAGCGCTTAACATTAGTGAGTTTTCTGTAGTTACAGCCATAAATTATTTGTGATTCATATAAATATCTTTATATGCCAAGAAATGCTGCCAACTCAACACTGGTCAGCAGTTTAGAAACACCTTGTATGAAAACAGACTGCTTTAAGGTTTGGGTTTTGGGTTTGGTGTTGGTGTGTTTTTTTTTTTTTTTTTTTTCTTGTATGACCTGAGTTAACTGAATCTTCTCCTCCTTGGCAAGAAATACTATGTCTTTGCCACCTGTCTTAAATTTACCTTTTATAGCTGTAAGACAAACTTCATTTTTTGAAGTCACAAACTGTTCTTCACTTCCCTCAGTCATCCCTAAAATAATTAAATTTAGCACAAGCCTTTCCTCCAGCTTCGGCTGCTGTTAAGGCTCCGTGTGTCCCTGCCGCTTGCTCCCTTCCTCTTTCCGGATCCGGGTTTCCCCCAGGAGCGTGGGCTACCGAGCTGGATACCTCAGCAGCATGGGGGCAACTCGCTTTTGTCCAGCAGAAACTGGGAATCCCGGTGTGCTGCCCAACTAATGTGTTCTCAGAGGGAAAAGTCAATATTTTCCAAATACCTTTTGTCTCTAAAGGTGTGTTGCACAATACACAGCTTTCTTACTATTTTTAAATACTCTTTTTTTTTGTGTGTGTGTGTGGTTGCAGAAGAATAAAACATGCCAGTAAGTAACATTGCAGAAATTAAGAAAATTCCAGAGAACAGAGAACTTTGGAGAAGTAAATCATGAAACATATGGACCCAGTTTTAAGAAAGTATGATTCATAACTTCTATCTGCTAACTTTCCATTTGTTCACCATTTTGCTGTTCTAGGTTTGATTCAGAAACTAGCTCTTGAGCAAGAATCTTAATTTAACTTTGAACGTCTTGCGGTGGTAAAAACTATGGTATTACGTATATATAGAAGTTACACATTTTAGTCTTTGTCTGTGTAATAAACTACCACCCAGAAACATCTGAAATAAGAGCAGACAGCTTTATTTTTCCAGTGAGCCATAAAAATGACTAAACAGCAGAATAGTTAACATTACGAGTTGCAGTTAGGTCTTGTGATACTAAGTGGAGAACATGGCAATAACTTTTCAGGATGTCCAACTTATCTGTCAAGTGTATCATAACATACACTTTTATATAGTTTATTGCTTTAATATTATTCTGCTAGATAGTTCAGATCATACTGTGATGAAATTCCTTTCAAGGAAATTCTGACAGTATAATGAAGAACGCTGTTTGTACATTACGTACTGATACATTTCTCCAGCTTAAACTGAACAATTGTACTTCACGTTTTGCTAGCTGAGAATACACAAAAGGAGAATAATTTTGGTAACAAAACCCAGCTTGGATGTTTTTGAACTACACACGTGCTTGAGGGCAAAACCAAAATTATTTGAGCTTAGTTTTGAAACTGCATATTACAAACACCAGTAAAGTTTATGTGGAGTAGGAGACTCACAATGCGGTATTGTAATTCAAAATACCTTGGTGCTGGCCTAGATGCTTGTTGCATGATTGATGACTCTGAATTTGTGCAAACATGGTTCACCTTCCTCCAAGTCCATTTACGATGCTGTGAGAAAACAAGCGGTGTAACAAAATCAAACGCCATTCGTTGCGCTTAAATGAAGTGGCGGAGGGAAGAGCAGTACTGACCTTGGGCTTACTTTCAACCATTCTCCATGTCATCTCAAGCCTTTCCGCTCTTGGAACCTCTCTGTCTATACCTGTCAGAAAAACCTTAAAAAAAAAAAAAAAAACAGGCACCTTTCTTCACAATATTAAAGTCTAACAAAGGTTAGACTGAAATCTGTTTGGCTTAATGAATGTGTTAATGAAGTTATTTTTGAAGTTCTAGTGATGAAATTAGAGAGATCATTTCTTGGAGAAAAGTGGGTTGCTGAGGCAAGAGGAGTGTAATGATGTGGGTTTCTGTGATTTCATTAATGATTCCCTTGATTCAAAAAAAGAAAAGAATACAGACATTTTTTAAATATCGCCGTTCCTTTTCTAATGACCACTCAAATGAAAACAAACAAGTATGTTGCGTATTCTTTCCTAGTTCAGTTGTAGTTCTTTCAAATGGCAACGGAGAAACACGGGAGCATCCTATTTGTCTCTTCTTCCAAGTGGAAAGCCCGTCATTGCTTACCCAGAAGCTCCGGCATTTGTAGGCTGCATGGGGTCATCCCCCTCTGCGTTCACCTAGAGTGAAAGATCGCTTTCTGAAAATCCTGGAGACCTGAAGCTGCAGCGGTACTCTCACCATTTCTAACTTTCCTATGGCTGTTTGACATTTTCACTTCCTGGGCTGGAAGTTGGAAGTGCGCAGTTTGGCAAGATGAGAAACAGGAAAGACAGATCTATCCACTCTGCAAAGTTCATGACAGGTTTTCCTCAAGTTTTTGATGGTTTGAGTTGGTTTTTCTTGTTCTGTACCACTTCTTCCGCCGTCTGTGCATTTTCCATTAATAGTTGTGAGTGATTTGTGTGTCTAATTCTTCATGCAGAGTGTTGAAAATCTACCCTAAAGCTATGAAAAAATAATGGAAAAAGCATGTATAATTGATAATAGTCTTAATCATTGGAATGTTGAAATCCACATGGCTTGGAAGACTTGAAAGATTTCTTGTTTTAGAAAAGTTGAATTGAAAAGCGCTGTCATTTTCTTTAAATACATTCTTTTGAATAAAACATCCATTCCTGGCGCCAGCAGCAAGCTTCTAAACATGTTCAAGATGACATGATTGATAACAAGAATGCTCTTCTCAAGATGTTTCTAATTTCATCTCTCTCTTTCAAGAATGTTAGACTTCCAACATGATATATGATATAATAACAAATATTTAAACCAAAGATTAATATTTTTCTTAAGACATTAACTGGAACTGAATGGAAATCTGAAAGCTAGTTGCTGACTCCAGAATGTGGGTAAATTCTAGAAGCTACTCCCTGAATACAAATTATTTCCCACTTAATACTGCAATGGTAGGCCCCTTTCCAACTTAAATAAGTGAATTGATTCTGTTCACTTAAGTAAGGGTCTTTCCAGTTTGACTGTAGTAGCACATAACTTCAGATCTTAATGGGTTTATGTGGATACGATAGTCCACGTAGTTTTCACCTGATGTGAGGAAGATGCCTTTCTTTTGCTTGGATGCTAGTCAAATCTAGTTGCTATTAGAAAAGTAGAATCAAATAGTAATAAATGCTATGTCTCTGTCTCCAAACCTCAAAATTAAGTAAGAAATATTGGCTTTCATAGCTCCTTGGGAAATCTGTACCCCAGAGCTTCCAGTTTTTGAAACTTTAGTGACAAGAATCTAATTTGAGATGAGATTCGTCCTCCAATTCCGAAACTTTCCATCCTTACATAAGAGATGGCCAATGTTAATCGTGTCATCTAGGTCAGCAATGGTCCACTTCTATGTGTAGAGATCTTGCACCCGGGAAGCGTGTCAGATCCGTCAAGGAAAGAAGCAGTGCTGCAGCCTGCTAAGAGCAAGGGTGGCCTGAAGCATCTTAGCCTGGCTTTGGGAACCAACAGAAGTCTTATTTTGTAATCTGGAGTCAGAACCATCTTGAGATACGAAAAGTACGTTTGATCATTTCATAAAGGTGTCTGAACCAGACCAGCTCCTGTGGTTCTTGGCTTTGCTGGATTTTAGGTGTCATTTCGAGTCACTGGTTTTGCAGAAGAAAGAATTCCATGCCCACGTGTATTATGTCTTCTAAAAAAACCAAACAACCAAAACATTAGAAGAAGCACAAGATACCTTCGTGGGGCTACAGAGATCCCCCCAGTTCAGGAAGAAGAATCAACAGCTGAAAAATGCATCCTGTGGAAATGAACCTGGTGGTATCCCATCGCTCGTTAGCTGGACCATACCAAGGGAGTGTGTCTACATGCAGTAGTGGCTCTGGTGTACTTCACACAAGGGCGCTAGGAAGTCTGGCTTGGGCAGATGGAAATTTAACAGGGTTCTTTGTGGTTGAACTCTTCTCCGCTTCTGCAGAGTGGCTGGAGCTACATTAAAGGGAAGCATTTGAGCATGATTTTTGTAGCTGTTCCCAGTAAAAAGTTGGGGTTTTCTGTTTTTCCATCTGAAAAAGGTGATCTCTCAGAGGGTTGAGGCGGATACGCATGTTTGAAGGTCAATGCCATTTCTCATCTAGGGCTTGCCAGCTGGCAATCTCCACCTGTAAATCTCTGAATTAACATCATGGTTTTAAAACAATTAAATTTCAGGAACAATATGTGGCTGATTAGCGATAGTGGAACTTGGTATGGGAAAAGACTCTCTGCTCAATTTTAATTTAAAATGTGTCAAAGTACGTGGCATGGTGTTATATTACTGCATATCGATGCCAAACAATGACATTACTGTAAATAGTATTAACTGGCTGGCTTAGGGAAAACCAAGAAAATTTACAGCTGATGTATCAAATTATAGCTCAGATTCCAGCTTGGAATTGTACTCTTGTCAGGAAACATGGCTAAATAAGGAGAGCGAAACGCTCATTATTTTGAGATAAGTTGGACGTGGTACTCTGGGTATTTAGCAAGTCCCGGTTTGTGTCAGACCCTGAAAGCCTCCCGTTGACACCTCACGGGATGCTTTCTGTGGCGCTGTGACTAGACCTCTTCGCTGGGTTTCAGGAAGAGGAAGAAAGCCTTTTGGGTCAATCAGAAACCAAATTCCTTGCAGATTCTCAATTCAGACAAAAAAATATCTCCAAGGGGAATAAATTTTTAACCAGGAACAGTGACCTCTCTGTGAAAGTCATATGCAGAACTAGAAGGAGGAGGAGGTCCGCTATTGCTGTGACATTTAGGAACAGGGCCAATTAGTTATTTCTGTACGATTCGCTCACTGGGCTGCCTGTGGAAGCTGGCTTCAGTCTCTACTGCATTACAATGTGCTGGGCCTAGGCTTCTACAAAAATGTTTTTTTTTTAAAAAAAGTATCCATATTTTCCAGTTGTTGAGAGTTAACCCTCTTAAAATTCTCTTCCTGCTAGTAAAGCCCATAAAGACAATGCAAAATCTGACTAGAAAAAACCAAGCCACTCTTTTTGGAAAATCCCCCCTCCCAACCAACAAACAAAAACCCAAAAAACAACTAACAAACCCTGAAGAAAATGGCTTCTATATTTATCAAGCCAGCTTGTAGAAATGTATTAATAATATAAGAGTATGTATAAATAGATAGCTTTATAGAAATGCAAAAAAATCTTAACTACCTATATGACTCAGACTAATAACTGTCAAGAAAGGAAATACAGAAATAGAAGAAACAGCCTCTGACACGGTACAAAAATGTGATACGCGGGTCAACTTCAATAGGCCATTTATTTAAAGAGTCTCCTCTAAGCAGGTACAAGTGACCTGCAAGTACTTGACCAGACAAAAGATAAAATACAACCGTTGTCGTAGGAAGTCAATAATGAAAAACGAGAAGATCAAGTAGAATCTGGCCCTGCTACTGGGTGTGCCAGCACGGCTTCTGGTCCCTGTGGTGTAGGTTCCTTCTCCCCACTCCTGGAATCCACCAGCAATGGGTGGCTGATGAGCTGGATCTCAGATGGGCGTTGGGAATGCAAGTCTGTTCTTCCACCCCTCTTTTACTCACCACTGAACAGTCTAAAGAGTTTCAGAAGAAACACACTCTGCCCCATACGTGGCTTCTTCACCAGAATGCTAGGGGAGAAATAATAGAAAAATACTATGTGTATATATAGGTATTAATTATAATTATTAGGAATTATTATTAATTATTACTATTCTTTCTGAATCCCGTGCTCCTAAAGAGGAAAATTATGTATCTGGGATAACTGGAGACTGGATAAGTCTAGAGAGTTTGGACTTCCAGCTGTCATCACCTAGATGGGTTAAACTGTGCATCATAGACATTTCAGATTTGGCGGTATCTCTACTTCTCGGGGGAAAAGAATTCTTGCTATTGCAGCAGGGCAGCTCCGCAGAACATACTCCAGGTACTCCCAGGTTCAGGAAAGGAGTGCTTGCTAGTCCTTGTGTCCAGAGCCACTGCTGAAGTAGCTCCCTAGGAAAAAGGGAATTAAGAAATCGCATGTGCTGCATGTGGTGGGTCCCTGGGGCAGAGAGAGCGTGAGGTGCTGTGACCGGGCTGTTGGAAAACTCTTCCTTTGGACCTTTGAGTGTAACCAGCCCAGAGCTCCTGAAGCTTGGGCATCCCTGTAAGGTGTTAGGCAAAGTTCATCCATCACTTATCTCTGGTTACTAGCAACAACCTTCACTTTCAACAACCTTGATAATGTTACCAGAATCTCAGAATGCTTAGCT
The DNA here is from genome assembly GCA_013398295.1 of Chionis minor. Taxonomy (NCBI): domain Eukaryota; kingdom Metazoa; phylum Chordata; class Aves; order Charadriiformes; family Chionidae; genus Chionis; species Chionis minor. The sequence continues at coordinate 504,195 of VZSF01002828.1, forward strand.
GGAGCTCCTTTTAGAGACAATTGCAGCTGTTAAAATAATTGAATTTAATTTGCTTTGCCATGGTGCCCGATTATTGTTTGTTTTCCTGAAGGTTTTAGCTTAGAAGCCTTCATAGATTTCATCTGCTGTTTTGTGAAACGTAGAACTGTGACATTCAAGATCAGTTTAGAAAGGCCGTTGGTGAATTCCGCTGGGAAGGTTTCACCGCACCCAAGCTATGGCTCCGTTGTTCTCTCATTGCACCACCTCTTTTTCCTGAAATACGGCAAAAAATTATTAAACCATGAAAAGTGCTGATTATTCATTTGCAACAATGACTTTTCTGTGGACTGTCACGAGGTGTTTTTCTTGTATCTCAGTAGGATAAAAAAAATCATAGATTATTGGGCTGAAAAAAAGAATCCTAATTTTTCTGATATATGTTTCTGTGTAAGTGCAAAATGTTGGGGTTTTGTGCTATCCTTCTGTAAACAGGAAATTGTACTCCTGGATTCCCACATGAGACACAACTATGATCACTTTTAAACTTAGTAATTCGAGTTAAGGTAACATTCCGATTCAACGGTAACTTTCCAGGGAAAGCATCTGGAGATGCTGTTTGTCCTTTCTCTGATGAAAAGATTCTCTTTTAAGTCCGTCCTTTAAAATGCATCTTTACTCTGCAGTGGATCTTCTCATGTCTAGCTCGGGGACATTACTCTTGGACTTTTCACCTCGAACCACCTCAAACAGTTCCTCCCCATCCTTGTTTTGCTGTTATATTTACATTCCAATGATATATCTCCTCTGTGCAGTATCATTTTCTGCTGCCCACTTCTTCAAATGTGATGGCCTCAGATCCTTAGCTTGTGTAAATTAGATTAGTTCTCCTCTGGCTAGGAGTAAATCAATGGGACTGCCACTGATTTACACCAGCTCAGGATCTGTCCTGGTGCTTTTAATCATTTTTATAGCGCCTCTCCAAGTAATCAATGGCATGCCTGTACTGTACTGAACTGTGGACTGAGTTCCAGCCCTAGGAGAAATTCTGGTCTTGGTTACATTGATTGAATTCCGTTTAAAGTGAAGAGTCCCATGTGTGCGCCTAGGGGCACAACTTGGACTTCTTCACCTGAATGCAGAAGAGTAATCTTCCTTCTAAATAGAAAGAAATATCTGTGTGTCCTTTTTAGATGTTGGCGCTCGGGAGGGTTCGTTACTAGTGTCTTAGGATCCACTTAGCCAAAGAAGAGAATTGTTGAAAAGTAGGTAAATAAAATGAAAGACGGATTCACGAAGGGAAGAAAGGTAAGAGTTAACTGGGTTTTAATTGCTGCCAGATTGCATCTAGTTTTCAAATGCTTTCTGGGGGAGGATACTCAGATTTCCCATCTCCAGCTGGGTTTGGGTTTCCAAATCTCTGTCAAACTAAGCCCGTTTCCTTGGTAACTCTCACTCTCCCACCTATGTATAATGACAATTGCTTCTTTCTGCTGAGCAGGGATGGTAGAGCCAAAAGAGAAAGAACAAGGTGAGTCTGCTGCACACGAACCCTCTGTGCACGTTCCACGTGGTTGGGTCTCTGTGGGTTGCGTAAGGATGACACGAATTCGGTAAGGACAGGGAAAAGACTCTGCATACAGCATGCTTTCCTCCATACTTGATACTTTTGCTCCATCTGGGTGCAGTTTTATAGATCAACAGTTGCAATGATAAATGAAAAATGTGTCTTACATATGTGGATGCTCAGGAAGTTTGGGGTTTTTTTGTAATCTTGAGACATTTTCCTTTCCCCTGTGATTACGCTTGACTCGTCCCTAAATCTATGCCTACAGTCAGTTGTTGGTTTGAGATTAGTGGCCAAGTTCAAGATCATTGGAAAGTGTGTGTGTGAGACCAAAATTATAATGTAGAACTAATATTCTGTCAGGGGTTTCTTCTTCGTTGTGCCAAAAAATAAAGATTTGTCAAGGTTTTGAGAGTCATCCCTCAAGATTTTTCCATATTTTTGCTTTGAATTTTAGACAAAATTTGAGGCGCCTGGAACCTGTCCATCTCAGTAAAAATGATGATTTTATTTCTTCTGTGCTGTGACTAATTTAGAAGTTTGCTGTGAAGACCTTCTTCATCTTTGCTGTTGAGGTTCTGCTTTAATGGCTGCGTCTGTCATATATATAGTGAGATATACTGTACACACTGAGTCTCAATGAATGGCTTCTTAATAAAACAATCAGTCTGACGATTCAGAGTCCCCCTTATACAGCCTACTTCCTTAGTTTACATTACATAAAGGAGCTGACACTTCAATTATAATTTTCATAGAATACTAATAGACTGTTCAAACATGAGAAAGGCTAAAAACTCATTCTCTCCTTCCTTGTCCCAATTCTTCATGTCAACAAAATGGTTTGCTTATTTATTGAATTGATTTTCTATTTTTTTACTTTTTTACTGTTTTAATATAAGTGCACAGTAGTGACGTAGGATACTATATCAGTTATTTCTTTTAATTCCTTAATCCACACATTTGTCCATCTGTTTTTGTATAGCTTTCTTCAATTGTTGTCTCTAGTTGATGGACATTTTTCATAGAGAGGTAAGACAGGAAGTGAGCTGCTTCTGTATGTCTCTCAACTGGATTGTCATTTCCTGTAGTTTTAGACTGTTTCTTAGAGCTTGAGTCAAGCCCAATGCACTGATGATGGGGTCGTCAGCATTTCCAGTGCTCTACGAGAGACTAAGTTTAGTCTCTTCTGCGGAGGAACACTCAGCTATGCATAAACCTAATGCGACAGTTGTTAATGAGGTTGGTCATTGGAGGTTGGATCTTCGAAGATCAGCCTTAAAACTTTTTTTTCCTGAGTGTTATATCTATAGACTGAGACAACCTATAATCCAAAGAACCATGCAGAGAGTAAACAGGAGACTAATGATACCTCTAGTGAGCGCGTAATGTTTACTTTGACTTTTATAAAGAGGTAATTTGCAAGACTGGAGATAATCCCACTATACTTTATCATTTAAATGTCACTCAGAATGTATGCTGACATGCAACTGATTAACCGCAAACTTTGGTGGCAAATTAATTAGTATTTAATCCAGAAGCTCTATTAAGATATGATTTGATAAAAATACCTTTTTTTTTTTCCAGTAGTCATTCAATTAAAATGCACAAATGATCTCGACCATCTCTGAGTTTCACATATTTTATTTAAAAGCCTAATAACCATGTCTCACTTATGAAAGTTGGCACATACACAACAAACTCCCAAGATACAGCTTGGATTAATGTGAAGTGCTTATGATAAAAGAGCAATTGTACATTTTTTAAGGAAAAAATAATGCAAATAAATATGGCTTAGATGAGTCTGATTTTAGCATCTTTTCTACACTGTTTATATTCCTTACTCTTGCCCTGTTTTGCTAAGCGCACTGTGTGTAGTTCTTAGACTATCATTTATCTTTCAGGACCTCTTTGTTTCTCTTCTAAAATCAATGGGCTTAAAAGAATGTGACTTAAAAAAAAAAAGATTTTTGTGCTTCTAGATGGAATTCTGTGTAAATAATTTATCTTCTTGCAGCAGTTTTCTTTTCTTTCTTCAGCATCCTTCCATCTACTACTTTCTTATTGGAGCCCGTAATGATATTCTCTTTGCAGATAAGAGTTATTCTGCTGCAAGCTCTCTGTGAGAACAGTTGTGCCTTTATGGTGAGAATATTAATGCGCAGTTCTTGTGACAATGGCCACTGTTCAACAAGAAAGAGCTTAGAATTTATTTGGGGGAGGAGGGAAGACACAGGCTGTAGGCAATAGAGCTGTATGTTATTAAAGTCTACGTGTGCCTTCCTTTAAGTGATTCAAGGATTTATTTGTCTCTTTTCTTTTTTTAATTTTTTTTTATTCGGTGGAACCCCATGTTACTGTTCTCATGTCTACAGTCATCAGATGTGTATGTGTTTTCTCACCAGCTAGAGCTGAAAAAATGTGCTCTTGCCTTTCCAGGTTTTATCTGGCAGCGTCCTAACAGCCAAGGATGATGTGGCTTTCAAAATCTCAGATTTTGTCAGGTTTTCCTGTTCAGGTCCTCACTGATAGTTTTCAGAAACCTGTGCTCACACATCAGGAACAGTGTCCCTGGTGAACAAGGAATAAAACAACGTACACATAAATGAAAAAAAGGAAAGACTTGTCACAATAAGTCAACCTAGATCAAATCAAGAGAAGTGCCACTCGCTTGGGCTGTACCCAAATTAAAAATCTTTGCAAATTATGCCTTGAAACTGAACAATGGTAGTAGGTTTCTAATGTAAAAATATGTGCAAAGCTGTATTTTCAGTGATGGACAAGAGTGGTTATAGTAAGCATGTCTCTCCAGCACTGGGAATAGGAATTTCAGTACTGGAACTGGAAAAGTGTTCATGAAGATATTGGCTCATTTTTTGTCACATATTCATCGATGGAGAGGCCTTTCATGTTTCATTGTTTCCCAGAGCACCTGTTGAGACACAAATAGACAGTATCAAAACGGAATGGGGGAACTGAAATTACAGAACTTTTGTTTAGTCGTCTCAAGACACGTCTGCTGTGTTTGCTGGCATGTTCTACCACTACTTGCCATCGTGATCACTCTAGCTGAGGTCCACTACCCTTCAGAGATCGGGGCCTGCTCTGAAACTGATTTATTCATTTTAACTTATATAAACGGACCTACTTCTGACACCTTGACATATATCTTTTATTTCCGTATATCTAATCATGTGCTAAGGCTACACTCTTGGCTGGTGTAAATCAGGACGGGTTCAGTTAGGACCAAGTCAGCACCCAAGCTGAGAATCTGGTCTCCAGATTTTCACTGGAGTACTGCGCGGTGGGCCGTGGCCTTGATTTGCAGTCATCTCTGAGAAATGGAAGAAGTTCCCATAGTTACCTTGTTCCAAACTCAGTATCTGCTTCTCATTTAAACAGCAATTGCCGTGTTGCCGTGCTTAATATTTTAGTTTCTGTCTTTGCAGTATTTCTCAGATACTGCAAACTTTCTTCTGAGCCTTTCTGGCTCCCTTTCAGCAGTGAAAGTCAGCCTACTGTTGCTAAATGTCAGCAACACAACTACCCACGCTGGGACTCAACACCTCCCCTCCCTCCCTCCCTCTGTCTGTCTCCTTTTTCCGTGTGGCAAATGACAAGTTTTCAGGAAAAGCACAGCAGGTGCTTGTGCTCTTGTGTGTCTCGGTGAGCTTCCAGGAGCTCCTAATGGCAAATGAAGGTGATATTTCCCTAGAGTACCCTCGTCACCCAGTTTCCAATATAAACTAACCAAGGGGTTGACATCATCTGACAAAACATTATTCTTGTCAAGCTTTTAACCTTATTGTTCCACATAACTAAGGCAAAACCTTGCCCTGGAGCCAGTGAGCGTTTCCCAGTGAAGTGCTGGAGCGCTCGGTGAGGTTTTGTTCCTAGATGAGTTGTATGTTTTAGCATCTGTATTTAATATGGAATAGTATGTCCTCCTTCTTAGTGGGAAAGAAGCGTCCTCAACCTTTACCTTCAACGTTATCCCCCTATCTTTTTTTTAATGTCCTTCTGCTCTTCCTCCCTCTGCTTTGTGCTTCTGCGCAGCCTTTCGCGCAGCTCCCGCTAAGAGCAGAACTGCCGAGCGTGAGGCCAGCGCCTGCTTTGCCGGGACGAGGCACATCTGGGCTGCGGCGCAAGCGGAGGAAACAGCCTCGTTGTCCTGGCTCTGCCTTCAGCATGGCTGGTCGTCGAGCTGCCACCTCTGCAAGGGGCAGCACCCGCCGCCCTGCCCGGAGGAGCACGGCAGGGCAGCAGCCTCCGGAGTCCCCGCACCCTCTGCGGTGGCTCGGGACCAGCTTTCCCCTCCTGCGCAGGAGGAATGTCGTTATTCGAAGGGAATAATGGTGAAGATCCCTGTTGTCGTGCTGCCCCACTTCGTAGCGCTGCCGCCGGAGGGACTAACCCGAGACAGCGTTCAGTGAAGGCGCTTGGCATTCAGTGCCATAGTAACTGCAGGGCCACCGAGCAGAGCCGGCGCTGGAAAACCCGGCTGGGATTTGGATGAGACGTGCAGCTAGACTGCTGCTTTTTAATACATTTCAGCAGTGTCTGAACTTGATAGGGAAAGCTGACATGAGTAGAGCTGAGCCCTAGCTTTGACTGCAGTGTTGTCATTCCATCTGCAGCTTGATTTTTAAGCAGCAGCTGTTTTGCAACCTCTGGGTGTGATTGAAATAAGAGCTAAACATCCTTAATGCATCAGGTTACCTTGTTGCTTTCTGTCATGTAGCTGCTGGAGGCATAAGGGAATGAAGGGTCTGATTATCAAATGTGCTAGAAAAATATAAACTTGACGCGGACTTTCAGGTGAGCAAAGATAGAACTATGAAGTAGTTCCATTTGCTTTGTCTTTGCTGCACTTAAATGCATTGCATTTTATGTTGAATATGCCAACAACATAAATGTGTACTGCAGGAAGTCTGCAGGAATACTGGTCAGAAATGTCCTCGTAATTTGATAATTTTTCTCCTTATGGCGGTTTGTTGCACTGAGCAGATACTCAGTTTGTCTAGTCATGTAATCTAGAAACATCTAGTCGCAGTAATCTAGAAATTTTCTGTCATGGTGAGCTCTCAAGAAGTCTCAGCCTTTGATAGAACAGGGCTGTTGGATTAAACACTAAATGGAGCGGTTCCTTTCATGAAACAAAGAAGTGCCTTGATCAGGTATTCAGCCGTGGAGTCTCATCCCTATTACCGTGCACGTGCGCGTCAGGCATGCCATTTCTTGGCGAGAGGTTACAGCATTCATCATAGCTTGAGTTTATAAAAGGATTTCCATTGAGTTGATCAGATACCTGTCTGACTTTGCTGACAGATCGAGTCAAGTATCTTTTCACTTGCAGATTGATTGGAGTGTAAGATTAATTTAGTGTCTTTCAAATCACTTTGCTACAAATCCTTTTATTTTACCCTTTGCTTGCCCTGAAAAAAACCCTTGCTGTCTTTTTAATACAATGCATAATGGATCAGTTAACCTATATTACTTCCCGACAATTTTGTTACAAAGCATATATTAAAATGTGATTAAGAGATATATGGAAGGAAATATACTTTATTGTTAGTAGTCAAGGTTAGAGGAGAAGCATTGTTCTGTAATCCTATTTGTGTTTTCACAGTTGTATTATTATTTAAGGGAACTGACCTTTTTTTGCCTTTGGATAAGAAAGGGGAGCATCTGCCAAAGGGCGTATACAAGTGAGCCCTAAAATTATTCAAATCGTATTACTAGGATAAAATAGATGAGAGTGTGACCGTGCGTTTTCTTTGAGGCTGTATCTGGTGTACTTGAAATAACGAGTTCTCTTCCACCTGCTGCAGAGAGAACCCCAGCACTAGATGTAGAAGGCTGAGGCTTTAGCACAAGCAGGAGCCGTCGTGGCTGGTGTGAGGTGTTAACACTGGGAATGAAAATAACTTCCAGTAAAGATTGTAGCTTCTCACTGGTGATGTGTTGACACCAATATTTGTAATAGGTAAATGACCATGTTTTTCCGCTGAATACCTGAAATATTGAAGGTAAAGTTCATCCGTTTCAGGAGCTTCAATTACCTGAACTGATACAAGATTCTTTGTACCTCTTTTTCCTGTAGCACTGGTAAATATTATCTTCATTGTTCACAGCGAATGAGATTTTCTGGTTTTGAGTAATTTGTTCCAGTATCTGAAATTATTGTTTATGCGAGACAAGGAATAAGGACATTTTGTTTGGAATTTTTCATAGGTTTTGCATGCTATAATTCTCTAATCTACTTCTATTGTTTCAGTTCTTTAATTGTTTCTGCTAACACTTATATCCTGTACAACCTCTACAAGGAACGTAGCTATTTTAAGGATATACATAAAAGCTGGCAATTACATTGTCTTATCAAGTTTTTGCAGCCTATTAAGTTGCTCAGTGGTACTGGAAATGATTAGACTCAATATTGTAGGAATGAGAGTCTAGAACTGGAACCTGGGCTTTCCAGGCTCTGATATCTGGGAACATTCTACCTGTTGAATAGTTTCAGAAAACACTGGCAAAGATAAATGCATTGAGGGTGGGATTGAAAACGCACACGTTTTAATAAAAGCAACTGCAGCTCCTAGCTGTGGAAGGCGAGCGGAGGACTGGCTAGACCTCCCGTGTAGTTTGGGGGGCTCCTAAGTAATGCTCCTCTGCTTTGCCCAAGAAGAGACGAGTGAACATCTTGAAGATGAGTTAACACACTGTGGGCTCCAGCCGCAGCAAGGGGAAGCGCAGTCCTTGGCTGGCAGGCAGCAGACGTGGTCTGAGTTCCTTCCTGGACAGTGGAGCAGCAAGATCCTGCGCCGGGAAAGGGAACGGCTGCGCTTCTGCCTTGGGGCGGCAGCAGAGGCTTAGCTTTCCCCGTCTAGTTTCTTCTTCATTCCTCATCTTTTGGCTGATCTAGAGTGGCCAACTGTTTACCACTAAAGGATTCTGTGGGGCCGTGCTAACCTGTAAGGAGTAAGTGGAAAATTAAAGAAATTAAAATACTTTTACAAACCTATCAAACTTTAAAAAGTTTGATAGATCAAAAAAAAATGCCAAGTGAAGCCCTGGAGGGTTTACCATGGAAAGCACTGATTTGGCCTGCAGAAGACACCCTGACATCAAAGTAAGCAGACCTCTACAAGCTGCTAGGAAGCAAAGAGATGCATTACGCGTATTGCTAGAACAAAAGGTGCTGCATTTTAGCCATACTCCCGGCAGGAGCGGGAGAAGGGACAGCCGGTAGGACTGCGGGGGCTGGTGCGTAGCCATCAGCTGGCTTTTCAGTTTCATAGTGCAGGAAGGTCTTGGAGCTTTTATCTGCACAGCTCCTGAGTTTATTATACCTCCTTTTTATTTTTTCTATCTCTCTGTTTAAAAATGAGATGCGTCATTTCTGCCAGGTGAATTGGGCTGAACAACGCTGGGATTCTGTACAAAAAGGGAGACATTTCTTGAGGGAGGCAGGACTGCAAGCGTGCAGGATGCTGAGGAGCTCAGGTTAATGTGCTGATCCTGACCCACTTAAGTCTTTTGTCTGCAGAGGAAAAACTTTGCATTTTCTAATGTTCTGATGGCAAAATAAACCAGTGGAGAACCGGGAGACATATGTTGGACAGCTGCTGCGAGTCAGCCCGGCGTGAGGGTGGAGCAGTCTGTGTCTACTCTCTGAGTAGCTATTATGTTGCTAGAGTCCAAAAACTATAAAAAAGTTGGATGTTGGTTTTAGCTGGAAATTTTCTTTGCCTAAATTAGGCTTCCCAGATGCTACGGAATAATTTGGTGAAGATAAATAATGTACAGAAAGAAGAGCTGCTTCTAAAAGAACTTTGCAGTAAATGACTTTCAAATGCGTGTATACGTACATATATATGTATATGAACTTAACCAAGCATTTGCAGGCTCTTTCAGAGGTAAGTATTTTTGATTTTTCTTCGAGAAGCCTTCATCATGATTAATTATTGTCAAAGCCTTCATCTGGAGAGATAAATAGATATACAATTGTATATTTGTACAACATGTGACTTTGCATAGTTTATATGAACTTATTTCTGAACATCCCTGTTTGAACTTACAAAAATTCAGTCTCGCTCTTCTTTTTTAAATAGTCACCAGCTGTGTTATTTTCTTTCATTCATTCAGCTAATTTTTTCCATATTTAAATAGCTTGAGAGCTATGTTAAGGCTTCATTCTGTTCAAAACTCAAATTAAAATTCTGATTTCTGCAGTTCCTGGCATTACTGACTAGCACTTTAGTGACTAGCTCTGATCTTTTTACTAAAGAGTTTACATGACAGTTGCAATTTTAGAGGGAAAATAAAAATAAGCAAACAGCCTTTTCCCACTGACATGGCTGTTTACAACACAATGTGGTTGTCTTCCTCGTGTTCGTGACGTAGTCACCCACTTTTCCGTTGTGGGACGTTGAATTTTACTTTGAGTATATTTTAAAGAGAAAGAGTTTGCGGGGATTTTTCAACACACCATATACTATAGTTTTACAAATGGAATATGGTGACTCTAAACAACTGTTTTACCCATCCAAGCTGGCTGAGGAAATGCAGGTAGGCATATCTGTTCTGAATTTCTCAAATTTCACTCACTGGTTGCCATTTAGCAACCAGAAAGAAATACGGGGCTTGTAAGGTGTGGGAGAGCAGCCGCCTTTGACAGGCAAAAGGTCCAGTCCGGGTCATTTTCTTTGACGCCAATAAGATTTGACTAAGACACAAAGAGGCTGGTACACAACATGGAAAAATCCATCTCTGGTCTGAATGGAGTTTAAGCTACTGACCCAAGACATTTACTACAAGGTGTTCCGGGGCAGTCCTGAAGATTTGGTGACTGGTGGTGTTACTCTCGTCTCTCTCAGACGTCTGTTAAATCAGGATAGATTCTTTACTCAGTTTAGAGAAAATGAAGTGCTAACACCGAGTGCAGGGAGAGAAGATTTATTTAAAGCACTTGTCCCTCTTTGGAAGACAAAGCAGTGGATTTAAGTTAAAGCTGCCAATATGGATCATGCTGAAGATAAGCTACATTGCAACCAGCACTGTCAGCCGTTTGCAGACTTGTCCTTGGGCTTGGCTGAAGAGGCTCTGAGATCCTTCCCTTGTTCCGGATTTTCAATTCTATAGATTTCTCCATGAAAGGAACTTACAGATAACCTCAGCCTTGATTATTTGTCAGAAGGTTATGGTTGTTTCTGTGGAACGCGCCCCTGGAGGGGGTTACTTGTAATGCTGATCCCTCTGCTGGCTGTTCAGACTCTGCCACCCTTCAGCTCCGTGCGCCCAGATCCATGCCGGAGCGAAGGGCGCTCCTGTCACCTTGCTGGAGGGTGACAGGGACCGAGAGAGGATGCCTGGCCTAAGCTGGGTCAGTCGCGAGTATTTCTGCTTGCGCATGCAGGATCTGTGAACATCTCCCCATCTCAAATGATTTGAAGGAGACGAGTAGTCTTACTCAGAAGCAAAAAAGAAGGTCTGTGTTACCAAGCCAAGATTTAATCCTTCAAATCAGATTTTGATGTGGGAGAAACCCATGGAAGAATGCAAAATAGTTAAAATAACAGTATGAATCTTTAAACTTTTTCAAGCATCTCATTTCCGGTTGCATCCTCACTAGCCACGTGTCTCCACTGACCTCCCCTCTGCGTAGCTCCGTCCTGCCTCACAGCCTGTGGTACCTCCTCTTGTTCCCACCTGCCAGTTGCTCAGCTCTTCTCCTTCCCCCCTCCGTTGCCTCTCATTCAGTTCTTTTTGCCCTCAGCATTCCCTTTTTCATGGCCATAGTGATTTGGAAAGGCCTTTTTAGAGTGAAATACGAGTCCATCAACATCCCTGCAAAACCGTTTTCAAGTTACTGTGGTGCAGCACGGCTCACGGTAAGCCACGCTACCGGGTGCAGCACCCATCCCACAGGATGGGGGCTTATCATCGGCCGGTGCTGGGGTTCCTGGTGTGGCCTTGAAAGAATAACTTCAGCTGCCAGTTACAAACGGCTTGCCATGCTGGTGGAAAGGATGCTAACCCAGAGACAGTTAACGTTCCGCACCTTCTTTTAAGCCTGGATTACTCAGGCAGACTGGCCGCCTGTTTGCTCTGTCTCGCTGTTGGCCGTGGCTCTTCTCCTCCATCTGTCTAACGTGCAAAAGCAGTATCATATATGTCAAAAAATAACAGAAGCTTAAATTTCAGCACGTAAATCCATTCTGAGACGATCTTCTAAGAAGGAGGGACCAAATACAGAACAAGAGGAGAACGTGTAGCAATATGATGATGAGACAGTATTATAAGTGAATTAAGAAACTTGCTCCCCTTCTCCATTCTTGTGCCTTTTAACTATTGAAATTGTCCAAAGCAGAGGCATATATAACACAGCCAGTTGAAGGGGTGCTGTCAGCCAAGTTGATCTGGTTGCTCACAGGTCTTACAATACAAGCAATGACATTGGTTTTAACTAATGGAAGGCAGAAACGAGAGTGTCTGTATCACATCTGTGCGTTTTATGATTTCATTTAAAGTTTTATATGTCACTACTCTCTTTATGATGTGCTTTTCTCTCCTTTAATACCTCTCTTACTTCTACTAAGAGAAACTGCTTTGCCTTTGCCTTTTGACTATCGTCAGGCTTGACTGGCCGCTCAATCCCACCGAGTAGACAACTCGTAGTACCGTATGCATTTCGATGTCTCAACACTGTATTCCAACTTCTTCCTAAGCGGGTGATTATTTTTCGGTGAGAAGTGTTCTCGGTGCCTTGCCCCAGATCACGCTGGCTGCTGGCAATGCAGCACTGGCTCTGACACAGCAAAGCTAATTCGAGGTTTGGCTTAGCAAAAGGAAACAAGTATTGAACACACCAAGCTCTTACCTATCCAGGAGGCAGCATAACAGCTTGCTTTATTCATAACAGCAAAGAAAACTCTCTAGATCTTAAACTGGATATTCATTTAGATCGCAGGGAGGTAGTTAAATTGGGCAAGCTGAAAAAAAATGCTCCCAGTTGTTTGTCCCTAAATACATTTTCTTCTGGACACTCTTCCTGAATTATGTTATATTTGGACGTCTGTCCCAATATAAAATGAAACATTTGTAGGTGTGATTCCTGCTTCCCCCCCGCCCGCCCCCCCAAATATCCATTTTCCAGGCACCTCTGATGAAAACTGTAATTCAGTCTGCAGTTTTGATAGCACCAGAAGGAAGGATTGGAACAAATACGATCGTACTATCTCCATTTCCATGCTGTGATCCATCAGTTCATTATGTCAAGGTCAAAGCTAAAAATTTTAAACTCTTTTTATTTTACAAAATGGAAAATGTCAGGATTAGGAACAGTGTTGACAGAATCAATGCTACAAAGCATCATTTACGAGAGCGGCAGAACATATAAATGCTGTGAAGTTCTTAGCTTTGAAGAGAGGAACATGTTCCTCCCCAACAGGGCAATATGCATGTATATTAATGCCCTTACTAGGCAAGGTTTTATGGCACCTTAGTTTGCTACCAACATATCAATCCCTCTGATTTAGATTTGTTTTGACTTTTCCCTTTCTCCGGTACATTCCTCCTTTCCTGTCTTAGAAGTTAGAGATCAATTTAAGCAACCTTCTGCCCTTTGAACTTGCTTTCTCTCAGAACTCAAGGCAGTCTAAAAGGCTTTTCTCGCGAATGCCGGGGTACTATAAATGACAGCCACCCTTTGCCCGTGTGTCCTTTCGCCTTGGAGTGCCGCCGCAATGGAAAGGTACAACTTACATATTTTGTGGGGGATGTTTCGCCTTGCCTTATTGTGTGCTTTCAGATCCTTAATTGAATTAACAAAGTTTTCTATGTATTTTTTTGAAAAGCAACGAACTGACTTCAATACAAGTCTACAGTAAACAAAAAGGCAAATAGTAGAGTCGCTGTTCCTTTCATTCCATTAAGTATTTAAGCACATACTGCATTTTATTTGGAATTTCAGCGAGACCTTAGCAAATTTTAAAATATCTTTCTCAGTCAGCTAAATAAGCTAATAAATTGAAAACAAAGACGACAGAGGCAGCCCAGCATTTTAAACGGCAGACCTCATCCCTTGCCAGTCCTTCTACTGCAAAACCTGCAAAACAAACACATAGTAAAGCAGATGTCTGAATTCTGAGCAAAATATTTTAAAACAGAACTGCCTGGCTGAAAACTAGGAAGGTGGCATTGATCCCAGGAGAAGTTTTTTTGGTAGTGGGGTTTTTTTTTCCTTCCCTTTAAAATTTCATCCTGATTTAACCATAATTAATTTGCCGAAACTCCATTATTCATTCAACTTTCTCCCAGCCGTAATGTATGACTTTGTCTCCCAGTAATTAATGATTTAAGCATTTCTTAGGTTCTGTTTTTTTCAAGCTGAGGCCTTTGTTTAGAAAAAATACCTTTGGAAATATTTGGGTTTTTTAGGCAAGTAACAATGTTGTGACAGTTGTGTTAAAAACTCTGTTGTCCAAAGCCTCTCTCGTAGACTTAGATATCCATCTAATTCTCTAATTCAGAGTTGCACTTAGAGATTACAGTGGTCAAATTTTCATCTTATTTTTTTTGTTCCAAATGACCTGAATTGGTAACAGCACATCTTTGTCTGCAGCCCGTGCTGCCTCACGCACGTAGTCGCTAACCTGGCCCGGCTCTTCCTCGGCTCTGGTGTGGCACTAGGATGGCTGTGGGAAGCTCCGGTAGGTCTAGGCTCACGGTGTAGTTAGGGTGTAATGTCAGCAGTGGCAGTTGTAGTCCCATGGGCTTTGTGCCAAGTACGTTCTGGGAGCTGTGGGTTGCGTCCCCAGCTTGGGAATTACCCTTTGGTCTGGGTGGAACTTGGTCCACAGCCATTAATACAATACAGGGAAATAAGGATGAAAGGAGAGGCTGCTTTGGCTGCCATGAAAGCACCTCCGTCCATATTTCCCTTTTTGTATGAGATGCTGCTTCTGCTGCCGCTGCCAAGCTCGTAACTTCAAAGTCCTTTCTGTCCTTGGAAGCCAGAACGCTGTCTTGGTCTCCATACCCCATCTTCCTCGGCAGCTGCTGTTTGATTTGGCTCTTATATCTGCCTATATCTTCTTGGGTTGCCCCGAGCAGATTTTTATTCTTACTGAGTTTGTAATCTCTCTTTGTAGTTTTATCACTGTCCTGTTTTTTATGGATTTATTAAATTTTTTTCTTGAGAAGACTGTTTTGCTTCACAAAATACCTAGTTCATTCCCTAAGAGATTCTTCTGCGCATATGAAAGATTTTCCAATTCCATGTTGGTATATTAATTCTTGTTTGTTCAGCTTGTGATTTTATTTCATTTCCTTACATTCCCACTTCAATTTACTTCTGTCTCTTTAAGAATTCATTCAGAACGTGGGTTTGTACAAGATATCACAGCTTTAATCCATGGACTCCTGCTTAGGTGTTTTCCTGTTTCTACTGAAGACACTAATCTTCCTTTACAATAAAACAACTTAATAAGCTGCAGAAAATTGATAAGGCAATTTAATTGCCAGTGCTTATGTATTTTCTTAGTATAGCTAAAATCCCACCAAAGGCGATATACAAGTGGTACCAGAAACTCACGACTAAATAACTAAAATAGTGGGAGCAGATTAGCAAATACAGTGTAAAAAAAAAAACAAAACAAACAACTAAAAACAAAATTACAAGACATCTTTACAAAGTTTCTTTTATTTATTCAACTTTTATAAATATCACAGAGAATGATAACTTGGTTTATAAATTGAAGGAATAAAGTGAATGTGCCAGCATGAAAAAATATAAACAATTATATTGTCAGTCATTGTTTGAATTATTCATTTGAAATATCTTTTAAGAGTTTTTCATTGCGTCTGTAAGGCAAAGAAACATATTTATAGGAGTAAAATGTACTGAATAATTATTGAGGTATGCATCAAAGAATTCTTTTGATTATGTTAGAATAAATATTCCAAACTGCCACTTCTGATTTTATTGTCAAGTGTTGGAATATTTGATGTTTTCTATAAGGTTTCAAACCCGAGGCAAACAAATTTATAAAAAAGACCAACTTTTATCTTTCAAAGGAAGCGGATGGCTGTTGTGACTGACTCAGAAAAATATAAATGTAATTAAAAAGTTGACAAATAACAACCTAATCAAAAATGTATTTCCATTAATGGGAACCAGTTCCAATATTTGAAAAATTTGTGATTGTAATTCCATGTCCTCTACTACTAGCCAGACAAGACTTTCAGCCTACACTGATTTATATACAACTTCATATTCCAGATAGTTAGGATGTGTATGAAAATCTGTCCACTACAAATACACAGATCATATTCTGTCTCTTGAAAAGCACATACTCAATCCCCAAAGTAATTCTCAAGATCTATATGGGGGGGGCGAAATTGCAGCTTCTATGAAGGCCATGGAAAGTCAGCTTTCGCTAGCTGAACTTGACTAAAAGTTAATTAAGGCTAGTTCTAGAACCAGCCAATCAAATCACATATCAACAAACCCACTTTTTTAATAAAAATATCCTACTAGGGAAGCACTTGGAAAATAAAAGCAGTAAACCAGAGAAATATGTGTCATGAAATATACAGAGCACATAGTAGAAAAATCAAATACATCAATTATTGCAATATTAAAAAGCTCCATAGTTTAAAAGAACTTCAACACTCATCTAATAATTGCATTTTAAGAGAAACGTGCAATAGAAATATCCACTCCATTCTAAATTTTCTGAAAGAGGAAAAGTTTCAAAAATAAGTCGGGGGAATTTGAGGCGTTTTTGGAGAAAGGAGGGAGAGAAGCATGAAACATTCAATGGGAAGTGCAGGTAAGAAAAAATAATAGCTATTTCAAGTTGTCTCTTGGTGCAAAATTAAGTCTTATAATGAAATTTTCAGTGCACATTCAGTAGCTGTAACTCAGATCAGACAGAGTCCCAGGTCTCTCGATCCCTTTGCTGTTAACAATTAACAGGGTCAGGATCAAGAGACCCAATTAATAAAGAATAACTCTCCAAAAGAAAAAAAGATTTTTGCCTTTGAATTCAGTGGGATGAACATTTACTACCGAGTTCAATCTATACCAGTGCAGGCAATATAAAATATTTGAAAACCATCATAGAAATATTGTGTAAGTATTAAAATTGATAAAATAGAAAAAGATCATCACTGATTCCCAGGTTTTGACTTTTTATCTTTCATCCTTTCAGTTCAAAGTCATGATTATTTGCACGTTTGTTATTAAAAGAGAACTGAGTATTCTTTTTTAAATGTAGTGAAGTTGGTGAATTGAATTTTTTCACTTTCAATTATACAGGTTTGGATATAAAAATGCTTCAAAGTATGCTGTTAATCTCTTACAGTCAAAATAATGGGTAATTGGAACAGAATGTCTTTTTTATCTGGCTGCATCTAGCTATCAAACAAATCTTTCTGTTAATTGTTAAATCATAATGACTTCAAAAGACGTTTCTCAAGTCGGCGGTGGAACTCTGCTAGCCTGATCTCCACCGGGCACTGTGGCTGCGCTCAGCCGCCTCGTCATTAGTCCTCTCAGCTCTGCACCTACTTTTATTCCCCTGAGTTAATGAAAGGGAGCATATTTTCTGAGAAAGTAACCTTCTGAAAAGGAGTTTCACAGGTGAGGTTTGAGAAGATCCAATTGTTTTGTAATAATAATGATTTTTCAGTACCAGTTCCTTAGTTTTCACAAGTTGTTTCCTGGTGGTGCTCAGGTAGCGTTAAAAGTGAGCGGAACCGTGGCGGTACCCGATTTCTAAATCTCCTCGCTTTTGTGGGAAACAGACTGAGGCGAAATCCTGGATAATTTGGTCAGGCAAAACACCATCTGAGCAACGAGGGAGTTTGGTTTGGGCATTTGATCAAGCAGAGCTTGATCTGTCATGTTAAATGGGGACAGTGATTGCACGCGCAGAGGAGCGCGCAGACACGCGTGGAAAGCTGTCACGTCTCATCCTGCTCGTGACGCTGCGGTTTAGCTTCACTGACAGACTCCACCTTCACGGATTCCACTTCCGAGAGCCTCTGGAAAAAATGTGCACAAGGAGTGCCGCCGCTTTTTGGCTGTTCTGAGGAACGCCAGTTCAAAGAGAGCCAGACCACGGGCCACCGTAATGCCGGCAGGAACGTGCGCGGAGAAGCTGGTGAGCGGATTCTCGGCTCCAGCCGATCGGCGCCTCGGCTGCCTCCCGGCAACTTGGTTGGGTTTGAAGGATCGTTGGAGAGCATCGGCCTGAGCCAAGAGCAGGCTGATAGCTCTCACACTACGGACTGATAGCGAGCATTAATTTCCCATTATATGCTGATATTAATTAAATCTGTTGAGACTCTGTGGTAGAAGTACAGACATTCAGAGGCAGAAGTGAGAAAGGCAGTTCATGTGGCTTCAGCTTCCTGTGGCATCCCGTTCCGGAACAACGGAGAGGAAGGCAGTGGTGTTTCCCAGTAGGTGACACAGGGAGAGTAGGCAGATGTGTGAGACGATCAATAAATGGGCAGCGTAAGGCACTGAGGGAAAGATCTAATGAAAGTACGTTAAAGAGATCATGTTTAGGTACAATTCAGTCTGGTCAATAAGGAGAACAAATGCTTCGTGAGCCTGCTGTGGTGCAACGTTCTCCAAGATTGGCCTCCTGCGTTGCCATACACATACACAGGGTACGGTTCTTTCATGGGGGATTTTAATCAAATATTCCAAGACCATTTAGCTTAAAATTTAGTCTGAGTTCATTTGGCTGAAGCCCTTTTTACACATGTACTATAAAGTGTGTTGATTTGCTTTTTTTGTTCCAGAGATATTTAAAAAGTAAAAGTGACTGTGTTTTCATATGGTATTTTGGAAAACAAAGGGATTCTGTCATTTGAAGAATATCAGTCTCTTGTCTACATGAAGTGCATTAGAGATCATAGCGAAGTGAACACTTAAAAGATCATCAGCTTGACACTGTCAAGAAAATTATTTTAAATTTTTGCTCGAACTTGTCCCCGCAAGGGTCTCTTTCTGCCTGTGCCTCTTTTTATTTGTGAAACCTACAGCTGTGGTGCTTCGCTTGCCTTGAAAACCATAAAAACGCAACAACAAAGAAAAAAAGCAACTCAAAAACATTGAAAGAGAGTACAAAATAGCTGCTATTCTGTTCCCTGGGCTCTCTGCTTAAGAGCTCTATTCACTTAAAACATTTTCCAGCTCCTGAAACACTTGATTAAAGTCAATTGGGAAAAAGATAAGCTCTTAAAAGTGCTAATTTGTGACTCAGAAAACTTGAATAAGTCTAAATATGAAATTTTCTGTTGCTCTGTATTCATGATTATGGGGCTTGTTTGCAGAACGTTTTAACATTTCTTTGCACGCTCTCTGTGCCTACCTCTGCCTTGCGCCGTGTATTTTTGAGGCGTTCATTAGTACTGCGTTGCAGTTCAGTGAGCCGCTCCCCCAGCCTGCTTTCAGTCTCTTGGCGTTTTAGAAATTCTCCTTCAGAGCAGAAGGCAGGTGTTTCTGGCCTTTCTCTTTCTCTGGGCACACAAGCCCATATGGAGTCCTTGCTTGTCCTCGTGCTCTAGACTAACAGTTGAACTGATGCTCTTGTTCGATGTCCTCCTTCTTAGGCGGTGGTCGCGCGGATGAAACTTGGGAAGAGAACCAGGACGAGCCGCACCGTGATGGATGTGTGCAAACAAGCAGGCTCTGGGTTGAGAAGGTGAGAAAGCAGCAGGCCAAGCACTAACGGTGACTTTGAAGCTGCGGCAGATCTAACTGCACCTCCCAGAAGTATGTTTGCTACCACTGGAGCAGAGTGAAATGAATTTTGGGGAACATACCCTGTGTTCGTAGCTTTTTCTGAATTAAGCTAGCTTAGCTTTCAGTGTCTTAACCTCTTCATGTGTCAAGCCTAATTTATTTTTCATGCTGAAGGCATCCTCTACATACTCTCTTCTTTCCTACCTTGAAGGTTGTTAAACATCTTCTAATCTAGTAATTCCTAACTCTTCTGTCTTTTTGCAAGAATGAAATTATCACCGCATATCTTAGAGATAACCCTACGCCTTGTCTCTCGCACCTCCCTTCTCCAGTCAACCCCTGTTCCTTGTGGCGTATTTGTGAGAACCCTGGTTTTAACAGCAGTTCCGTATTTGCCTTAGGAAGAGAATTCACTCCTTCAGCTGAGAGTTTCTGGTCTGCCCTTGGGCTGCCATATAGTCCTGGTGTATAAGCGCTAGTGACTTACGTGCCACCTGCCCGGGGAACAGCAGCAGGCTTCCGAGCACTTGAAGGCCTTTTCAAAATCTTGAAAATGAATATTTAGTTCCTGGGACCTTAGACCCTGTCTTCCATCCATAAGCATATCGTGCATGCATCATATAAATTAAGAGCTGTTTCTGAAATTATTCCTACATTACTCTGGTCTTGAAAAGCGTTATGTCTTTTCCCCTCATGCAATTAGAATCTCAAGTGTCAAATCTGTTGCTTCAGTGGTGGTGGTGGTTTCAGAAGTGCTGTAAGGCTTTCGACATTTTAATTCCTGGCAAAGCACTGGCGTGCCACTAATGCACGTGTGTTAACACTTGAGACTACTGACTGCATGCATTAAAATCCAGAGCCCCTGGATTTCCTAACAAACCGATGCATACAGTACAAACAGAACTCTAATTCCAGGTTAAACAAGTAGCTGCTGGTCTTTCCCTTTTAGTATTTCATATCTATCTTTATATATATAGATATATAAAATTAATAAAAATCATGTATGAAATAACGTATTTATTCACTCATGAACAAAAGAGCTTAGCTGTATATAAAACACAGGCATCTTCCAGAGATGCTTAAAGGAACTGAAGTAGCTGCTGAAAGCTGTAAATAAATGAATCTTTCACAGCAGTGCTAAATAATGAACATGATACAGGCATAACTAAAAACATAACTTTGGATGATATTAAATTTATATTCATAACAAATTAATTCCAAAGGTTGTCTGTTTATGAAAGGATTTCTGTTTGGTTTTAATATTGCATATTTAGGTTCCTGTTCTGTAATGTTTTCATTGAGAAAATACAGGACACGGGAAAGAATCGATTCCTTGGGGGTATTGCTGGACAAAGGAGGTTGTGGAATGTGAAAGACACTAATGGGGCAGTATGGTATGTAAAAAAGAAGTATTGAGGAGCAATCAGTATTTCAGAGGATTTGGACCCTCTGTTAATGTGATTTACAGGTTGAAAGGCTTTTCAGAAATAGGCAGTTTCTTTAGACTGAGAAATCAGGGGAGCTAACTTGCCTCATTTCTATTCCCTTGATTGTACTACAGTGTTGAAAGGACTGACCTTTGTAGAAAATCAGCCCATTAATTGTGTTATGATAGCTGTAAGAGGAGAGTAATTACTTAACACCTTAAAATAACAAGGAAAGCAAGCATCTCAAAATATAAAATAAAGTAAAAAAAAATCTACGTGACCTCCATCCACTAAAAGGTAGCACAGAACCAGGAAACAAAAGCCCAGACTCATGGGCTGCCGCAGCTTAAAGAACACCAAGAAACTGCTCTGGAAGAACAGAAAGGAACAGGAAGACTTCCGTAAGCGGGAATACAGGTCTCAAAGCAGAACAGCAGTAAAGAATCAGATTCATAATCCAAACAACAGTAATATGAAGTTACGTATATGAAACAATCAGAAATACCATGTAGTGTAGTTGTAGCCAAATACCCGCACGTTTCTTTTTGTGCTTTTAAAAAGGAAAAATTAAACTCTACTGAAGGTGCTCTGATAATGCGCATTGGTTTCTCTCGTCTCATAAAGACTTTGCCACAACCTCTGAACACATTGACACGATCATTAATAAAGTGGTGATGTAAAATCTGTTGGAGATTAAAAGGCCCAATTTGGCAAAGGACCAAGAATGCTCCGGTACAGAACTGCCTTCGAACTGCCCAGATCAGGAGTCTCATCGTCTCCCCGTCTCTGTATGATCAGTGGAGAGACAGACACCTCCAGAGGGCAATCCAGACCCCCCCAGAGAGGGATTTGTCTCATCGTAGATCTGAATCGGCCTCTAAAGTTTTCTACGTCTCTTAACTTACTGTATATGGAGTGTAAGGTCACTAAGCTATTAACTTTGGGCTTCAGCTCTGTTTGGGCAAATACAAGGCCTGGGAAGCTACAAAGCCTGATAAATTACAACACGGGCAAATACGAATTAGTTCAAACGTGTAATTTGTAGATTGCAATGCTGCGTAAGATCACCTCATTAATTCTGGTGATGGACTAAATTCTGAATACCTCACATTGTATAATAATTTGCTTCCTGGCAAAAGTAATTGTCCTGTAAACGCCCAGACTTATTCTTCTTTTATGAAGAAATGCCACCTAAATGCATGTGCTGCCTTTTTGGGGTCTGGTTAAGGGCATGTTCTGCAGAGGAAGTGCCTTGTTTAGGTCAACGCTCGGGGTTTGCAGGTTCCTCTGCCAAACGGTACCACTCAAAGTGCTGATGGATGACAGGTCTGACAGAGGTTACACTGAAAGGGGCACCGCTGCGATCCCGCTTCTGATGATACCAAAGGAATACTGCTGTCCCACAAAATCCCTCTTCCGGGGCAGATTCCCCTCCTTCGGCCAGTGTAGAGCCACAACTCCTCTGGCCCACCCGTCTTTTCTGCGTGGGGGTAAAGGCAGGTGTGAATGGGCATCTGAGCCCAGTGGGAGCATCTGTATGAGTGTTAATGATTTAAATTAGTCTTGGGGAACTTATTAAGATTTACTAATATCTTTGGTTTGTTTATTTAAAGATTAGTTGAACTCCGAATGGCTTGGAAAAAGTAGTACTCAGTTAATACAAGCAGAAAATATGCCACGCATTTTCCTATTTTTCCCTGTCGCTGAAACATGTATTGGCTCATAATGCTCTGAGCAACAGGAACCTCCGTCATTAGTACTGGCTTTTGCATTCAGCCCCAGGAAAATATTGTGTATGGTGCAAAATACAATGGTTTAGAATATATTTAAAATTCTTATCCTGGCATCTTAGGGGAATTTTTAAGTAATCAAGATCCATTCAAATGTTTGATGTTGGATGAGGCTCTCAGCGTGCCTGGGTGCCTGAGTCTGTCCTGTCTGGAGTTCCCTAAAATCTGACATTTTCCTTTTCCTATACGATGCATTGCAGTAATAAACTTAAAACCCCGCTAAAATAGTGAAGTACAAAGCCTCTCTATTGTGTCTTTCCAGTGTGATACAATACTACTGCTACAAAAAATGCTAGGGAAATCTGTTTTCCTATTCCTCCGCCTACAAAAAATGCCAGGGAAATGTGCTTTCCTCTTCCTCCTACTACAAAAATGCTATGAAAATGTGGTTTCTTATTCCTCCTCCTACAAAAAAATGCTAGGGAAATGTGGTTTCTTATTCCTCTTATTCCAGTGGTTTTGGACAACTGTCATGTGTCAGCTGTGTTCAGGAGCTCCCAAGCATAGTATTTACTACTTCTGGTGAATAAAGAGTATTTGGAAAAGGATGAATGTAATAATTGTCCAGCGTTAACAATGTAAGGTAAATTAATTTTTGTCATTCAGACCTAACAGAAAGAATTTCGAGGACGCACTGTCTTTAAATGTCAAAAGAAAAATTAGAAAAAAAATAGACTCATAGAATGGTTAGAGTTGGAAGGGACCTTAAAGCTCATCTCGTCCCACCCCCTGCCCTGGGCAGGGACACTCCCACCAGACCAGGTTGCTCCAAGCCCCGTCCAACCTGGCCTTGGACACCTCCAGGGATGGGGCAGCCACAGCTTCTCTGGGAACCCTGGCCAGGGGCTCCCCACCCTCACAGGCAACAATTTCTTCCCAGTGAAAAGAATGAATGAAATTAGGCAAAGTGAATGAAATTAGGAAGAAAAACTGAGAACGTAAGTATCCCTGATCCTTGTCTCAGATGTACTTTTAAATTTGGGCAAAATTCGTGAGACTTAAACCACTTTGATTTTATTAGTTCCCTCTTCATTTTGATAGTCGGCTCTCGTGGATTGCGTCATCCAGCTGGAGCAGTTCTGTGTCTCGTGGGAGAGGAGGCAGCCTTAAAAGCAAGACCAGAGGGTGTCCCACAGGCTGCAAAGCGCGAGGCCGTGTTCGTCCCCTTGAACGACTCCCGCCCCCTCTGGCACGCGGGCAGCGGGCAGGGAAGGCCAGTAGAAATAGCCCGTGGTTACAGGGAAATTAATTTTCCCCAAACTACCTATGTTCAATCTGCGGAAAATGTATCTCTTCTCCTTTATGCAAAATAAGTTTTTATACTGGGGACTACTATGCCACAAGGATGGTCTTTGGCTGATCTTGCTATTTTTTTTCTATTTAGACCAGCCGGAAGATTGAATGCACTTCCTCCGTATTCAGACATGACAATCGCTGGTAATTAGCTGTCCCAGAACTAGATTATTAGTAAGCTATAAAAAAGTCTCTAATTTCCATCAACAAATACAGTTTCCAGTCATTACAGTCTGCAAGAATAGCGTCAATTTATTTGAGATTTTCCTCTCCTAAGCATCGGTAGGAAGACTTATTCCCATATGAATTTAGAAGGATGATTAGAAAGAGACTTTTTCAAGATGGCTTTAAAATGAAGCAGCCAGACATAAGAATGTAAATCATGTTCTATGAGAAGAAAAAAAAATAGATCAGGCTAAGAATGCAAATCATATTCAAGGAGAAAATTCAGATCAATATTAGAATCTGCCTTGTGTGACTGCAGTAGCATAAAATTATCTGCTGAGCTGCCTGTAAAAATGACAGTAGAGAGAAGAAAAAGATTTCAAGCAAAAGATGGCCTGCTGATAATTTGGCACAATTAAGCTAAATTGTAACCCAAATTGGGGTTAAAATATTATATGAAAACAGATGCAGAATACTTGTGGAACATGTCAGGTACATCCTTATTTCATTGTTACAGCGAGATGGAATATGAGATGTGTGAGAGATGGGGAAAATGAATTGACTGGTATTGAATTCGTAGGCAATGGGAGCCTGATTCCCCAACGCTCAGTTAGGAAACAAGTCAATGACTTTATTTTTCCAATACAGTGTGTCTTTGACGGAGAGATCCCAAACTTTGCTAGATATATTTTGGGAAAAATTAATTTAGGAAAGGTTTTCATTATGATTCACAACATTACGTGGAGTTGTTAAGAATTTTGTGGGAAGAACATTTTGAATAATATGTTCTTCATATTATTGAAGAATCAAACCAAACAATCAGTCTTATCAACAAAACCCTACCTACTTCAGCTTTACTTTCCTGAACTGAATCGCAGTTGGCTCACTTCAGCATTCACAGGCTTCTTCTCAGCCTCCAGTTTCTGCAGATCCTAGACAGTTTCCCAAATTTCAGACGCTATTTTTTCAGTGAATGGAGGATCCTACATGTCTGAGAGCCTTAGCTGCCATTTGCTTGATGATCTTGGTAATACCTTTTTTTTTTTTTAAATTTGTTGTCAGACAGCAGCTCCTGAGAATCCCAGTGCAAGGTTGCTTTCGAGCTGGGCTCTCGCCTCCTCCAGCTACGTGCACAACTGGATCTCCCTGGACAGGTAAGCCTCCCTCATCCCGGAGGGAAATGTGTCATGGTACATCCTGCAGTTGTAAATTTGCTGAAATTAAGATAGCGCTGTGAAACATTTGCTGAATCAGTATTTTCCGAGCACCTTATGAGGTTTTTTTTGAAAAAATGTGAACAACAACAGCAGCTGCTAAGTTTAGTGAGTTTTGAAAGTTGTACGGTTTCAGATGGGAGAGAAGATTTTCAATGTGTTTAAACGATTTATTAAGAAACGCTGTTTAAAATTATCTATGTGAATAGAGTGAAATAAATAGTTTGTTCGGTACTGTAGATAAAAAAGAAGCTTGTTCTTATTAAATATCCATCAAGATGCCCTTGATTTTAGCATTTTAACGCTAGGAAAGTGGCATATTAATGGAAAAAGATAATCACAACCTGTTCTCTGCGAGCATTCAGCGGTTGCTAGACAGTTTCCTTCACTAACGACTAGTGAAAAATCATGGTCACATGACACTGTTACACAGATTAGTAAGTGTGTAGACGCAGTGTGTCTGGATTAAGAAATAGTATTTCCAATTTCTCTTTCATGGAAAATACTCAGATTCCGTTGGTTAATAGATCATGTGACAAAACTAAGTAGCAGGAGGTTACTTGTGGTGGTTTGAATATTGTGTAAAGCGCAGGATGGTTAAAAACATATTTTGTTGAGTAAAAGGGTGTGTTTTGCAATGGTTTTCATGCGCTATATGTGATGCACAAAGCAGTGAGCTGTAATACAAGGGAAGGGAAATGAAGAATGTCTAGCACCTCTGCAGTTCCACACTGCTGCTGAATGATCACCAGGGCTGGGCCCACCAATTTACTGGAGCAATTCTTTAAAACTTCCAACTGCAGGCTTAGAATTAAAAATACATCTTTTAAAAGCTGATTTTGCTTCATAGCACATAGCTGTTCTTTTTCCTTGTTTATTTGGAGACTGACATGCTTGGAAATTTCTGCCTGTGGTACGTGCAGGGCGTGGGGGGGGGCACAGATTGTCCCCCAGCTTTCCTTTCCTTGCCAGATACTTGCTTTTAGAGGCAGAGAGGTGCAAATGAGCGTAACTGGGAAAGTGACATTCACAGGGAGCTGCACGTAACCACAGACTCAGGAAATACGATGCATGTGAAAGATGTGGCCCTCTAAGACTAGTCTTCACACCTGTCCTTAGAGAATCCTAAAGGTTGCCTCAAACAAACCTTGTTTAATTTCTCTATATTGAAAATAAAGCCCGAAATGGATGTTTGGATAAATGAACCTAGGGAGAGCTGACAGGTGATTTTGTTTAAATTCTTTTGATTGCAGCAGAAATCAAATTTATTTTGCTGGAGGGTGACTTACCAAGCAAAGCACATTAAATCACTCTGCTTCCAAGGGAGAGTGAAGCAACAGATATATATCCATGCTGGAGAGGTAAGATGTCTCTTACACGTTCATTACACATATTTATGTCTCGGCTGCAAACTGAAAAGTATTCATGAATTTTATATATTTTAAAAGTGTTTCCAGGTATGCCTTTAGCTTTTCAGTTAAGTCTGAGCTTGTACAAATGGCAAACTCCCTCTATGCCTGCTACACTGTTTAATTGTTCACCCATCCAGAAGTTGTGGGAGTTCCACAGCAAGACAGCAGTATAGAGATGGCAAGACGCAACCAAGCATACCAAAGGATACGTATTCCCTGCTAACGGCACAAACAGTGACTGGCAGGTCTTTAGAGCGCGAGTCCTGGGATGTGTCTGATCTGGTTTTGTGCAAATTGGGAACATCTTTGTAGGTTCACATTTTATATAAATGTTGGAGGACTGACTGGCCTGTGTTGTGTTGTTCCACGGCTGTCTGCCTCCCGCAGACCTTGAACAGGAGAGCTGCCACATGGTCTGCATTTTCCCACTGAGGAAGGTTGTACTTTAGATTAGCAGCGCTGGTACGTCAAAGATGGGAACCCCCTTATTCGGGTCAAGTTTGCCTTAGGTCTCTTGCCTTGGAGAGGTCTGTTGTTTGGACAGGAGTCCATGCTCAGGCACACGTGCATGGCACAAACACAAACGAGCATCTACCTGTGATGCGAAGAGGCCAGGAAATGCTGGGGCTGCACATTCCTGGCTACATCTTCGGCCCAAACTCCCTAAGGCAATTATTATATTACTGAGGCCGCAGGGAGAGCAAGTTGCTTCGGTTCGTGTCTCTCCTGGAGCAGGTTGTGAGGTCCTGCTGGGCGGTGGAGCCAGCTGAGCACCGCGATATGGATGTGGGCAGCGCAGCACGTCTTGGAGATCAGACAGAGCTTTGCTTTTCTTGCCCAATCAGGATGATGACCCTTTGCAGGCTGTACAGGAAGGAAAGAGAAGATGGGGAGTAATGTAATTCTTGACTGAGGATTATACTTTGCCCCCGGTAGTGAGTATATTGGTGTAGAAGCCTAGGAGGAACTGATCCTTTTCAAATCGGGAGAAGGAACTCTCAGCTCTTTTTGCTCTGCATTTACTGCAGCACATACATTTAATGAAAATGAGAAGATACACACCTTGAGAGCAAAGATGGCAGAAACAAAGACTTGTTTCAGCTTATTAACAGTCTTAACCATTCAAGAGGCTTTAATCCCTAATTAGAAATAACAGCTTCTACATTTCTCTACCATATTGATCATTCACTTCAGGTAAATGGAAATTTTTTGTTTCCACTTTTGAGACACATAAGAAGTCTTAGTAAAATAACAGGACATTTCAAAATAACCTCAACATTTAGAATCCTGAAAACCAAAATTCAATTATTTCAGGTAGCTGGATCTTTTTTAAAAGATGTAATGAAATTAATATGATTTATAAACCATACCTAGATCACTAAATTATAGGGTTTTTTTCTTCTGGAGAAAAAAGGTTTTGTGCTGAAAAGTGTCCCTGATTTCAGTGTCTGAGGCTCCTTCCTGTTGACGACGTACAGACGAGAGTGGTATCCGCACACTCGCAGCGCTGATTATACTGACAGTTCATGGGAAAACTGACCCCTCTGTGCCCACTCAAAACTATTTCTTTGCATGTGCAATTATTAACCTTGTAGCTGGCTCTTAAATAGTTAATAATATTTGTAGGATCTGATACCACCATGGTCCATGTCGATTAGCGTATCATGAAATAACTTAATGTCCTTTCCCAGCGTCTTCAAAGTGGTTGAAGATAATCTGGAATTTTGTTTTGCTTTTTCTAGACCCCAGCAATGAAAGAAATTAGGAAAGCATCTCCAATGGTGATACAAAAAATACTAGAAGATCCCAACCAAATTAGCGGTAGAGCATCTGCAGGCATATTGCCTCTGCTTTCTGTCACTGGAAGGGCTAGGTTTGAAAGAATTCTCTGTTGCTTCTGAAATGTGTAATTTTTCCACATTCTTCTCTCGGTCCACATTAAGCCAGGTGTTCTTCCAAGGAAGTATCAGACTACGGTCTATCAGACTCGTAGAAGTAAGAGGTGACTAGAACCCAGAGTCTTTAAAATCTTTTTGTCTCATTTTCTGTAAGTATTCAGAGGAGTAAGATTAAACTGTGCGAATGTGGGCAAATCCCACGGTATTAGCCTTAGGTTATTTGAAATCCAGGAGTCCCCCTTTCTGTACTAAGAGTACTGTGTAATATATTTACAGATGAGGTGTTACTTTGAAGTCGGGATCTTGTCTTTGATCAAAAGCATACAGCTTCCCTCATGTCTCTCAGAAAGAGACAGTAGTTATATTGCACTGGTGTGGGGTTTTTTTTATGTTTTGGACAGCAAAAATGACATTTACATGAAACAGTAATCCTGGGAATGTTTGAGATAAGACAATTTCAACTACGAGTTGAGAGAAAGTCTCACAAGCAGACTTTAAATCAAGCAGAAGTAATAGCATGTCATACTCACTTTGCCTCCCTTACCTGCTGTTAATTAAAGTACTGATAAAGGAGGTCTGTCAACATTAATATGATGAAAAGTAAAACATGTGTTTAAAATTTTCTAGATGAAAGTACCGTTAATCAGTATTACAGAAAAAAGGTTTTGAGTAAATGCTCTTAATTCAGCATGCTTGTTTAAGAAGTGTAAATATACTACTGTAGAGCTTTTTAATCCACAAATGGAAAGGGCACAGAGACTGACAATGCAGTATTTTTTTTTTGGTTCCTAAGGCAGATGGAGAAGGCACAATGCAATTAACAGGAAAACCGCTTGAGTATAGTCACTCAGGGCACTAACTTTCTCAGGGCTGTGTGTTTGGATCGATGATACTATCTTTCTGGTGGTTTTGTATTGGCTGGCCATGGATTGGTATATGATTTTTTAAATGTAAACATGAATGTGTCTGTCCTGGGGGGNGGGGGAAGGGAATTTGGAAGAATAACTTGCTGCGTACACACAGCAAGGAAACACCATGGAGGCATCTCTGTAAATATTTCTTTTCATAAGGAGTTTCTGGCTTGTTGTACAGCATATAGTAGGCTCGAGAGTTGCAGGTGGGCCAAGCGTTGCAGCTGCTTTTATGGACGTAGGAGTAGCGTTCTCTTGGCTAACAGTGGGAAAATAGGTAGCAGTGGGAAAATGTTAATGTAGCATGGACTTTTTTCCCAAACGATCCTCTGAAGGAACCAAAGCTTCTTTACTGACACCTGTTAATGGCAGAGCTGTCAAATATGCTGTAGCAGAAACCACACTGTAACACAAGGATTGCTTTATCCAGGCATCATGGCTCTTTCAATGCGCGCTGTAATCATGAAGTGTCCAAGAAACACCGGGTTTCCTAGAAAAGCAGTGTTGGGAAGCCACTTCCTCTGTTTGCATCAAGTCTCTTAACGTCACCGAGTAGCTCTGGATAAGCAAAGCCAGTGCCGCGTGGCTAGCTAGATGTTTACTGGGAAGCCGTAAGACCAGAGAATACCTGTAGCTATCAGGAAACAGTGGGTTTGGCCATCTGCGTTAGGCAACCGTGTCCCCCCTTCAAGGAAACGAAGCGCCGCTGTTGGGAGGTAAATGGGAATGTCAGTCTCAGCCCGTGTCACAACCAGCTTTGCAGTTTGTTTGGCCAAAGCTCAGGTTCCCGCGTGCGCCTGTTCAGATTCTAGCCTGGAGAGAAAAAGGGGCAAAGGATTATGATCCATTCACATTTCTCTGTGATTTTTTTTTTTTTTTTTTAACTCGGAGAAAACAAAACCATTTGCTTTTTAAGATAACTTTTTATGATTTAGTATTCTTAAAGTACTGAAATCAAAATGGTAAAAGTGTGATCCCACCCAATCAAATGGCTGTTTGCTGAAGAAAGCAAACTAATAGATCCTAGTAGAAAAATGCAGGCAAATAAGAGATAAAGGTCCAGCTACTTAAGTTTCTGGAAAAAAGGGCTATAGCTGTGCAAAGAGTGCTTGGATCCTCTTCTTCCAGTTCCTGGAAGTCCAGTTATTGTGTTGGGTAGGATTCCACAAAGTAGATTTAAGCTGGTGGCATTTCTTCAGCAGAACTGGGCTATCTTGTTTTCTGTAGTGATGGGCAAGCCCTACATGTTATATGCAGCTGCATAACTGGAATTCTCTGCATTACATAATTCTTAGCCTTAAAACAAATCTACACGGAAGAACTTACAGTTAGAGCACTTCAGTAAGGAAAGGACAGGTCACCTTTGTCACTCAGCTAGTCTTTGTGCAATCTGTAAATCAAACTTCTAACTCAACTTTACATGTCGTACGTTATCTTTTCCACACGAAGGGACACAATGTGCTCAGGTTTTTTTATGCTTAATGTGCTTATAGAATTACAAACACTTAAAATACTCAATATTCCGTGTGCTTTTTAAAAAATACATTGTGGGCTTCCATGATGAGTCTGACTTGAGGTGGGGTTGTCTATCTGGAGGTAGGATGCAGAGCTGTGAAAGAGGATAGTATTGGCTAGCCAAAACTGGCAGAGAAAGCATAGCGACCATGGCCTGGCTTGAGGTGTAACAGCAACACTTTTTGGGTTGTTTCTCTGGCCATTCTCCTTTATGCTGACTTGCTGCTGCTCCCAGCAGTGTTCCTTAGAGTATTTCTACCTCGAACTCTCCGTCGTCTCCTTCCCAGGATCCCCCCTCTCTTCCCAGTGATTTCAGTTTTTACTTTTTGAATTCTTTGTCTTTATATCCTCTTGTTCTCTGTTATAACAGCCCCATATAAATAATTAAAACAAGGTAATTTTCTTCCCATTTCTGATTGGCAGCACTGACAAGATACTTCTGGGTTTTATCATTTACTGTGCTTCACCTGTCCTTTAAATTTTGGTACGACAGGTACCTCTTGGTCTAGGTCTGTTTTACAGCTGGCTTAAGGGAGTACTGATCTTTGTTAATTTGTAATGATACTATTATATTTTAATTCAGTTTGAATAGGACTTTCATCATCTTGAATTCAAAGAACTGAATAGGAAGAAGGATCATTATTCCCAACTATAAGTGGAAATAAATAATGACGAGAAAATAATCTTTGTTATTATTTATGTTTCTGTAAATAATGTGAAATAATAATTTGTTCTTCCATCCTACATCATAGCCTTCCCTTGAGGGAAACAGGAAATGAACAAGACATCAATAATGTCAAAAATCAAGATGGAATTAAAAAGCCTGTGAGTGTAAGGTCTCTGTAACTGAGGGCTTCTGGCCCTTCACTTTGCGCTTCACAAGCAGAGCACACAAACTTTCACTCCAAAGTTGTACTCACCTCTACAACTTTGTCATAAGATTTCCCAGCTAAGAGAAATAGCTTTTGATATTTTCCTTTTCCACATCAATCCTCTGTCTTTGTTTTTCTTCAAATGCTGATTTCTTTGTGCTTCGGGTGCCCTGCGAAGTGTAAAGAAGCAAGATGCAAAAAGAAAACCTTGGAAGTATTTTAACAAAGCGGCTTTGGTGTCTCACATTCTGCACAAATGTATGGGAATGTATACAATGAAAGAACTGTCTTTGCATTATTAATAGTGTTATTAACTGAATAGCATAATGCTTTATAACTTTGTAACCTTCTTCCAAAATTAATTCTGAATTCTATAAAAATTATATCAGTATAAATCTGTACCAATTCAGTGGAGCCATAGAAACCAATTTTTTTCTTATTTACACCAGTGTAATTCCGCATGTAATTTATCACGAAATTTATCTTTCAACCTCCCGCTCTTCTTAAAATGAAAATCATCTAAGGTCTGTTGTAACAGCAGAATGATGGGTGTGTCTGTCCATCCATCTCTAGGTAATATTTTTTAAAAGCCCATCCAAATACTTGGCACTTTAAATGTCAATTAAAGCAGTGTTTGCAGTCAGCGTTGCAGAGTCCTGTAACTGTTGAAGAATGCGCATTTGCAGGACAGCGTGGCCTGTGCGTGTCTGATGAAGTCTGATAAGTCACATTTGAAGTACAGTATATCGAGTCATTTCTAAAATATGAAGGGTTTTGGAAAAGAGACACAATGCCCTTACGTGCAATAGGATTAGGTTTATTTTGTGCAATTTCTAGCAAGCGCTTTCTTACAAGATGCGTACTAGAGAATGCTCGTGACCTACGCGCACCTTGAAAATTAGTACAAGGCAAATTAGCAGTGTCTCACAGAGTTTGCCAAGGGCATTCTTTTTGAAGTGTTTAGAGAACTAATAAAAGGTGTTCAGTGTAGAAGCTGTATGTGTAACATATAGTCAGTCAGCATTGTTCAGTTAAAAATACCACTGTCACAGACGTGTACTCTGTTCATGGCTATTAGCGGTCTTAAAAATGGCTGGGTTTTTTAAAATAAATAAAACTCAGTTGCTATTTAAATCCATTGCTTTATTTGATTTTTATTTTAGCATCCTGAAGGTTTAAGAAGAATTAGTGTTTTGGCCCTCGGGCATTTCCTTTGCCTGCTTAGGAGTGCCTACAGCCAATACTGACTTGGTTACAAATGTGAAAGCCCCGTTGGTGTGAATACCACAGATGCTCTTATTTCTGTGGAACGAGAAGCAATTCTATGGCCAATTCTCATGATGCTGATTTTTAAAACAGATCAAACATGGAAACAGCAGGGGAAAAAAATCAAAGATGTGTTTCCTATTTAATACAGGCTCTTGGATGGAGTAACCATCCAGAATTAGATTTCAGAAGCATGATCCCTTTTCTTTGCAGAAAGAAACATTATAGACTTATGATACCAGGGGAAAAAGCTGGCTCTCCTCGTGCACTCTCTGTTATATAAAGTACTCAGACAGCTGATTAATCTATGGGAGTTGGTAATCATTTGACTCTGGGTATTTTGTTCAAATGTTTTTTTTCAGTGATTCATGAAGCCCTTATCGGAATTCAAAAGGCACTTCACGAATCAACTAGGAGCTTAAAAAAAAAAAAAAAATTA
This sequence comes from Chionis minor, assembly GCA_013398295.1. NCBI lineage: Eukaryota > Metazoa > Chordata > Aves > Charadriiformes > Chionidae > Chionis > Chionis minor. The sequence goes on from VZSF01002828.1 coordinate 537,704, forward strand.
GCGGTAATGAGCTCATTTCCATAGAAATGGGACTAGGCTCACTGGTGGGTCAAACTGTTTTCTGCACTTCTACTTTCCAGTATTTTCCTCAATTCTTCTCCATTTATTTCATGCATCATTATCTTCCATTTTCTGTATATCTAAACCATGCCATTTGGCTTTCTGTTCTCTAACCAGCAACTGCCACTCCAAGGTATTTCAAAATGGTGGTAAAAAATTGTCATCCAGATTTCACTCAAGAAAGTTTAAAATTCATTGTTCTTTTGAAACCCATTCTTCATGACAGTTTCCTCAGTAGATTACAAATGGTAGTTTGAAGTAGTATTGAGCAAAAATTTACAATGCACAAGCCTCTCCTTTCCTGCTGGATTAGTAATGTGTTTTAATGACACTGCATTTGTATTCTTTCAGTTTTCTTTCGCGGGACATCAAAGAAGCAACAGAATGTATCTTTCATATTCCAGACATACCACAATACTTTAGTGTTTTCCGTTCCTTCAGATTCACTGCTAACCAAGATGAAAGCTAAGGTCTTGTGAGCAAAACCTAAGCCATCGGAAAAGAAATGGTATCCCTTTGAGGTTCTCAATTTGTTGGAAAGAGGGAATTGCTTACAGTTTTATACACCACAGCCTAAGACTTGTTTTGGCAGGTTCCGGAGGAAGTAATGTTGTGGTCACGTTCAACAGGCCAGTAGAGAAGGTCACATAGTGGTGCTGGAGATGTTCAGATTGTTTTGTGGGCTCTCATCCAGGAGATGAAGAACAAGAAAAAGCATTTTATGTCTGGAAATCACATATGCAGACTTTCTACTGAGGGCTGTGCGCATTGTTAAGGAAAAGTAGAAACGATAGTAATGATCAGAAGGGGGAACTGGCCTGTGAATGGACTGAATTTGGTTGTCTGTGTATCTGTGTGTGTGACATGGAACTGTGAGCCAAGCTATAAACGTTGATGTTAATGCAATATCCAGACACAGGTATTTCAGTAGCACTATATATACAAATGGCTAATATTCAAGTGTGTGACTAAAAATAGAAGCTGTTCTCAGTAGCTTTCCATCATACAATAGAAAACCTTGTGATCCTGGAAAACAATAGAGTTCGAATAGGAAAATAATATTACTGAAATCCCTTATCTAAAGGGAGAAAGATCTCTTCAGAAGCATGCCACGGGAGAGGTGCGCCTGTCTCGCAGGGTGCATCAGCCCAGTCCACACCCAGACCTGAAGGTGCCAGACCAGTTCTGCGTGCGGTAGAGTTGTGCCTCTCCGGGCACGGACGCTCTTGGGTTACGCTGCGTGATTAAGTGAACTCTATCTCTGCTGAAACTCGTCTTAGTTCTGGAACAGGTGGGAATTGCGTGCCAAAACAAATGGCTTCAAAGAGGAAAACAAAAACTTGTTCTGGAAATGGGCTTTCTACCAAAGATGGTGGAAGTGTGACCAGAAAATCTCAGAGAGCAGACACGTGCCCTGGAGTAGGAACGGGAGGGTCAAGCAAACAAGGTTCCTCTCCTTTTCAGGAGGCATAGTATTTTCTAGTGAATGTTACAAGTGGCATAGCGTAAGGCAGCCACTGCTTCCCTTCAGGAAAGAGAAAGGGTCTCATAGTCTTTCCTTTTTATTACTTTTACCATACGTAAGCCTACATCAAATGAAAGCTTGGTCTACTGTCTTCTGCATCAAATTTTCTGTGAGAAGAATGCTACTGGGACCAATAATGGGCATATTTTAACACTCGGCAAAAGTGCAAATGGCTTTAAAAAGCAATTAGACAAAAGCAGAGAGGATAAGGTCATTAGTGACTATTAGACAAAATGGACAGGGTAAAGCAGTAAGTTTAATCCTCTCTAACTAGCGATTGCTGGAAGCTGCCTTCTCTGGAGTCTGTCAGAGCAGGGTCAGGCTGCACCAGCCCCGATTCTTGCACTTTTTCGTGGCGTGTCCGTGGTGAGACGCTGCTGGGGAAAGGAGGTCGGCTGGGCAGTGCTGGAGCAGCAGACCTCTCGCCTGTAGGGAGGGGGATGTACCAAACTCCCCTTCCTTACTGTATCCTGAAATCTGGCGGAATCGTGATTCCAAACTCCTCCAGGAAATGCAGTGTTTATAGTGTATTTGATTTGTATTAGAGGGTATAATAAAGCTAGCTGCTAGCTTGCTTTTCAAGGCTTACATAATGAAAGCAGGCAAACCTTTGCTGGAAAAGAGTAAGAAATCTTACAACATAAATTAGATAGCACACTCTCACCTACTCTTTACATGAGACAGCTCTACTCTTTCTCATGATAAATGGTAGCTTAGTTGGAGAGCAATGGTATTGGAAGCCATGGTGGTGCCTGTGTAATGGACTGAAAATGAACACGTGCAAGAGAGAGAGTGAAATCTACTACAGAGTACCAAGATTTTGATGATTTCTTTATTTCCTGCCCTCTGTAAGGTGCCTTAGGTACAGAAGATAGCAAAGAACATTTACTAGTCTTTTTGTGAGGGAGATTTTTACTTTGTCTTTTAGAAAGCACAATGGCGAGCGTCCAGGATGTAAGCTAATGGTACAACGCCAACAAAATCCAAACGATCAGTTTTGTTCTTGTTCCTTGCTGTTTTGCCTCGTGAGGGAAATTCTGTCGGGACGAGAGTAATCCTACAGACTTGCTATGCTTCCTCCAGGCTTCTCCCTGCTACAGATCACCCTGTGCTTTATAAAAGAAATCAGGAACTATCCTGTTACAACTTTTCAGTGACTAGTTTTTTGGTTAATTGTCAGCTGATTTTTTTGATCCGTAACGCCGTCCTTCTGTGGAGGAATTACTGAGGATGCCTTACTGAACACAGATGAAGGAAAGTCTCCTTAGCAACAGGAATAACATGGAATGCTGAAAAGCTCTCTGGTGACTCTCCTTGTTTCTGTACAACAAAAAAGGTTCTTTTTCTACTTTTTTTTTTTTTTNAAGACTCAGATACACAACCTGACATCTTCTGACTCCTTTCAATTTTTCAGGCAAATGAAGTTAAAAAACTAGTAATCCTTCAGGCATCGTTCAAGTAATTCTCTTAGTGTGCCCAATTCCTTCATTAATTAATTTGCAAAAGCCTATTAGCATATAGCAAAAAAAGAGTATGATTTAGTCTGACTTGTATCCAAGGAAACGTGTATACTTAATAACGGAGATAATACTTTGCACCTCTGTAGCACTTCTCCAGCCATGCTTTACCAACCTGGAGGACTCTTAAGGCCAGATTTTAAATGCGTTTAGTCATCTACAGATGCAGATAGGGGCCTGGAGAGTTTTCAGAAAGCGATTTCAATAATCCATCCACCTGCTAGCTCCCTGGTGAGAGACAGCAAAATACTGATTCCAGTGGTGCAGGAGAAGATTAGGAAAAAACACAATAACGGTCTGAAAGAGTTAAGAGAGAATCCAACCTTATGATTCCTACCACTGTGCTTTAATGACTAACTGGTGTTCCCGGCAAGGCAAGACTGCGTAATTGATGCAATTTAGGAAAAAAAAAGGAACATTTCTGTTTGAAGGCTGCACCTGAGTGGTAAGACATGGGCTGGCTGTTGTCCTGCAGAGCTGGCTCACCCTGAAACTGCACTCTGGCTCAGTCCCCTCCGTCACCCGCCGCCACCACCTCGTCCCTCAGCCCTCCACTGTCCTGGCAAGGGACAAACGTTCGACTGCAGGAAGCCTTGTGGGGCAATACAAGTGTTTGCTGGCAATAACCAGCAGCCACAGCATCTTAGCTCCTTTCATAACTGACTCAAGCTCCACCTTTAATGTATAGTATTTGTATGGTCCAGTTTCATTTTTCCAGTCGGATATGACTGCCCTCTATAAATAACACTCTTAGCCTTTGATTTGCTAAGACTAAGCGTGCCAAAGGTTTTATTTTCTACAATAGCTCCTCCATCATTCCGGTATTCTGTGTCTCTGCTTATTTTGGTTTGTATTCATCTTTCCAGAATGTGGGGTTAAAGTGCATTAGAAATCCAGTACAAAAAAAAAAAAAAAAAAGGGTTTAGGTCCTCAAAAAAGTAACTTTTGCCTCCTTCTCAAGTGGGAGTTAGCCAGAAATTTCTACGTCTCTAGTACCAGAACTATTGGAAAGGAAGGCTTGGCATTAGGTCCAGTGAAATAAATACTTTTCTTTATCCCTTGAAAAGGAGTTTTGGTCTCAACATCTTGTTGGCTAAGTTTTTTACTTACTTCCTGCTTTCTGCTAGTGTAGGCAACATAACAGTCTTATGGGAAGAAAGTAGATTAGGGAGACAAAACCAACAGAATGTTAAGTGATACTTGCAAAGCAGTATTGCTGGCTGAGGGTGTGAATTCAGATATGCTGTTCTGATAGTACTATAATTTCATTGATACTCTCAACTGGGAAATGACAGTTGAAAATTTCCTGCCAAAGCTCAAAATATCTATTAGATAAAACACCTAGTACTGGAATGTAACTGGAAATCAGTGAGCACATTGGTCTAGAACTATAAATGAAGAAAAAAAGAAGGTTGTTTTGGTATGAAATCTTTATCTCACATATTTTTATGCCAGTTTATATTTCCAAAGAACAATGTTTAAAACCACTTAAGTAAGTATACCTCATAACATTTTCTTGTAGGTTATACGTTTATTTGTACTTTTCACTCTGCAATAATAAAATGGCATAGCGGGAACAGCATTATGGTCAGGAGAGATTTAATTGTAATGCAAGTTTAATTGCCACGAATGACTTACAACCGTATTATTAACAATACAATGCATTTGATATTTTTACATGTTTGTGGGGTACAACACTGGAATATATTTGCCAGTAACTGACAAACTAAATTATGGCTTGGAGAATAGAAAAAGCTATTCTATCTCATTGTTAGGTGATGAACGTTGAGGTATATAAGCCACTGCAGTAGAGCATTAGAGTGTTATACATCAAATCTCTTGTGACAAGATGACATTTTCCACCTGTTAAAAAAAAAAGAAAGGGTTGTACACCTGCTAAATCTCAGATAAAAAATACAAGAATGACAGCATCATGGTTAGGATTTCACCTCATGGGCCGGGGTTTTTGTTCAGACATCGTGCGTGCACATGTGTTTGGCAGCATTCAGTAGCTGCTGCCTGCTGGCGTTTCTGATGTGCTGGCCACTCAACGGACGAGACAGACAGCCTGGGATACTGTGTTTGAAGACTGATAAATAAGGCCTGGGGATATAATGGAGCTCCATTGATCCAGGAAGGGAAAAAATTGAGACGCACCTGGCCTGCTGGTAGTTTCTGTATTTTCAACAAGTCACTCTTCCTGGGACGCTGCTTTTCAGACAGAAGAAAGACGTGGAGGGGCTGGAGCGTGTCCAGAGAAGGGCAACGGAGCTGGGGAGGGGTCTGGAGCACCAGTCTCCTGCGGAGCGGGTGAGGGAACTGGGGTCGTCCCATCTGGAGAAGAGGAGGCTGAGGGGAGACCTTCTCGCTCCCTAAAGCTGCCTGAGAGGAGGCTGTAGCCAGGGGGGGTTGTCTCTTCTCCCAAGCAACAAGCGGAAGAGGAAACGGTCTCAAGTTGCACCAGGGGAGATTTAGATTGGATATTAGGAAAAATTTATTCACCGAAAGGGTTGTCGAGCACTGGAACAGGCTGCCCAGGGCAATGGTGGAGTCGCCGTCCCTGGAGGTGTTTCCCGGCCGGGCAGACGTGGTGCTGAGGGACACGGGTTAGTGGTGGGTTTGACAGTGTTGGGTTGATGGTTGGACTCCATGATCTTAAAGGTCCCTTCTGACCTGGGTGACTCCGTGATTCTGTGATCCTTGGCTTGCGCTGTTTGTGCGCGTGCCGCGCGGTGCGATGCAGGGACAGCACTGCGCCTCCGTCTGCTGAGGAGCTGAGCCACGTGGATGAGAGCTGCCCCACCGTGTATCCCAGGGCGCTAGTCATGGGGCACGGAAAACGCTGCCTTTACTCAATCATTTCTTTCCGAGTTTCTCAAGGGGAAAAATGGGAGCGCTTTGCAACCCAGAATCTCCTGGGGAGATCTCCTGAGAAAATGCTCCCCCTGAAGGGAAGCTGAAATTACAGGAATAGTGCAGGGAGCTTTGGAAATAAAATACAACACAGACACGTCGATTCTGAAGCAGTTCTGTGGAAAATTCGTGGATGAAATTCCTCGGACAGAAATTTCCTTTTGTTTTAAGACAAAAGTTACTCACACATTAAACCCCGTAAGCTTACCTGGCTCTGTAGCTCATCCATAGCCATCAACGATTCCACAGCACGTGCGCTGCTTTGCGCAGCCTCACCAGGTCTTCCACCTCTTTTAATCTATTTATTGCACGTACCACAATGCTATCACTAACTTCTGAAAGTCGCTACTAGTTTCTGATTACCCCACAGCCAAGTTTATTTGCTTCAGATATAAAGCTGAGCCCCCGTTAGAGTTACAGGAGCTGCTTTTGTGACAGAAGTGCTGTCGGGATGTCCCTGTTGTCCCTCCCGCAGCCCGACGCAGCAGGGATGGCTCTGGGATGTGTCCTCTCTATAAACACAGGCTTTTGGACAAAGAGGGGTCTTTGCTGTCTGGTTTATGTCCGTGTGCTCTTCAGAATGTGCTTCCCGTGAGTAACCAGGTGCATATACACCAACTTATTACTATTAGGTTATTATTTGAGTCGTGTGCCGAAGAGAGGAGGCTGTGTGAGCTGGAGCGCGTCTCTCTGACTGGAATCTCACAATTATTTCACTGAAGACTGCAGGTTAAGGGTAGATGGAGGTATTTGTCAATTTGTATCAAATTTGGCTGGTAATTTCTCCAAAACAAAATGCTACCCGTCCCAGATTTTGCAGTTTCCGAAATACTTTAGCTTTGTTGGTATTTGTAATGAAAGCAGTGAGGGACTGGGATGGCCAGGTGTGCTTTGCACGCTCCTGTGGACAGTGTCGGGGGGTTTGCTCTGCCACCCGCCACCCCGAGCCCCTCCTGGGGACATCCCTGTCCTGGCACGGCCGGGCCCAGGCGGGGCAGGCGCCTGTGGCCATGGCGGGGCCTCCCAGGGTGGCCGCCAGGCTGACACACAGCCCCAGCTGCCACAGGAATCCCAAACCTGCGGCTTTTCGTGTGAAACACCATGTTTTGGTTCCGCCTGGAGGCCCTCTTGCGCGTTTGGTGAGAAAGCTGGGCCTGTTCCCACCTGCTCCTGATGTCAAGGTGCGGCCATCAGTGGTGCTCAGCAGCTGTGCCGGGCCTGCCCCCTCCCGCCCTCCCGAGGGCCAGGAGACAAATTCCTTTCACCTGGGGAGACCCGGAGACAAAGGCCTTTGCAGGAGCCGCCACCCTTCCTGCCAGGAGAGCTGCGGCCCACCATGGCCATTTCTCTCAGCAGGCGCTGGCTGCCCTGGGGCCGGGCCGGGCCTCCCCGGGCCCTGCTGTGGTGCCCCAAAAGTGGTCAAATGGGGTGTCTGGTCTTGCCTGAAGCTGGTACAGAAACTCGTCGCAGAAGTCTTCCTGTCAGTAATAACTGTGTCCTAATCAGCGGGGGCACGAATGCAGACGAGGCGCAGCGATAGCCACCTCACGAGGACGATGCCTGTGAAGCCGACGTTCCTCCAGGACACCTGAGGGCATGGAGCAGGCCGGGATTGTTCTCTGGTTTGTAATGTTTATTGTTGTGCTGATCAGTGCGGCACCATCACCCAGAAACTGTTTTTTTCCTGCCTCCACTGCCGGATGGCGGCGTGTACCGGATGGGAGGACGGACCCTGTCGTGCTGCTGCCACTCGCATTGCTTTCGCCATGCTGACCCCCTCTGCCTCACCATGTGGTGTTATTTATTAATTATACTGACAGCGGCAGTGAATTTTTTTTGTTTCCCCCAGGTTGGAATATGACCTCTATCTTGGTTTATCATGCGTAGAAACTGACTCCCGTGTACAAAATCTTGTTTAGTGCTTTCAAATCCCATAGCCAGTACAGGGCTGTTAGCCTACTTCCAATAATATCTAACTTATCTTCGCATAAGAAGGAAAATGGGTGCAATACAGCAGTTGAATAAAAAGTTGCTTCTGTGTGTGGCCATCCCTGAGGAAAATGAAGAGCTGCGGTGTTCACCGGAGTCAGCAGGGAGCCTGAACCGTTCGTTTCCATGAACCTGAGCTGCCTTGAAGTTGCTGGCAACTGCTGCCCACTAGGGATCAGGGAAATCCGTGGTTTAAAGACCTTGACTTGGTGAATTTTGCATTAGTTTGTCCTGAAACAGAAGAAATCCAGGTAACTTACAGAGTAGGATGCGTTAGAAAGTACCCTCTTGCCCCCAGGTGCAACTCACAAAATTGAAATAGTTTAAGTTGTTATTAGAGTGTTCAACTGATTAGTGTTAACCTAATCTTTCTTTTGAGTAGTCTCATTGTGTACGAGCTACGCTCCTGGTGTGGCTCTGATGGTGAAGCCCTTTGATGGTAGAGCCTGCAGGATTATTTTCCTTCCTGCAGATCTGTCCCTACACAGATGGAATATAAGGCTGCATTGGAGGTGTGGCAGGACAGATACTTCATTTCTTTCCAGGAAAACCAGGAATCCCATGTGGGATCTTCAGTCCTTGGCTTGGATGGTGTTAATGCACCATCCTAATGTGCACACTCCTAATGTGGATTTTATCTTTCTGGGGTAATTGTGTCTTGAGTTAAAAGAGTTTATGCTGAGTGGAGTTCAGTAAGGCTTATTTTTCTTCAAAGCTTACAAAACTCTTTTTCAATAATACTATTGTTAACAGGTTTCTCAAAGATTCGACTTGCAAAAGCTATTTTAAAACATTTGTTATGCTATTAGCTGATTATAAGATTGTTTTTAAAGTGAAAACTGCATGGTTTTCTGGTGATTCGGGTTCCCGAAATGAATGAGCGCTTTCCTTTGCTTTATTGTCATTGTTTCTCAAATACATTTAAAGTAGATAGTGCACATCATTCTGTAAATTGCTGGTCTGAGCTGTTGTTTGTTTTGTTGAACTACGCTTCTATTGCTTAATTGCATTTGCCAGGTGGAAGTGAGAGCTGTCTTTTTGAAATCACAACTAATAGCGTCTTGGGAGTTTGCTCCAACTAAAGACTGGCCCAGTTTGTTCATCTCTGTGCATCCAATACATATCAGTCAACCTCATACAGCAGCTTTCAAGGTTAACAGTCTGCGTGCCCAAGGACAGATGGCCTACTTATTTATTAAAAAAAAAAAAATTACTTCCAGTGAGTGACAATAGATTCAGTGATGCTGGGACTTCTGGAGGAAGAAAAAAAGAAAAAGATTGTAATCAGTAAAAATAGGAAGTAGTTTATGCAATGTTAAAAACTTAAAACTACATACAGAAAACTATAACTGCAAAATAGTTTCTTCTAGGTCATATTAGGATGTAAATGCGATTTAAATTAAATCAAGGAAAGTGACCAACAATTATAAAATCCTATTTCTGAAAAATGGAATTTAGGATTTGCACCATTTCTCTATCAGACCTTTACGCTATCTCTGTAATAAAAGGTGAAAAGGTGACTTACGCTATTTAAAAAGGAGGTTATTGCAAATTGAAGATAGCGCTATAAATGGGTCTCCTGCTGATGCAAGTGAAGAAAAAACAATTAGTGGAACACTCTTAAGAAAAAAGGCTAATCTCAAAAAGTGGTTGGAAAATAGGAAGTTCTTTGCACTGCCATGCTGACACAGATAATGATAATCAAGGCTCTCCTGCAGAAGTTGCCTGACCAGCCGACGGGGCTGGTGTGGCTGACTGACCTGCTATAATGCGCTTTTGTTTGCGTAAGTCCTCGCCGTACCCGTGTCATTCTGAGGGTTTGGGGTTTTTATTCACTGTGTTTGCTAATTAGGAATACTGTAATTTTGATGTATTTTTTCAGTGAGGTACAGAGTTCTTGTATACAAAATCACTGAGTACCTACGTACAATTGACAGAACTGCTATCATCTTCACTGAGCATCTTCCTAGGTAGTTGGTAACTATCCCCCGGTGCGCACGGGATTTGTAACCACAGTATCTCTAGAGATAATTCGTATGCCCTGAAATTCTGCCTTTTCCTTAGGGCAAGACTTTAAAGGTAGAGCAGCTCTGAGTGTCGTTCAGGCTCTAGTTACCAGAAGAACACAAGAGTGATCGTAACTGTTGTAGGTGTCATCAAGCTAACTTCAGTTACTCACTTTGGATAGTGCTTGAAATTTAGTCCTTGTAGCTCCAGGTTCGCTGTGCTCTCCTGGTAGCTGGTGGTTATTTAGCCAACAGGTCCTAAACCTGCCCCAGCTGTGGTGCTGTCGGCAGGTGAGATGACATGGATTTAGCTGAGCTGCAGTTGTCCCTTGTCTTGCGGAATGGACGAGTATCACAGGCATGCTGCAGCCCTTCTGAGAAAAAGCTGCACTCTCCTCACTCTATTTATACCGAATAATCGGTCCTATTTTACCGAGGTTTTGCTAAGCTTTTTTTAAAGCTTGCCATATCAATATTTTATAGAAAATGTTCTTTCCTGACGTTGCATATGAGCAGCAAAGGTCAAGTAGAATGGCAGCCTTAAAATCCACCTTTTTATTTGACCTTTATATGCTTAACAAGTGTATAATTCCCTCCTCCCCCCTTTCCCCCAAGCCAATGGGAAGAATGATGGGCTGTGTCTTTGCTCAAGTGTCTCGAATTCTCTGTTCCTGCTTCAAAACCACTTTTGTGAAACGCTCCAGCTGTGAGACTTGTAACTCTTGGGGCTACCATCTCCTCTCCTTGTTGTTGTTTGCTGGGTAGAGGCTGGGCGGGGAGGGATCCGCAGCGTTTCCAGCTTGTGCTCTGGTTTAGAATAAAATTGCTTTTGAAATATGACCTTTCCTGCAGAATGGAACTAGTTGAAACTTTAATATCGAATTAGTGCTTGTAAGAGTTATAAGTGTCAGGGCCATTTGGCAAGCCTGCGAGGCGTTTCTGTCTCTTGTCGAGACTATGAAATTGCTGGGATTTGACAGACAATCTGACAGCTACGTACATCACCGTGCTCAGAAGGATGAGGTCATTTTCCCTTCGGATCAGGAAGCAATACCCTTATGAACCCTGCGTGTCCTGCATCGGAAAGAGAGCCTCCACCCGGGGCGGGGGGCGGAATTAGGGAAGCTGAAGCTCTGGGATGTGCTGGTAGGGGCTTAGAACTGCCCTTCTCTGCACCAGCTTGTCTTAACCAAGTGTTTCTGTGACTTGCTTGTAGGTGACAGATAAGCCCAGAATTTATAGAGCATGCATATGTAATGAAGGGAAAAAGAAATCTTTGTGTTCCTCAGCGCAAACTTCCATTGTAGCTAGAGTTTTGTTCAGATGTGTTGCGGTAGATGCGGTCTGTCAGGATATTGCAAATATTCCGGCATTTTTCCAGTTCTGCATGTGCCAGATATTTTTTTATCATTTGAGCAAGCGCCGATCCCCAAACTGGTACATCTTAGATAGTGCTTTAGTTAGGTGAGCTCTCGGGCTTGGAGCTGATTAATCATAGATTGGAAAGTTTGACTTGAAAAAGAAGTGTCTCAGACAGAGATAACCTGGTGAATGTGATTTTTATTTTAGTTTTTAATTTTTTTCTCCCCTTTTCCTTCTTTTTTTGCTATATTACACAACCTGTTGGGCTCTAGACTTGGCTCTTTTGGGCTGTTTATTGTAACTAAACCAACGAAAACATGTTAATTTGTTAATTTTGGTAATATTGCTGTATTGCCTATCTGCAGGATGTTACTCTCTTGGCTCTGAGCAGTTTCCAGTAGCTTGTTTCGTGTATTTTGTAGGCTGATTTTTTTAAGTTTCACTCGGTTGGAAAAAAAATTGTAATTGATTGTAGGTCAGTACCATAGTTTATTGATGGATCTCCTTTTAAAATGTCGCTTTTGGGTTGATTTTGTTTTTATATACATGTGCATATATGTATTTCTAAAATGAGGTAGTCAATGACCATCACATAATTTGAATAATGAACTAAAAAGCTTAGGTTTGTTGGGAAGCCCTTTGCATGTGGTGATTCTTCAAAACATGCGTTTGTCGCAGTTGGTTGGGCGTCATCATCCCTCCTTTCCCGCTTCCCTGTTTTGTCCTTATTTTTGCTTCACAAAAAACGCAAAAGTATAATTCTAGGTTTCATTTGTGAAGATTCTTCATAGAGGAAATTGCATCATCATGATGGAAGAACAAATGAGGCGTTTTATTCACTTAATGGCTCAAGTTTATAATAACCTATACAAATGGCTCATGAAGCAGGAGAGAGCTGAGGATGCTCCGCTGACGGGGAGTCCTGCTTGAACAACAAATTCGGGATTTGTTCAAGAGATTTTTATCTCGAGACTGTAACATCTGGTTGGTTTAGATGCTGCAATTGGGAGCTTGGCTTTAACGGAACTTAGGAAACGGCTTGAAGTGCAACTGTTTCTTACAGCAATTTTTAATAAAAAGCTCAAATCACTATTCTATTTTAAATTGAAAATTTTATCTTAGTATTAGCCTAATTCGCAGAATGCAATATAATTTGTTTCTGGTTTTTTTGAATTTAAAGTATTTATAAAGATAATAAAAAAGATGCATTCTTACGTGATTACTCAAAATCAAGATTAAACAAATGTTAAAGAGAACAGAATTAAAAGTAAGGATGGTAGAAAGACTGAGTAATGATCTATTCCAGATAATTAGTCTGATCTTGAACTACAGAAAAACTAGTAATAAAGAATGCTGTAATATACTGCATCGGAAATAGCATTAGGCCATGCAATAAAAGGATCTAGTGGGTTTTTCTCATCACTGAAAATAGGCTAAAATGAACATACATGTGACTGTTTCCTAAGAACTTTCCTGAATTTGCTTGTATAAATGTGTCACCGACTCCTGTCTGTCTGAGGCTCCTGTCGATGAGATCCCTACGAGAGCTCTGATTTTGGAACGTAGGAATAAAATCCTTCCTCTTGTCCAGCACCAGCTCTCTCTGGCCTTGGGCATCTACTGCAGAAATGAAAAGAGACTAGGGGTGAGAGGCTGGAAAGCTGTGGGAAAACCAGAGTGTTTTATCCTCTCCTGTCTGTTGGGGTGATCCTCACTAGCACTTTCACAGCCAGTGCTTAGGGAAACACAGTAAATGCAGGTTGTCAGAGTTGTTACCATGAAGTCCTTTATCCCCTACATTTGGAAACTTCAGATTTTATGTTGTTTCATAACTGTATGTATGAAGATGACCTGTCAGGAATAGGAAATTCTTTACATCTGTATGATGATTTTTTGTGTGTGATATATTAGAGACATAAAATTATTCCACCTATTGGGAAGTGAGGTTAGGTTACTGATGTTTAGGGCAAGAGTTGAGGCATGCAATATGTGGGAAGCACAGAGGGATAGTTAAACTTTCTGGTTTGCTCTTTCCAAGACATTTTGTTGCCAAACCTATTTTCAGCTTCTGACTGAACTTGTCATCACACTACTAGGAATTTTCTTAAGTACTGTAGTTAGAATTTATGGAAGTGTTTCTCAAAAAAGCGTGGGCTTTCACAGTTTTGGGGGTTTTTGGTAGGGTGGTGTGGTTTTTTTTTTTTTTTTTTCCAATACCTCTGCAGAAAGAGTTAGCAGTTTCTTGGCTTCAGTGACTTTTTCAGAATAAAATCCCAGACGCTGTCTCCATCATTTTGGAATGTTTTCTGAAGTTGAGTAAGACTGGAGGGGACGAGGTGGTTATATGCATGCATGCACACACACAGATGACAAGGATTTGGAGTGAAAGAGGAGGAGGGAAGGGAAATGGTAATCCTGGTCATTCTTAAATTTATGGAGTTCGTCAGTGGATGGGGGGAAAAGATGCAGCTCAATGTATTGAGATGGAAAAGAGTATTTCAAACATGGTCAAGTAAATGTGAAACTCTGTTGGAGAAGACAGCTTTTCCATTTTTGAGCAGCTGCAGTCATTTGAGCACTAATATTACTTCTCTCTTTCCCCCACCCTCCTCTTTCAAGAGATTATTTTAAGCCTATACTAGGAATTAGAGAGGTTAAAATTCCTCTAAAACACTTTCGCAGCTTTAGTATTGGGAAATTGGCCCATAAACAGTTTCACCAAGTTCGCTTCTACTTAAGATCTCTGTATCACTCTTGCGTGAACTTGGGCTTCTGAATGAGCCTTTTTTGTTAGGTTTTAGGACTCCTGTGGGATAGATCAGTTTAATTTATAGTCTCTAAAATGTACTGAAGGGAAAATGAAGTCATCTATTCCTAATATTTAAAAGCTAGTGATTATATGGTATTTACAAAAAAACCCACCTCCAAACGAAACAAAACCCAGCCTAAGAGCACGTCAGCAAAAAGGTGCCTTGTGACTCAGATCAGCATCTTGTCAGCCTTAGTTTAGTATGTATAGCTGCCAAAAACTGATTTTTCAGTTTTTGCAATAAAAACACAGCAAAGTGCCATTTGAATAACCTGAATTTGAACAAACGTGTATCCTCAGAGCTATATGGAGACCTGAATTTCTGTTTTATAGAGGTTTTTGGGATTTGAGAGCTCATTCCCGTTCAAAACTAGAACCTGAACGTTGCAGAGCATTGTTTTACTGTTTAAAATTTGCCAAAACATTTGGTTGCACTTTATGTAATTCAAATGGAAAAATAATAAAAAAGTAAAGCAGTGACGTAACAGCGTCCTTCAGCTATTTTCATTCTCTCGTGTTTCTTTTCAGTGCATTTGCAGGGATATTGGTGCAATTTTATAACATATCCTGTAGATAGATTATTACATCTGTTTCCTAATGGCAAGCTGATGAATCCCCTTCTAATGCTTTTACTCTAAGTGGCAAATAATGCACTTTAGTTGGACGTACACATTGCATCAAATGACCCCAAAGCTTGTTGACGATGTTTGAATTAGAGTTCCAGCTTTGACTTTTGATTTTTAGTTGTGAATTCAACAGAATGTGAATGCTAATGGAAAGATCAGCAGCATACACTGAAAAATCAGTCCTGTATTGAACATGTTATGGATCTAGGATAATATCAATATATGTTTTCTGCCCTGAAAATGGAAATTATTTTCTTATTTAAGCCTTGAAATCTGTTACACCGATCAAGTTTTATATAAGCTCTTTGACAGAGTGTAATTTTAGAGCAAGACATTTCATATTTACATAGTCATACCTTTCTGAGGTTTTAAAGATACTTTTCGTGCTCTTTTACACTCACCTTAGAGGCTTAAAATTTCTTTTCAAATGACAGTGCAGTAAGTAAAGATACAAGACCATAGGTTTAGACCATAACATAGGAGAAAACAAGGGCAGTTAGTAGAAGATGATGTCAGGATTAACTTTATTATATTCTCTTCTTAAGATGGTATTTTTAACCACTAAGTGAATTGGATATGTGGTTGATGTAGCAAGAGTCTTCTTCCTGGATAAAAGTATTGATTTGCTGTGTTCCTGCATCGCAAATGTTCTACATAGATCCGAAAAGCCTACTAACTTACTGCATGTGTATTTCATTAAATAGTTTATCTGTTGTGCAAATCCTTGTTTTCAGCATAGAACTAAACAGCATTTTCCAGGGCAGTCAGCTGAAATCTGAACTTGGAGCAGAGAGGCTATTTATTCTAGTGATGAATAGCTGCTGCTTTTGAGAGACAGACACAGGATGTCAGATCCAAATTCACATTTTTGTTGAATCAGATTGAGTGCAACTATTACGGTGTTCAGTCTTATATGAAATTCAATTTATTTATGCTCTTTTCAGTTTTCATTGTATTACTGAAAATCATCTTTAGTGAGCGTGACTAATGAGGCCACTACATGGGTAAGGTAATTCATATTCTTCAGAGTTAAGCTCAGCTCTCTGCATGCTTAGAGACAGAGGGTCTTCTGATAATCAGTCCACCTTCTCGAGGCTTTTTCCTGTGACTGAGGAATTTTTACCAAAAGGCGTTACTTAGCAAGAGGACTCCTGATTAGGAAACAAAACTGTACGTGTACACCATGGGACAGTGTGATTTCCCAGAACTGGAGAATTTAAACTTCTGACTCCAGGTGTTCTTTGGTAGGTTGAAGATGCTGTGGTAGATGTTGCAGCAGCGTTCAGATGGCTCCGAGCTGGTGCCCCAAGCTAGAGCAGGAACCGTTCGTGCCGAGTGCTGCGAAGGATCACCTCTCTCTGTCCTTAGCAGTCTGCTGCAGAACTGAGGAAGACGAGGGCTGAGAGGCTGGAAAACAGGGCTTCCGTTTAAAGGTAGGGTGGCATCTTGCCTAAGGACGTGCTTAAGGGTCTGTGAGAGACAAGAACTAAACTCAGATCTCCAGGGTCCCCACCCAGTGCTTTAACCAGTGCTTTAACGTGAAATCGTTCTGCCCTCGGAAGCGAGGGCTTGGGTCACGTGCGCAAACAGTGAGCTTTCTTTTGGGGTTGGGGTTTTTCCTGTTTTGTTTTGTTTTCACCTCCTGTGATGTTTGCTGCTGAATGAACTGAGAAACTTCTATGGCAGCAGGTACCCATATTTTAGAACAAAAGCAAATGGACATTGAGGAATTTTCCCCCTTATTTCCCGGCTCTGTATATGATACATGTCTGGGATCTACTCCCTATAACTGTGCGGTTTTCATCCTTTAGGACTGTGACCTTTTTTTTTTTTTCTAATGCCCGTGCTGGCACGAGGGAGACAGGAGGAACACAAGAAGAATGTAATAATTCAGAAATTTATGAAATCTCCAAGGTACAGTGTACACGAAAGCATCTTAAGGTTTTGCCTGGATCATACAGCTGAAATCTGGCAGCTGTTCTACTGCTGTAACTCTTCTAACATGCGACAGTGTGTTTATTCTAACGTAGTTTTAGTAGGATATATATTTCAGAGAAAACATTTTGTTCAGTAAGCTTGTGGTAAAAATACAGTTTTCTCCTGTATTTAAGTCCAAAGCTGGGGAGGGGGGAGGAGCAGAATTATGATTAAATGTCGTTTTTTCATAATCTGCATGTGAGCTAGAGTTTCACTGGTTATCTTACCTTAGTTCCACTGACTTAAACAGTGTGATGCTGATTTATGCTAGGTGTCAGCTTGACCAATTTATGTCATCAGCTTCATATTTATCATCATGCATGTTTGTTTGTCAACAAAAACTGTTGCTCCTAATTTCAAAATGATAGGGAATGTATTTGGGAGGTACTGATTGAAAACCAAATTGGGCCAATTGAGATGACAGCATGTGTGTGCTGGGCAGTACAAAACCAGAAGCTTAATGGTATAAAAGAGCCCGTAGTGGCTGCAGTAAAGGCAGAAGTAATATCCCTCCCAGCAGTAAGCAATCGGGCTGCTGAGCAAACACTTCTCCCTGGGAGGTGCAGCCCTGATCTAAGGAACACTCGAAAGTGTAACCATCTCCTATTGTCTTCAGTGGAATTCAGCACGTGTTCAGCGCTGATAAAGTTTTAGACTGAGATTTAGTTGAAACAGAGCAAAATACTAGTGATTTTTTTTCCTCATATGTTCATTTGCTGTCTTAATCTAATATATTTCTACCTTTTTTTCTTCACCAAAACTATGTGGTATAAAACTTGTATGCTTAGCCCTTCCAGCTGTAGCTTTTAATCTCAGGAATAGTTTCTTTATCTTTTCAGGTGCTGGAACATCACTTTAAAATACAGTTACTAACTGTGAACATAAATTCTGAGTAAGTCATACCAGCTGTTTAAACTTACTGTAATTTTCTTAGTGTTAGCCTATAATCTTAAATTACCTGTAGTGAGCATTTTAATTTCCTTTTTAAAAATGGCTTGCCCTTGTTGCTAGGAGGTGATACGTACAGTGAGGACTGTCCGTTATCGAGGGGTCCCTGGCTGTTCAGTTCCACTTGTTTGGACTTGCCCATTGTGATCTTGTGCCAAGGTGCACCGTTTGACGTTTGTCAACAGCGAAGCGTGAGGTGGCACTTGGTTTGTCAGGCCAGTTAGAGGTACGAGCACTGTAATTTGTTTTGTTCCTGATTCCTGTATCTGTTTGAGGGTGCAGTGAGTCGTACTAGAGCCTGAAATCAGTTTTATTTCAGTCCGTAAACTGAGTTCAGTGTGCTTCCACTGCTGAAAAGCAAGACGAGGGAGGAGGAGTGCCTCGTCATTGTGTGCTGTGACTGTTACAGGCTTTGTTAGTAGCCTCCAAAGAATATTTCCAAATACATTGTGATCCTCAGTGGCGAGATGAAGAGGTGGAGTACTTGTATCGCTTATCTCTTGCATCTCCCACCACGTTAACACTCTGCAAACATACTAGGATTGTTCACTGAGGAAGTTATTAACCTTTGCCTGCTGAAGGAAGCACACATTGTATTGCAGTCAGCTGAAACCTAAACATTCATTTAGGTCATGTCAGCCTGAAACTTGTTTTTTAGCATTTAGGTTTCCTTTGTAAACTTCGTGCGGTATCTCATTGATAGAAAATTCATGACCGATACGAGAAGCCTGGCTCATCATGCCTTCTACCATTTTGACAGCTGATCTTTTGCTTGTTTTATTCTTACTTTCGTGGTAACTGTTGAAGGGTTTTAAACATTCCCCTGCTTTCTTGAGGAATATTTACGCCTCTTACGGGGCTCTTACGAGATGAAGAAGCAGAGGTCAGCAGCATCCTGGGAAATGCTATATGGAGGCAACAGTAATCTGTATGTACATGATAGTGTATTTGCTTGTTAAGAAGTGATTTATGGAGCTCCGAGATGTTTACTTTGGGGAACCAAAGTTACTTTGCAGAATTATAAACAGAATGGAAAATCTGAGTCTTTACGAAGTTGGGTTAAGTTAGTATTAACACTTCAATGCTACTTGATTGAGATTAGTGTGTACAGGACTGGGTCTCTTGTTTTTGCACAAAAATATTTAAAATAGGGGGTGTTTAGAAGAGAGGGATTATTGAATAGATTTTTTGCTGAAAATCATATATTCTTCTTTGTGTCAGCAAGAAGGGGCTTCTATCTTTTTCTTGTGTCTAGTTTTTATATAGACCTGAGTATCTTTCTGGCTTAATGCAAGTTATTAATTCTTTGACTGCCCTTGAAGTGGGCTGAAATTAACATTTATTCTCAAGAACTTGTTCCTTAGACTAAGAAATAAAGGGAGATATATTTGAATGAAGATACACGGCCTATTACCACTGTGAACAGAAGGTCAAAATCTTACTTAACGCCTTTTTTGAGAAGTGTGAGGGAATTGGGTGGAAATGGGCTGTTTGAGGGGGTGCTGGTGCTTTATACAGCATATGTTAAGAGTTGCCAGCCTGAAGTCTTGTCTGGTGTGCAAAGATTAAAGTAGAAAAATCATTACTTTCAGTTTCTGGAGGACTTTTTTTTTTTTTTGAGGGAAGAAAATATTTCCCATCTTCAGTTGTAGTAAGTGTCACGTAGGCATTGGTGTCTGTCTGAAAGTTCAGGTTTTACCAAAAAGAAGGAAAGGGGGGAAAAAGCCCAAACAGCCTCTAAGAGACCTGTGTTGCAAAACCACCCTTCAAGGAAAACAAAGATTGCCCTGCCTAGTTCTGCAGTGCTCACAGCCTCTGTAAGAAGAGGGGCTAAAAGGAAGATCTTTGGAGAGTTAAAATTGCTTGGATCTAGGGAACATCGTGTCACGCTTTAATTGACTTGTGGCATTCTGAATCAGTCCTGTGGAAACTTTCTACTTTTCTTTTAAATGAAACAAATATATAAACCAGAACCCAGGAAGAAGGCAAACACCTCTAACGCAGCCTGAGCGCGCTTTTAAAATCTGCTTGCATTCACTGAGATAGTCTGAGTGAAAATTGTCAAAGCTGTTCATGTGACTTCATGTTCCTGCTCTGGACTTGGAGGGTTTAGTCTCGAGGAAGCAAATATTATTCCAAGTATATCAAAAAAGGAAATGAAGTCTTTGAAAATAATAGTTTCAAAGTCTTTGCTAGCAGACATCATGTATCATTCCATCTCTGCCCTGCTCTAATTGATTTAGAAGTGTTGCACGTTTAGTGAGTGTGAGTTTATCATTTATTGAAATCAATCTCTTTCTGCAAGCTTGCTTTCTTCTCCCTGGCAGTCAGCTAAACTCTGTCTCCAAAACCTGAATGGCTCCAGGCGAAAGTAGCCCAGCGCGGGTTGCATAACGCGGTAACAGCCCCGAAACACTGCTGTTATGGATTGACCTCCTCCGACCTGGAAATGCCAATCCGTTAGAGAAAATAGCGCTCGCCTCTGACAACAAATAAATGTAACCTCTGCACTAGGGCAGAGCAGACTAGAAAAACAATGACGCCTTTTCCCGTGATAACTGTTTCACGGTCTGGAGCAAAAATATTTTGAATGTCCTCTAATGAACAGTTGTAATTAATATGCATACAGTTATGTTTTAATAGTAGCCATATCTCATAAAAATGCCTCTCTGATATTCCTGTACAGCTTGTAATTAATGTAGTTCAGTCTACTTGGTCTGTTATGCATTAAAAAAACCAAACTGTGAAACATCATCATTTCCACTATGTACTTTACAGAAAACCTTTAGATTTAATGAAACCTGTCTGATGTTGGGGGAATTGCCATATTAACTATAATTTATGGTTAAACAAGTAACTTCTACGGCTGACAAACAAAGCATCTAAAACACATGAGTGAATTTAAACAAACAAAAGCTGTGCTGTGTTGTATGAACGTGATTGTGACCTCTAAGAAAAAGTCTTGAATTTTCAGAGCTCTGTGAGCCCCCGTATTACAATCGGCTCAGGGCTCTGAGACACTAAATCACTTTATCTTGTGATTTGGGTACAGTTCTAGCAAAGGCACACATCTCTTGTCAGCAGTGTGCGGCCAGTGACTGCCACTGGGCATTTTCAGTACAGACTTAATAGCACTGTGGTCAATGTCTTGTCTCTTTGTTAATTTTGGTAAGCACTTTAAAAAATAGTCTCATTAGCGGAGAAGGGGAAGTAAGAGAAAGGTCCCTGCATAGCATCACTCTGAATTGCTGGTATTATGTAGAGCAAGAGCTGTATTCCAAGGACACACTGATGGCTCTAAAGGGTTAAGGGCAAATCACAGCTTTGTCACCTCTTTTTTTTTCCTTTTCAATAAAAAGACACACCATAGAAATACTGTATATACTACAGAAATATCACTACAGAAATTGTCCTGGAGCTGCATTTTTTAGTTAATATGCTGCCTTTGTACCTTCCCAAATGTAAGGATCCCGTGTTTCCTCACTGTGCTCCCTTGCATGTCTGGCTGCATTCCATTTTTGTCTGCAACTGTAAAGTACCTTCTGCAGTTACCATGGGGCAGGGGCTGGGTTTTCCCCTTGCAGCCCCAGTCATCTACTCCTGCTTCAGTGCTCCTACCTTCTTCAGGATAACTGTATTCCCACGTTATGTTCAGCTTGTGTAACCTTTCTTTTTCTTTCATGCTGATCTATCAGGTAGTGATTGGTTTCCATTAGACTGCAATATGCTTATCCATTTTCTGTATAATAGCTTTAATTTCTTTTTCTCAAGGTACTGGATGTTTTTTGTACTACCATTACGACTACGGAAGACCTCTGTATTTCCAGGTTGCCCATTTGCTATCAGAAAAGAGAAATTAAAAAGTAGCATAGTTGTGAAGTATAATGGAATTATTTCCATGGAAGGAAGAGTTATTGAAACCAGCAACTAAACTGTTGTTTGCTTTGAGGAGTGTTATGACGGCAATAAATACTGAGTGGGTTTTGTAAGCAGTATCCTTACTACTTCTTTATGTTGGATATGCATTACATAGCCGGTCTCTCCTACCTAGAGTGGCACGGGAAGCAACCCTGTATGCCTGTGAGCCTCCATCAAGTTAAATTCCTCAGGTTTTTTGTACAGTATGATGGAGGTTATTATGAAAGTGTTTGCTTTCCTAGCTAGTGTTTTAGAGAGGGAGAAAAATGGCTCTGAACTACTTTAGAAAAGTTTGTCAAAGGTAGCTGTATATATTTAAAAATAAATTAAGATGTCACTAAATGTATCAGCTACACCTGGATTAAGAAATTTCTGAGCTGAAAATATAGAAACAGACATAAAATGTATTGTGAGGTAGCCCCACATCATTGTCTTAATTTCACGTGCTCAAGCCAAGGCCTTTTTTTTTTTTCCCTTTTTTCTTTTTTTTTTTTCCCCCCTTCCTAGTTGGTTTTTGTGTTCCATTAACTGAAATAGACTTTGAATTCCTTTATGGTGCTTACAAATCTACTTTGCATTTCTCATCCAGGAGTTTCATTTTCTCCCTACAATATAGACAGCTCATTACTCAGGTTGTCAGGGAAAGTTTCCTCCATCCCTTGATTCCAGGGGTTCTGTCTCTCAATATTAACACTTAGAAATGTTTCTTTTGGTGTGTTAGTGGTATTTCTAAAATGAAATTTGCAGGTATAGGCCACTGATACTGCATATAAAAATTCCAGTCTCTTCAAATGGGTGACGATTTGTATTGTAATGGATTTCTGACCTTCTTTTTTAAAAAAAAAAAAAAAAACAAACAAACACAAAAACCAAACACCCTCATATTTGGAGAAAGTGATGAAGAATTGTTCTCATCCATGGTTTGGCAAATGAGTACAACCCAAAGCACAAAGGTACTTTGACTGTGGAAATGACTGCTAGAGTCAGCGATGAAGTATTTATGATACACCGTTGGCAAACACCACTGAGCAGATGCAGATGTAATTGTGAGGCTTGAACTGTACCTATAATTCATTATAAGATGCATTTCTGTGTTAGTTATTTGGAAATACGAAGCGCTTGTCTGTGTATGGAGCCTGTCATCTGAAAGCATCCATCTGATTTGGAGCACAGCCCGGAGGGAAGCCCTGTGTTGGAATGTGCCATGGCTTCTCATGCCCAGTGCGAGGATATGGGGACCTGGTGCTGCCTTCAGCCCCGGAGGGGATACGCGCTAGATCCTTTCATCAGGGATAATGCAACTAGCTGGGAAATGCAGCAGCAACAGAGGCTAAGTTTGAACAGGAGATTTAACTCAAATCAGGATTATAAAAGGGGGAATTGGTTCTTTATCCAGCGATTCCTATTGACTGTTCTTACAGGTTTGTGCAGAGAGATTTATTTTAACAGTACCAAAGAGGTCCCTTTCTGGTCACAGTGGGTCTAAAGTTGACTTACCTCGTACTTGATTTGGGCTGGCTTCATGGATTTAATTCTGTCTAACCTTAAGCACCTGTATAAGCCTCCCAAGTCAGGAGTCCACTGGAAAGAAATAAGGTTGTTCAGTAGCTCCCATGGGCTGAACTGCCTCTTAGAGATGCTGGTTTCTCTAAGGGAGCTCTGTAGGGAGCCCGGGGTGATAGGCTTCTAACTTAGGCTTCAGACAGTTCAGAAATTATCAATGTGACTCTCTAAATTCTGGCAAGACTGCAGGGCAAAACCAGATGTGACATGTAGTCAGAGAGCAGGATCTACTGGCCACAGGAGAAAGTGCTAAGTTCAGCCCCTCTGTATTTTCAGGCTGGATTTCCTAGCTGAAAAATAAGCATCTTTTATTTTACAGCAAATATTTCAAGCAAATGACATCAATCCCTGTCTGAGACTGCCTTGGGGCATAAAAATAACATAAGGGAAATGTTTGGCCAGCATCTTTCATACTGAAATAAACAGTATCTAAACAAATATTCCTGTATTGTTTCTAAAGACAGACTCTCTGCTAGACAAGTACTGTTATTAGATGTTAGGATAGGAGTAAGGCAGGCTGCTACCGGCTCTGCTCCTTCTAGGCAGTGGAAGAACCAAGCGTAGGAGCTGCTCCTCTTTTCTCCCAGGAGTGTCCAAGACCAAACAGGCAGGGCTTGTTCGCTCTGGTGTAAACCTTTTTTGCAGCAGGGTTCTCGGAAAATACCTGGCTGACTTGCCAGTCTGGTTTTCAGTAGTTCAAGCTTTTGTCCGTTGAATCTGCTACAGTTATTGTATCTTTTAAAACCAGAATAGGAAAAAAACCCTACTTTTACAACTTTTGTCTTTTACTACAGGCATTTATAGACATTTTTAGTAAAGTTGGCCATGAAAGTACATTCTGTATTTGCACAATGAATAGGATGTTTACCTTTTTAAAATGTTTTCTGTGAACAGCTTAAAAAATTGAAATCACTTTTGCAATTTAGAGGAAAAGTGAACTATTTATTTAAGTACTTAATCCGTTGTGCATCAAGGCACTTTAATGATTCAGACAAGAAATAGACCTGAAACACGACAAATGTGGTGAGAATAATATGTGAGGAAAAACTTGATCTCATTTACTTTTATTTGTGAGGTGGAAGGAAAAAGTGGTTGAAATCTTCTAGGTTAATGGAATTCTGAATGTTATCTTATGTGACCATGGTATCTTGAAGAACAGATTAGCAGTTGGCTGGGTCAGTTTGCTGGCACAACAGCAGAATTCTTGAACTTTGGATATCTTTGGTTGCATACCCGGAGGAGACATGTTCCAACTGCAAATTGGAAGTCAACTGCCCCGAGCGGCTGTCCTTTCACCACTCTAACAGGCCAACTTCATTAGCAGAAACGGAGGATAAAAAAATTGTTTTAAGGAGCAATATCAATCATCAGCTTCAGTTAACATTGTTTGTATCAGCGGAGAGAAATGCTGTTGTCTGGGCTTTTGCAATTTTATCCACTTCTGCTCCCCAGAGCTTATTCTGAAGCTGTGCAATTCCTGGCATTTTTTTCTGAAGAGATTTGCACTGGAGGCCTTGTCTGCTTGGTCACCCCTCAAGGAGAAAGAATGCCTCTCCATATGTCTTAAGCAGAAGGCAGACGAAGCTGACAGATAGGAATGAGACGATGCATTCCAAGAAATGCTCAATCCGTGGCAACATAATGAGTTGGGGAGGGGGTGGAACTAAACAAAACTTGAGGCAAATATGAAAAATAGGAACGCCGAAGAAGGACACAACCTCTGCCTGTCCCCAGAGATGGGGACCTACAGGTGCGGCTGTGTATACATCAAAAAGATGTTAAAAAAACCACAACAATTTGAGGAACAAGAAGTTAAACGCTTTAAAGAAGGAAGTTGTAGATAGTTCAGATGCGTAAAAACTGACAGTGGTTTTAATGTTTCCTTGTACAACAGCTCAGGAACATTCAGGGAGCGGTAGATAGAGTGGAAGAAGAAATGAGTGGAATTTATCCAGGCAGAGGGTTGAACAGTGTTTGAGATCTAGATCTAATGGAAAATCTGTTTGGCTATACATCTGCAGACTCAAGTGTCTGTGTGAATGTTAATGTATTGGCCTATTTTGCACATGGTAAAAATACTTTGCTTAATGAAATTCTGTCTGCGGTACCAGACTATTACCAACAGAGTAGGGATTTGCAAATAACTAACCTGCTCTAAGGCTACGTGGAAAATAAACTTGGTCATTTCAGCTGTAGATGGGCCCATAGCTGCTGCACCTCCAACATGATGGCTACCATCCTGTGACTGGGACTTCTGCTGAGAGCACCAGCTGAGAACCCTGGCCTGTTTGGCAAGGAGTGGGAGAGAGGTCTTCCTTGGTTCTCAGTCTCCGGCACGTTGCAGAATGTGTTTGAGCCATCGGCCTGTAATTCACCCCATACACGCGCGGCTGACGCCGTGTTTCTGGCTCTTTGAGCCAGCACATCAGCACAGACAAATAGGAACTCTGATCTTCGTGCAACTAAAAAGGGTTATGCTAAAGGTGGTGCGCTTCAGCCATCCTTGCTCTTGAGTCAGGTGGTTTTTTCCTTCTCTTCCCGATTTCCTACTGGTAAACAGTACTTCCCATTCTTCTGTTTCCTTTGATTGTTTTCAGCCTCATCCGTGCTGCATCCCACTTTATGCATCCCACTTTATGCGTTGTCAAAAGACTAGCCACCTAGTTTCTGCAGAATTAAAATCAGTTGAAAATGATATGTAATTCATTTGCAAGAATGAACACGGATGTTTGGGTTCAGCGCGGCTGAGCCCCATTGCAGCACTGCATTTTCACCCCCCTGTGCTATAGACCTTTCTCCCGTAGTGTCCCTCGGAGAGCCAGTTCACCTCAAATGCTTCCTCCCCCACACCGGGACGCTTGCCCAAGGAATAGTCTTTTGCTGGGTTAATGAATGCAATTAGGTCAGCGAAGAGTGCTGTGAGCGAGAGTGCTGACGTGGGGCAGAGGGCTTAAGCAAGATGTTGGGAAGGCACGGTGCCCTGAGGGATGGAGGAGACAGACCTTCCCTTTTGGTGGCCATCTAGCCGAGTTGCTGATCTTTGTCCTTAGCAGTGTGTATTAATTTTGTGTTTAGTTGAAGTGGGGAAATCCTTGACCCAGTCAGTTACTTTGCAAAAGCAAATGGCATTTGCCCCAGGTATTTGTGCATATCAGGATTCGCTGTGATGCGTTATATGCCTGTAATTCCTCGTTTTTAGATCACTTTACACTAGTCAATATAAGCAGACAAACAAGGCATCAGGTAAAACATAAATGCTTTGCTTCGTTTGGAAGGTTAAGAAAACAGGACGTGAGAATAATGTTAACATTCTTCAAAACTGTGGGTCCTCCGGCATCACACGGGGAAGTAACGTGCTGCTTTGGAGCGATCTATAACCTGTCAGCGAGGAGGCTTTCTGTTCTCCACCGGTTTTACCTGCTTTGGTCACTTGTGAGGGAGCACAACTTGCAGAGGGGAGGAGAGACACTCTAGCTTCACAAAAGCACTGGCATTTTTGATTATCCTTGTGTCTCTATCCCTCCGTTGTTGTTTCTGGTTTTTTGTTGTGAGGGGCATTATTAAAGAATGAGGTAATTCTGCAGTTTCAAACCATTTGCTCATCCTTCAGTCTTTCTGATTAACTGTACTAAATTCTACCGGACTTTGCAAAAAGCAGGTGTTGGGGAATAAAAATTTTCCGTGGGCTAAACCAGATATTTTCCTCAAATCAGTGGGAATATCACTGTGAAAAACGCATTGAATGTGGCAAGGTCTTGACTTCCTGAGAAGAGCTAGTGAGAAAAATCCATCTTTTCCCATGAGTTTCACCATTATTAAGAGTTCCTCGTACATTTCTATATAGCAGTGCTAACAAGCTAGTTGTGTTTTTATTCTGTCCCGCCTGTGATTACATTCAGCCCTCAGGCAAATCTTTATACCCAGTAAGTCTTCTGTCATACTATAGAAATCTTTGTAGTAATAGATTGTAATGAAGATTAAATTGATGGGTCCATGAGTGATTTATTATAAATTACTGTGCAGTAGTTTATTTTCTTCCCTCAGCAATACTCCATGCACAGTGGAAGAATTACACAAGTATGGCCTTGGCGCAGCCTTTCAGGGAAACGAGGAGGATAAAATAAGTCAACAGTGTCCTCTGCTCTTTGATGCCTTTTCAGAAGGCTTGCTTGGAGATGGTGGAGTTACCTGCTTTGAGTTCTGGAGAAAGGCATTCCAGGAGCACTCCAGCACAGGATGATGCAGACCTATGTAGGAACTGTACGTAGTGGAAGAATACAAATCAGCTTCAAGATGAAAGCTCTTAAATCTGTTCTCTGCTTCTCATGCTGATTATCATGGCCTCGAGGCATAGTTACGGAAGAAAGATGCACTCAGGAGGGTTACTTCAGAATTTCCACAAATCATTACTGATTATGTATGTGTATTTTTAAGTGTTTATAGATGGATGATTGATACGCTAACGATGTACCTTTCAGAATTGCATAAAGAGGAACAAGACTTGACTTTCACGTGGCTTTTCATTATTTTACCTTTTACAGTCCACGTGGCTCCTGTTTCATAAACAGTAGCTGCGGTAATGCATTTCGGAAGGTTTTCGCATGCATATATACATATATATGCATATTTTTGCCAGATAGGCACCTGAAAATTTTCCAGTCATTATTACAAAATTCAATATAGCCTCTAAAGCTCAGCCTGAAAGGATATCTATAATCAATTAACTGATTCTCTAGAGCAGCCTTAATATGTTGCTTTAATTAATACCACGTTTGAAAGCAGAGCAAGCTGCTGCAGAACTCTTGCAGCAGTTACTGGGTGTTTTGCACTGCTGTTTTGCAGACAGTGTCCTTCTCTAGCTGCTTTATAGACTACTGTTTCACCATTCTAATCATACCTGTAGGATCAAAAGGAAAAATTAAAAGGATGAGATTTCCAGAAGAAATAAAGCATACTGCGGTAAGCTTCCAAGTCAATAAGATGAGAGCTGCTTATGTTGTTACAGCAAAACCAAGCAGGTCAGGGTTTCAGGGCTACCGGAGACTTCTAAGGTCTGCTTGAGCAGAAATAACCTGCTGCAAAACTGAAAACAGGAGACTGGCACAGAGGGGAAAATAATATTCAGCGAGACTGGAAACTGAAAGC
The DNA here is from genome assembly GCA_013398295.1 of Chionis minor. Taxonomy (NCBI): domain Eukaryota; kingdom Metazoa; phylum Chordata; class Aves; order Charadriiformes; family Chionidae; genus Chionis; species Chionis minor. Next base: position 566,062 of record VZSF01002828.1, read on the forward strand.
AGTATTGGCATGTTCTTGTGGCAGAGGCGTCTATTTCAAGCTCAAACATCAGTGTAATCACTGTTGATAGTATCCCTTTGATAAAGATGGTCATTCTTCAGCTGTGATTTGATAAATCTACCGTTATCGGTTAGCATTTCAGTGGGTCTCATCTGGTAGAATTTTGTTACACTGAGCCTGCTATACAGCTCTTCACTGGAGTCAGTAATTTATACCAGGAAACCCTCCAGTTTTTGTATTTAAAACCTCGTGGTGGGTTTTCATACTTCTGGTCTTTTTCCTATGAGAAAGATTTGTGCCATACCACAGTTATGAGTTGGGTTTGTGTAGCCATTAGCAATAGAACTTTCTTCTTTTTTGTGTGTGTGCGCGCTGATAAACAGAAATGATTTAGTGCAGATAAATACTTTAGATAGAAATTATCCTGTTTGTCTCTCTCATGATGTAATTTATTGTCCCGTAATGAAGGATTTAGCTTATCAGAAGTTAATAATCCATTTTTCTGAGTTACTTTTTTTACTGTTTCTGACTATATAGGAAACACTGAAACTCATCTGATTGTGTGGAGACCTCAGGGTGAAAATGAGACATACTTGCATATGGTTTAACATTCAATGGTTTTAAAGGGCAGTGATTTTTTTCTCAATGAAGACATATATGAATTTTCTAAATCTCTTCTGGTTGCTGAATGGTATCCAGTACTTTCAGTAGCAAACTTTGGAAACAAATCTATTCTGAAAATGAGATCAGAAAACTAAGTATTTAGCTATTTAAGATGCATGTTTTCATTAGTGGTCAGGCATTTTCATTGCACTTACAAGTGGATGTTTACTGAATACATTTTTGTCTCTTTTCCTGCAGTGTTACTTGATTTGTGTGTGTGAGGTTGGCTGGTTGTGGTTTTTTGTTGGCTTTTGTTCTGTTTTTTAAGATTTTTAAAATCTCTTTCTGCTGTTTGGTGTGGAGAACACAAAAGACAAGCTTGGGAAAACGCACGTGTGAACTGAATGACACTGTTCTTGTTCTTGGAACGAGGCTTCGTTTTTCTATTTTCTTTGTGTGCAGAATTTGCCCCACTGACTGCGGGGATGCATTTGTCTGTACCAAACGTTCAGTTTACTGATCAAAATTCTTCTGTGGTTGAAACTTGGTTTCATCTTCAAAGAATTTTTTGAGGAAAAAATTGAACGTTGAAGTACTAAACTGCAAAGCAAGCTGAATGAATTAATGTACTTTATAAGCAGATTGAAAGCCCGTAAGAGGTGATGGCAAGACTGTTGCTGGTTTTAATCAGCTTGGATCAGGCTTTTACATTCTTTCAGAGTTTAAAACCAGACTTGCCTGAAAACCGTTTTTGACCTGCTGAGCGACAGGACCTTGTGTTGGTGTGTTGCTGATGCGGAAGTCGACCCAACAAGCCGTCTGAACAGCCCGAGTATATCATGAGAGTGATTAAATTCCTGCTGTGTATAATAATTGCTATATTGATAGAATAATGGAGTAAGTGAATTTGTGCTTAATCTGCTGTATCAACCTGGAGAGAAAAAAAAAAAAAGTGCTTTGGGAATGAGAGTATTTTGGTACTTATATTTAATTTGATACCACTCTTAGTAAATGGGTCAGTGATCTGAGGTATTGTATTTTTGGCATTAAGAGAAGTGCTGTATGCTCCAAAATGCATTAGCTATTCTTCCTGTGGAAATCACTCCACTTTGTTTTCCCTTGCTTCAAGAAGATGAAATTAGTTTGTGGCTTTTTTTTTTTTTTTTTGAGATGGGCAAAATTTTGGTTTGGCACAGGCAGGATAGAAAGCGAAGTAACATCCAAGCTGCTCTTGGAAAATACACAAATAAGTTGGAGAATAATATCTCCGTGGGGTTCGGATACATCCAGCAGAGCCTGGGTTGTGCTAACATGAGTTTTCCAGCATCCTGTTCTGCTGCTGTTGAAAACGTTGGTCACTTTAAAGTGGATTCTGTGGGAGTTGAATTGAAGAACACTGATAGGTTTTGGTGGGATGGGAGGAAGTTTGTTTAATGCTTCATGCACAATTATGTAGACCAAGGATTTCAGGCGTCTCAAAATATTTTCTAGATCAGTACCAACAAAAACCAGCTCTGCTGAAGTATCTAAATGCCTTGGAGATTTATCCTACCCTGAAATGAAACGGAGCTGGGTAATTTTGAGCTAGATGGAATGAAAATTCCTTGCAGGCTATTAGAATTAAAATGTTTTGTCAGAACAAAAATGCTGAGATGAAATGATGTGGTTTCATCCTCATTTGGGACTTCAAACTTCTTTGGAATAAATGATGTTTCAAAATAAGACATGGCATTTTGAAATAGCATAGGGCAGATGTGACAATGGAAGGTGAAAGAAAACAAGCTTGAACCCAAAGCTGGTGCTGCTTGGGTGGACCGGGTAGGTGTGCTGCTGGGAGAGAGCGAGTCCAGGCGGTTCTCTGGGCACGGCGGAGCTGGGAGCGCTGAGCCTGCGGCAGCCGGCGGAGCAGGGGAGCGCGGGGACGGCAGTGGCTGCTTGGCCTTCGGAGCTGGGTGGCTTCTCCTGCACATTCCACCACAAAGGCGCCTGGTTTGTTGCACGAACGTCGGCCAGCGGAGAAGTGCTGCCTTGGTGTTCAGAGGCCACTTTAACCGCCTGACCCCGGCATTTGCATGGACAGAGGATTCGTGCCTTAAGTAGGGGCTGCTAGTGTACTAATTACGTAGTGATGGCAGTCTCTGTATAATAGCAATTTTCACTCAATTACTCAGTGCACAGTGTCACTATTATAACCCAATTAATTTTAAATAACATTCTAATTTAAAAGAAGGCAATATGTTGCGTTTCCGCAAGTTATCTATAGTGTTATGATGGTTAATTTAGCTAACTCTCTTTAGAGTTGCATTATACGGTGATGCAAACAAACCAGTGAAAAATAGCACGACAAAAAATGACTGCGTCTTTCTGGTGTTGGAGGCTTCTGAGGTTGTGCGTCGTATGATTTTCTCAGGGTCTGTCTCGATAAGATGCAGGACTGGAGGACATTTTAAGCCACTGTTTAATTGGAGGGTGGTGTTCTGCTATACCTATAATTGAAGGGCTACGTAAAAGAAAACTACCAACTGAGGTTAGTAGACCATTAAATGAAAACTCAATGTTCAATTTCCATTGGTGATTTAGGATCACATTTCACTCATAATGAACGGGGTTTTAACTAAAGGTCTTTCCTGAAGACAGAGGAACACAGTCATGGTGAATATTAACAATAGGCTGCTAATGAACAGCTTCATTTTGTATACGGGAATCGTAAGCTTATGGTTTAACATGTAAGTAAACAAACCATAGGTCAAGACAGTGGATAAGATTCTTTTAAACAAGTGGGAAAAAAAGAAAAAAAAAAGATTAGTATCACTGATACAACTTATCCATTTTATGCATCAAACGGAATTTGATTTTGGCCTGGGTGCGAGGCGCTTGTTAAGGTGGCGGTGCCTGAGCAGACCCCCGCTGCTGCCTGGCCCTTACCGTGGCTGGTGACACCCCAGTGGGCACATGCTGGTGACAGCAGGAGCCTTGGGGGGACACAGAGGATGGCCAGCCCTGGTCTATCTCTGACTCTGAACACGGAGCTATTGCCGTGGGAGCGTGTGTTCCCTTAGGAAGAAGCAAAGACCACTTGATGGCCTGTGGCTATGAAGAAATTAATTGGGAAGTGAGCAAACTGCTAACCTTATGCCTGGCCTTGATGTAAGCAGCAATGACAACCTCTTTACACCCAGATTTTGCTGTCACTTGGTGGTGAGGTTTCCATCTGGACTCCATGAGATGTTTTTAAATTTAAGCTGACTGACTGAAAGAATTTGGTGGAGTAACTCCATTTGCAGCGCTCCAAATTGCACAGGGTTGTTACCTGGTAAACGGTTTCAGAAATGCTGATAAATGCAGGTTGTTTGTCTTTGTTTGTTTGTCTAGAAGAAAACACCTCACCTCGTTTCCACCCACAGGATTTGTGAGTCTTTATGTGATTTCCATGCTAAGGTTGCACGATTTTTCTGTTGGGACATGTTGGTGCTGTTACCAAACTTCCCTTCACTTGGGAAATACAAAAGCAAGGAATTTTGTAGCTGCTAGACAAAAAAAAAAAAAATCCGTGTTTTAACTCCAGGATCTCTCTTGTAAGGGTTTTCTGTAGCACCCGTCGCTGCAGTGTGTTTAACAGGCACTGTGATGATTTAGTCATTTTAAGGAAGAGGTGGCAGCAAACATGTTTAAAGTATACCCAGTGGACAGAGTCAGATACTCATTAACAATATCTTCAAACCATAATCAGTTAGCCTTGGAGAACATGTTTTATCTTGCTCTCAGCCAACCTTTCTCCCTGCAAGTGATTTGCACTCTTATTGAACAAAGTTGGTAGCAGAATGGATAATAACAAGTCTGAAAATGCTCTGTGGTCTTGAAAGTAAAAAAAAAAAAAACCAACTGGGCTCAGGGACAGCAAACCTGGAGTTTAGAGCAGAAAGTAAAGAACATTAAAAGGTCAGGGCTATTGAAAGTTACAGCATTAAGAATATGTCATCGGATAAGGAATCTTTATTATAAGAGAAAAAGTAGGAAAATATACCTGCGGCCCCTCCATTTGCTTTCTCTAATGCAGAGCTGTGTTTAGCCTGTTTACCAATTCTTAATGGTAAAAGCTAGCACATCTCAATTATTACCGTGGGGAAGCAAGGATTAGAGGAAAATATAATACACGGTGCCAACGTCTGCTGCTGTCATAATCACAGCATCGCTACTACTTGGCTGTAATATTTTTGGCTTTGATAATGTTGTAAGATATTTGCAGAAAGAAGACAGAGGAGTAAGTGCAGATCAACAGCATGAGCAGTTACTGACCTCGTGAAATAGGCATATGGTTGGTGGCTGCTTCTACTTTATAAACCCTCTTTTGGCTTGCACTCCTGCACTCTTGTGCTTTTCATGAGAGAATTAAATTTTGGTATGTTTCAGCATTATTTCTTTTTATAATTACCTTTTCTAGGTCTAGCATCAAAATGGCTCATTAAAGTGGTGAGTTCTCTCTTAAATTATGTGCTGTAAGGTGCCGTGATACAAGGGAATCTTGTGTGGATATGCAGCTAGTGGGGTGGGTACCGGGGCTGTATCTCTACAGCTTGCTTGGCACTTCACGCGGGGTAGATGGCCGCTTGTTTCATTTTCCAGGCGGTGTGCATCAGGCAGAATTGTTCTTCAGTCTCATTACAAAGTTGTAAAGCTAATCTAAAAGGAACCGCCTTGATCTCCTTTCCTCCCCTGATGTGTTCGGTGCACAGTTGGTGTTTGTTTAGTTATAGTTACTCATTTACATGTTTTAATAACATGCTAACCATCTAATTTATATCTGAATTTATTAGATGTAATAGGCTTTACATGGAAAATTTTGTACAGCCACCACTGGATGTTTCTCTTTCCTTAGCGTTATAATTTAACTCCAGCGTATTGTTACATTTTCATGAGAAACCTAATGATAGCACAACACATTCTTAAAAAAAAAAAAAAATCCCTGATTTTGCTCTTTAAAATTTGTATTTTAAGAGTTCTTTTTTCCCACTTTAAATAACGAACAGTAAATGAGGGCATATCCATCTTTCTCTGGTGATGTTCAGTTGGCATGCTTATCAAGTTAGCTTTAAAGATGGTTTGTGACAGAGCATGAATTAGAGTCCAGCTTAGTAAGTAGGATGTGAATTTGTGCTCATAAACTGTTACTGAGGGATAAAAACTCTCTGGAGTGGAGTTGCACTATCTGTGAGTGAAAACTAAAGAGTTTCCTGTAGGATATACTTGGATTTCACCAAAGGAAGGCTGACTTAGGGCAACTTAAAGGCGAGATGTAAACACACTGTGCTTGAAGCGCATCGTGGGCATTCCTTCCTGCGTCGCTTTAGGTGTAGAATGGTGTGTTGGTGTGTGGGGGGGTTTTGGTTTGTTTTATTTTTAATCTAAATCTGGCAGCTCAGCGCTAACTTTGCTGCCGTGGAAGAGAAGAACCCCTTATGGGGAAGGGGCTGCCTATGGCCAAGCTGCAGCCCCTCTATGACTTCAGCAGTGGTTAACTGGAAATTGGATGGAGTTGTGTGTGGTTCTTGACTATGTTGTTTATGTGAAATTTAACAGCCCTTAGTTAACATGTAGCAGTACTGCACTTGACCTATTTTTTTTTTCTTTCCTAAAGAGTATCAAACACTGCTCTTTAATTTGGTGTGAGCACCTTTAAAAATACTGAGCTGATACTACACCCTTTAACTAGTATTGTTGAAATGTCAGCTTTGATTGACATGCCTAGTTTTGTTCTGTGTCTGAGTTTGAACTGAAGCATGACAGTTATTGACTCTAGTATGACTTAGCTCTCTCTTCAATCCCGAGCTTTAGGTATTCATGTTAATTAAAATGCATAGTAATGACAAACTGGTGAATAGTTACAATGTAAAATGTCAATTATCCTATTTTTGAATGCGTTTGAAGTAATAAACGGATTCATCAAGCCACAAGTCTCCAACTAAACAGATGTCTGTGATGGAAACGGATGGGAAGCGTTGGTGCCGTAAGTCCTACAGACGTGTGTCGAGCCTCTGACGATCTCTGTGTGCCCTGGCTGTTAAGTCTGCTCGGGCGTCAGCCTTGGCGGCGGCGGCAGTGGCTTTGGCCGTGCCCGTGCTGCGCTGCGTGGTGTCAGCAGGCGGCTGCTCTTCGGGGCAGAGCGCGGAAGGACCTGCTGCTTCCGCGCTTGAGGCTGCTCCTGGGCTGCAGAGGGGCACAGGAGCCAGCTGTTAGTTGTAACTTCAGGCCCCCAGGTAGTAACAGCAAATTTGAGGTTTGTGGGGTTTTAGGGTTTTTTTTTTTTTTTGCTTTTAACTATTGTTCTGTCTAAAGTACTAGGTAGTGCTAATGATGGTTTCTTTTTTTCACGGTCAAAAGAACTGAAGTGTTTTTAATATGGCCAAGATGAAAACGAGTAACTGCAGGAGTGAGTTTTGAAGTAAGGGAGTTCGCTCTTTTGGTCAGTCTCTACCAGCAGGCAGGGAGGAAACGCTCGCCCTTTGAGCAAATTGGGATACATTTACAGGCATTTGATCTCTGCTGAACTGGTGTAACCATATGAAACCTCTTCTATTATTAACTCTGTCTGCTTCAAATAATTCAGGACCAGCCATGTCAAGCCACTTTGTGATACAGCTTGCCTACAATATTAAATTTTCAGCAGCTGCATTTTAATCGCATGACAGTTCAAAAGCCTGGTGTTGGCTGGTGTTTAAGGAATCCAGATTTGACTGCTTTAGAACTACCTTGTGTTTGGAAATGCACCAGCGCATGCAGGCTGTGATCAGATAGCCTAGATGCGTTTTCTTGTCCAGCTAATAGACTCTCTAGCTCAGCGACTGAGGGCAGGCTGCCTCTCGAAAGTGCAAGAACTAAGGCAAGCATATGCATGTATATACGTGATTAATATATTAAAGTGCGGTGCTATTAATACCAGAATTCTGTGAGATTTAGGAATGGGTGAGATGATGTCAGAAGCCACTTTCGGCTAGAAATACTAGTGATTAGAAATGGGTGTTTCCACATCGATTTCTTTTTAGCAGGATTCTATTTCCAAATTGACGAATGTTTTCAAGTGTTTAATTGGTTGGCTTTCTTTTTCTCCAGAGACTTTCAGAGACACTCGTATCCATTCAGGGTTTGGAAAATGATTAGAAATACAGGGTGTAATAAAAGACTGTCGTTCTGTGAAAAACATCAGGCAGAATTTTGGCTAATGTGTTTATATGCAGACCATGCTGTAATCACGTGTAGGACTCATTAAAAGCACTACACTGGGTTTATAAAGCCCTGTCTGGTATGGTGAAGGGAAAGCACTGCAGGTGAAATAAAGAGAATTTAGTGCATGTCAGGCTGAAGAGCAGCAGCACAGTACAGAAGGAAGTAGCACTTTTTTGTTCTCTTCTGACCCCGCAACTCAGGTGTGCAGACCTGGTATCAAATCACAACTTAGGGTAGCTTCAAGGGAAATGTGGCGGTGTGCACACGCGCATCATAATCCCTTAGGCTAAAGTTAAGGCTTGGTAACATATGCACCATTTTGTCCTTAAAAATTGAAAGACATTGTGTGAGCAGTGTACCCCAGGTGCTGTTATTCTTAGTTAAATGCTCAGTTAATGATGTAGGTAGCTATGTTGTTTAGAAACCTTAGCTGTCTTTGGAGTAACAGTTGTGCATTTTACAGGGAAATCCTTGTGTAGCACTCTGAAAGTCCCTCATGTCTGCTGTTGTGCTTTGAGCAGTAGGTGGAAACACAGTTGATTCATTAATTTGCTGGTGTAGTTAAGCTGCAGTCGTGAAGAAGACGGAGGAGTTGAGAAACCAGGGGAAGATGACATCTGGCGACACTGGGAAGAGAAAGTGGAAGTGTTTGCACTCTGAGAAAAGGATCCTGCCAGGATTGTAAAATGCGCAAAGTCTAAAATATTGGTGGCTCTCAACTAATCTATAGAAACGTTCTTGATCTTTGAGTTCTGCTTCATTTGTGTGCTATGTCTCCAGTTGTCTGATACCTGAGAAAAAGCAACTGCCAGAAGTCAATGATGAAGGCAACCGAAGTTTTTCTTAGGTCTTTGAAATCTCTGCTTTGCAGTAAAGGATTCCTGCTGATTAACTCCCCCCATATAGTGTGTGAGTGTGAAGCCTATACCATGTAATTCATCTGTCCTCATCTACTTGCATGAAAAGGTTCACCATCTCTGTGAGGAGTCATAGCAAGCATAAATTTCACCCATTCCTCACATTAAATAAAAAAAAAGGGAAAAAAAAAAGAAAAAAGCTGTGTCAGACATATGAAAAGGAAAGCAGAAAAAGTCAGATTTTTTTTTTTTACTAACTGACCTTTACCAGGACTTGACAAAGTGCCCCACAGCACTCTGTGGGACATAGAAATACTGCAACGACTCCTGTGCTTCATTAAAAATGGATGAACACAACTTCTTTTACATATAAGGTCACAGTCTAGTATTCGATGAATAACTGGGACTTTACACACTTAATGCATGGAATTGGATTTCTGTTTTGCATTTACTGATACAAATGTATGTGTCCTTAAAGAATCCCTCGCCGTGTTTTTGACGGTGTAATTGAGTTGTTACTGAGCCCACAGACTGCTTGTGCCTCTGCGGTGCCAACCCTGTTCTCCTTGTTGGACCATGGCTTGATGTTACTGTGTTAGGTGACTACCAGACATAGCCCAGCTCCCCTCCAAACATTGCAGGGTGCCAGAGAATCTAACCTGTTGTGAGAGCGCTGCTTTTAACAAAGTTGTTCTTTCAGCCACCCCAGACCCCCAAAATACCCAGCAAAAAATCACAAGCCAGTAAATACGTGAGACCACAGAAGGGTGTGCTTCCATCTGTCATCTTTTTTCTGCTCCCTGAAATGTCTTTGGGCCTTAAGCAACTGGAAATTAGCAGTTTTGATCTTCAAGTATTGAGTTTTGTACTTGGCAGCTAAGCAGCACTAACTGGTACTGCACTGGTGTAGCAGGCTTTTACCTCTTATGCCTCATCGTGAAAGGAGCATCTTCCTGCTGTAGAACTACTGTTGATATAAGACTGTTATTGTTGGCCAGATGTAACGTCGAGACTTGCCAGAAAATAACAAATCTGCGGATACTCAAGTTTTAGTTTCTCAATGAAAAGGAGAGTGCGCAGTTCCAGATATCTGGGTGGCCGAATGTGTTAACTGTCTGGGCAGGCAGGAGTGGAGACACATCCGTGCACGTCCGTGCCCGCGAAAGCCTGGCTGTGCTTATCAGTGGAGGGACTTCCTCAATGTTGAGTTCAACAGTCAAAACCCCTCCAATAAGCATATTGGAGCGCAAGAGTTCTGAACCTTCTGTCCTGGAGGGATGGTCTTGGCTCGTGGTGTCAGCCATCACTTGGAGCTGGCTTTTCTTCACATCTCTCTAGTTGTTCTGACACCGAAGCCTGTGCTTGACTAGGAAGAACACAGAGCTGGAAGGCAGTTTAGCACAGCGAACAAAACACACATCGGAGTTGTAACAAAACAAAATGTTCTAGCGCTACTCTTGGCCGCCCGAATGCGGCTGAGGTCATTTATTTATGGGCAAGCTGCTTGGTTGTAAAAAAGAGAAGTGACACAAGAGGATATTGACACTGGATGTCCTTGCAATAGGTTTTCAGCTCTAGTTACGAAAATGTTGTAGGAGCTCAATGTTACTTATCGCCTGCATATTAGTAACAAAATTAATGAATTATACAGTGATAAATGATTATAAGTTTCTTCATGGAGTTTGGGAGAAATTAAAATTCCTGTGTGAATAAATTAAGGTGTTTTGGTGAGTTCTCATCTAATTAAAGACATGTAAAGAACTACACTGTATTAGTAACATGAGATGAAATCGTTTCTTTAGGTCTGAAAGCCCTTGACACTATTTAAAACCAGGCGGAGTCCCTCACCTCTGCAGATTTCAGGCCAGCATGCGATGCTTTATATTTATCACAGGATAGTTAACACAAACCCCTTGCTTAAGGGTGGTTGTTTTTTGGGGTTTGGTTAGGGTTGTTTTGGGTTTGGTTTGGTGGTTTGTTTGGTGCTTTTGGTGTGTTTTTTTTTGAGCAAAGGTACAAAGTCACCTTCTTTTCCTTTCCAGTCTTTTGAATGAAACAATTATGGACATTAGAAAGTGCAACTGAACAGTTTAACAGTTTATCTTAATGCTTGCTATCTCGGAAAAGGATTTAATCTGCTAGGGGAAAAATAACAAGTTACTTATCCTTGTGTGTTCTTGTGTACTGGCTGATCCCACCCACATTCCTTAGCAAAACGCTCTGCAATATAACGTTAACATTGGCTCTTGCTCTCCAGTTCTGCTGTTCCCTCACTGGAGTGCTGTAGCCAAACTGGGGCTGAAGATGGTTTCAAAACTGGAAACTTTCCGTGGGTGGCCTCACAGTGGAGCTCTGCAAGCGAGAGGAACCTCTCTGAGCAGACTGAGCACCAACCCACACGCCGTTATGAAGGTTTCCCAGAGTCTTCCTCCTCCCCATCACACTTCCCCCCTCCTGTCGCTGGCTCTGATCAGAGGTCATTCACGCAAGCTTTACTCATCTCTCTAAATAGTTTTTCTTTGCTCTGAACACAAAGAGATTGGGTTATAACAAAAAGCTGAATTTTATTTAATATTAAATACTTGATTGTGCTGAATCTGGCTGTGCCACTCAGGCTCACTTCAGGCAGAAGCCTTAAATGCAAAGGTAGTGGCTTGCTGTACAGGTCCTGGTTTTCATACAGGTTGTAGCATCTAATTATTGTTGTTCTGTGTTTCCAAGGGAGTCTTCACAATTACTTAAAGCAATTTAATATTTTTTTTTTCCAAATTCCTCCCTCCCCCCTTCATTTGTTTTGCTCCTGGGCTTTAGTGCTTCTCTAAATGTTGGCAGCGCGCAGCCTTCCTACGGGTGACACGAACATGGCTTGCTGTGCCTGAGAGCTGGTGGCACAGCAGGAGTCGCAGCACCGACAAGTACAAACGTGTCATCCAGGAAAGCGAAACCCTACCTGCATGCCAGGGAGAGAGCAGTTGGTTAGCAATTACTGTTTCTCTTTGTTTGCAAATCAAGCCTTTTTATAATCCCTGCCCAGAATATATCACAAGGAGTATCCTAGTTCAGTAGTTGCACGGAAATGAAATTAACATGCTTGTTTATTTTAATCCCTATTGCACTTCCAGTTTAAATCGGGAAGAAGGGGAAGACTGTTTAGAACTCAAGGTAACAACAGCTGGATCGCATTCTACCCTTTGGACAAACTAGAGTAGTCTGTACTTTGAACGTCCAGTTCTTTTGAAACTTGCATTTAGCAGCAAAAGCTGTTTAAAGACAGCATGTTTTGACAGCAGTTCACACTTCAGTTACCTCTTATTAGAGTCTAAAAGAAGAAACTTTATTTTCCTTGCAATATAGTTAACTACTTCGTCGTAATAAATCAACTAATCTCTTGTATGCGTTAAGAAATACAAATGTTAAGTTTGAGTAGCATTGCTTGTTTTTACATGAGAAATACAGATAAGGGTATAAGTGAGAAACTGTATGTAAGAAACCATTCCTTACTTGTTTCATTTCTTGTTGTCTCTAAACTGTGAAATACAAACCAAAAACTTCCTTGATCACCATGGTGTTCCTTCCCCAGTAATTTCTCCTAATAAACCTCTCTCTGCACTTACCATCTCTGAGCAAGAAATTGCTTTGAGCTGTTAATTATACGTTTTTTCTCTTTTTTTTTTTTTTTCCTCTAGTTCGCTCTCTGTCCTCTGTTGTCACTGTAGGGTAGCAAATAGTAGTTCAGATAGATGTGTATCTTCACCATTTAAAATGTTATAAGATTCAGTGTTTATCAAAAGCATCTCTTTTGGTAGGGTATGTAGTATTATTTAATGCTGGCCAGCAGACTCAGAAGGTACTGGGCAGGGAGGGGGCAGGTGGTGTGATAGCCGAAGTTCTTAAGAAACTTCCCTAAAAGAAGTGCTGTGCCCTGTTAACTCGGCCCCGTGGGGTCCTGTCACCTCGGTTTGTAACGGATGTCCTCTGCGACGTCCCGTTGACGTGGTTTACAGCCTCTAAAGCCACTGGTTAGCTCTGCCACTCATCACAGGTGACTGCCTCTGCAGGGGTAGCTGGGGACCTTCCCCGGTGCCGCAAGGTTCCCATGGGATTTTATGAAGTCGGACTCTAGATGACAGTAGCGATACAGGGGCACCTGCAGTTTGGAATGTCTTCAGCCTCTTCGGCTTGAGAATGCCTGTCAAAGCTGTTGGATATTTTGCTCCTGGCTGAATTCTCCCGGTATGTTTGTGCCACCCAGAATCTGTCTTGAACAACTATGTTTTAATTTTGCCTCCGGTGATGCAGACTTGTGTTTGTTTACTCCTCATTTATAGTGCTTCCAGTCAGTAATCTCTGCTTCTGTTCTCGTATGCAATACGGGGGGTTTTCTCCCAACCCCGCTGATGGCTTTCTCTTTGAATTTGGAAGTTGAATTCCACATGTCAGCATGCAGAGGGAGGAAAGGCCTTGCTATACTCCGTGGTTATAAAGATAACGTGCAGAGGGAGAAATTCTAGTAGAAACGTGAAAACAGGTAAGCCCGTATGGAGAGGAATCTTTGTTGTCTATTCCCGGACCAAAGTTCTGTCCTCACGGATGCCTATATGCTGCGTTGAATTTGTTGTCGCTATAATTTCTCGATGGCTTGGGCAGCAAGTCTCTAAGGAAGGTACAAAGCTGTAGGGTAAGCTTTGAATTTTCAAATTACCGAATCTGAAAGGATGGACAAAAGCACACAAGGGCTGCGCTTGATGAAGAGGGGCTTGAGTTGTGATGGCTACAGCTCATGCCCTTTTGGATTTTTGCTCAAATTGTGAAACAGCTGTAAGATTTCAGCCTTAATGTGCCATACCTGGAGAATTTCAGTCCAAAAATACAGTAGATGGTTATCCGAAACTGGTTCTAGGAATCATAAAATTCTTTCGCTCTGTCCTGACAAAAATGATAACATTTCCAGATGCGTTAGTGCTTTCTAAATTGAGATCTCAATCTAGCAATATTATGAAGATGACTTGAAAAAAAAAAAAAGATTTAGTAACAGATACATTTCCTTGGATTTATCTCTTATTTAATATTGTAGCAGCCAAGACTTTTATGTCAGAGGATCCTAAAACTAAGTTATTGTTAGAATTAATCACAAAAGAAGTTGTCATGCCTCCCAAGCACCCAGAAACAATCTGTAGCATTTCAATCTTTCTCGGGTTTAAATCTCATAAAGTTCTCAGCCATCCGTGCTTAATATCATTGAGCCCATTAGTGCTGCTGCCGTGCCGGCAGTGCCAGACAGCACTGCTATAGCTGCGTGTTACCGTTTCCCAGGGAAAGCCTATCCTGGGAATGGGAGCTGATCACTTGTTTAATGTTGTATTTGTTACGAAATATGTGCCGTACGCTCATCAGCTCTCCTGTCCAACTCTGTAGAAGCTTGTCTGTAAATTACGTGGGTTTAGTTTTCCTTTCACCTTTTGAGAGCGTAGTTTATAAGTGGGTCAGTTGTCCCTGGGGAAATTCGAACCCAAGCAAGAAGCGGCGGAAGCGGCAGGGGTTGGGCGCGGGAGGAGCTGGGAGGTCGGGGGCCCTCGGGAGGCGGCACAGGGACGGCCGTGGGGGCCGGAGAAGCGAAAGGGCAGCACAGGAATTAAGGCCCAAGGAAATGAATGGGCCAGGGGAACAGCACAGAGGGAGGGCGTCGTGCGGGGTCTTAGGGCTGTAACTCTGGCTGTTTACCCAGCAGGGGGATGCGCGGCCAAAGGAGAAATTAGCTCAGCAGTTGTTCTGTGTGTCGTTTCGTTACGATTTGCAACAGTCACTACAGAAAACCTCTTCAGCAGGTTGATTAGGATGTCAGGTGTGTAGACTCTGCCTATCTACTGGAAATCCTTCATGCAATTTTAAGCTGGGCTATTTATCTGCTGCATTGCTGTGGGCTCACTGGTCCAAAACTCCCAGGAAAGAGACGTTAGCGCTTACGCGTATTGGATTCCTGTTCCTGCGTGTTCTCCCATCCATACAGAGTGCTGCTTCCTGAGCATCTGGTGAGACTATACATTAATTCTCAGAAGCTCCATTCAAATCTAGTCCCAAAAGAACTTCTGGCTGGGTAGGTACGGCGTTCCAGAATCTATTATTCCTTCAGGTTTCTTTGTCAAAACAGGTGATGTCCTCAATAACATTAAAAATCTTTGGCAAACTTTATTATAGAATATAATGTGTGGTACACTCTCTCTTGTGTAAGACTTCCTGAGAATGGAATTACCAGGACCCCCCCCACAAACCTAACCCCTAAAATCCACAACTTCCTGAAATATCTCTCTGAAAAATTGTCTCAGTATATTTTTTTATGCTTGTATTGCTTTGTGTTTGATGTGTGTGCAGTCAGGGATCAACCCTCGTAAAAAATAATATAGAACTCCCTACAGATTTTAGATTGTACGTAGGGTGCAGAGCACCTTCTCTTTTCCACAGTCTTTGTTCTGTCAAATTTTTCCCTTTCTCTTTTTCTCCAGTGATTTTACTTTCCCTAGATCCCCGTGGATCACAACTTCAGACGCAGTCTTTCAGTGTAAGTCAGTGTTTTAGTGAGAAAATAGTGAAACCAGTGTTGCAGAGCTTACAGGAGATCACTAGCCTGACCCGCTCGCTGTAGTGAGAGTGTGAGGAGGGCTTTTTCCAGGTTTCAAAAGAAATTTCTCGTAAGGAGCAGTGTTTTACTTAATTAAGAGAATATGTTTAAAAACTAAATGTGCTTCAGAGTGCCCTGGAGAGGAGTCCGCAGAGCTGCCTGTTGGCCGTTCTCTGGCTGGATCAAAGTGGCACAGAGACCTTAGGCAGGTTTCTCCCTTTTCTCCGGTTGTTCTCTATCGGCGCAGCAGATCCGAGTCTGTTAACAGAGCCTGGGCAGCCTGTGCTGCAATGGTTGAACAGTGTCCAAAGCTGGTTTGGCAGACAACACAGAGAGAACAGGGAATTATCTGCTAGGAAACTGCAACAGCTGGCCTGAAAATGAAGAAATAAACGATAAATTAGATAAAATGAGATCCTAATTTTGTTATGGGGAGAAGAGGATCTTACTGCAGCAAAACTTGCTAAGGCCATCAGGTAACAGAGGGAATACCACCAAGAATTCCGATGGGTTAGTCACCAACGCTGTTGCTAACGCGAGACGTGGACTTGTGGCAGTGGTTTCCATCTCTCCGTACGTTCTACAGTTAAAGGGTGCGCTCTTCCCTCCTTCCAGCCAGCTTTGGTTCAGCAGACCTGAGGAGTTGCTGTGTTGATGTCGCTCTACTTGTGGCACTGTCCTCGTGTAAAGCTACTGAAATATGCGTCATACCTTACTGGAAATGTCTTGTGAATAATGGACAGATACTGTACCAGCAGCTAGTCTTTAAAATAACTTAATATGAACTGATAACATTGTGTGATGTTACTTCTGGAAATAATTGCAAGCAGCAGAAATGTTGATCAGCTAGCACTTAGCCTTTTTAGGGCTGAATTACTAAAATCATAGTGAAACTGTCGCATAAGTACACATAATAGCTAAGAATAAAAATGAGAATTATTACTTTTTAATCTGGCGAAAACGCTAGTCAAACTGGGAAACTAGCATTTCCCACGTTTTTCACTGTGATTTCAGTTTCATCTGTTTGTGGATCTGTTTTATGGGGTCCTCTGTGTGCGTGTGTGTGTGTTGCTAATTTGTAGAAGACTGAAAAATACATAATGAAAATAGGGGAACCTGTCCATGTACGTACGAATGCACCTCGGTAAGGTATTTATTAAAATTAAAGTGTGCACTGCTAGCAGAAGACAGCACAAATCTAAGCCACATTTTGGAATCTTAGAAAAGCCTGGATACATGTTCTGGGTCTTGTCTCAGCGTTTGACGTAAATCAGAACTATAAGGAACCAAAGTTTGCTGCCTTTTTTTTTTTTTGTCTCTTTAAGAAAGAGTAATCATTTTAAGTTCAAATGCAAATTCCTGTCCCTTAGATTTTAAAACTGCACCTTAGTATTGATTTTTGTTTTATTTTGCTTTATAGACTTTTAACAGACCTGGGAATACGAGCTGTTGCAGATCTTCCCCTACAGAATTAGCTATAAGGGAAATAGATTGGGTTGGGATTTTTTGTTTGCTTGATGTGGTTTGTTGCTTGGGTGTTGTTGGGGGTTTTTTTAATTATTATTTGAAATGGCACAACTGGATGTAGATCAAAATTGACATGTAAGTAATGTTGTCAGAAGTGGAGGGGTTTTTTTTTTGGGGGCAACAATCATGATGCACGGTGGAAAATGAGCTGTGGCAGGTAAGAAGTTTGTGGGTCCATTTTGAAGACCAATGCCTTGGTGAAGGCTCAGTCTGGAGACGAGCAGGCTGAGGGGGATCTCATCAATGTTCACAAATCCTTAAAGGGAGGGGGCCGGGAGGAGGGGGCCAGGCTTTTTCCAGTGGTGACCAGTGATAGGACAAGGGGCAATGGGTATAAAATCAAATATAGGAAGTTCCATCTGAACATGAGGAGGAACTTCTTGACTTTGTGGGTGGCAGAGCACTGTCACAGGCTGCCCAGAGAGGTGGTTGAGTCATTCCCAACCCGCCCGGACGCCATCCTGTGCCACCTGCTGTAGGTGGCCCTGCTCTGGCAGGGGGTTGGACCAGATGATCTCTGGAGGTCCCTGCCAACCCCTAACATTCTGGGATTCTGGGATTCTATGGAATGTTAAGTGAACTGCTCGCTGAGCCCCTCGGTGGTGGTGCTGGTTTAGCCTAAATGTGCCAGTTGGAATCTTGTAGATTTTCTGGGCTGTAGGTGGTCGTGCTAAAAAGACCGATCTTGGAGATATCAGAGGTCTGTACCTAAAATCATATACTTAACTCCGAGCTTATTTTCCTACATCACGTAGTTCCTACTTGAGAGAATGGAATTACTGTTTTCATATTTTGACAGTTATATTTAATAGTGTTCTAAAGCTTATATTTCTTACCACAAGGCTGTTTGTTTAGGGCAAACTGAAACTTCTGATTCCATATTCTGCTAAAATGATTGTGTGGGTTTAATATATGTGTAGCATATCTGGTATGTACTGTACACTTGTCTAAAATAATTGAAATGAGATTTTTTGTTGGTCTTGCAAAATTTGTCAGAGCACCTAATTTAGTTATACTTCGGTTTATTATAGGGAAGATGTTGAAAAGATTCAGATTATTATGCATAATTCGGTGGTAAAAGTAAAATAATGAAATATATATATTTCCTTGGATCCAAGCCTTTGGTTTTGCACTTGAAATGTTAAAGGAGCTATAAAACTGCTGATTTGCATCCCCAGCAATATGGAACACCTGTTTATCGGTCAAAGGTCTTTAGTCCTTTCCTGAAATTGAGAAAGTAGTTTCACAAGATGCGGGTACTATAGCACTGATCACAGCTCGAAGGCCTAGGTCAGGCTTAATTTTAAAACCGAGCCGATCCCAATCCTGAATACTAGATGAACAGGATTACGGAACATTTTTCAACACATTTCCCATTACGAGCATAGTTTGCAAGCTTAAAACTTGGACTTTGTCACTCAGTCACTTAGGAAGGTAAATTATGGGGGTTTGTGTCTGTCATATGGCAGGTACAAATCAAGGTGCTGATACGCTGAATTGTACCTTTGTGGATACAGAATATTGCCAGAGAAATACTTGGACCTTTTCCCAAAACTACTCCAGAAGACAAGTCGTAAGAGTATATTTCTTCTGGATGTTGAACTTAGAAACAGTAATGAGGAATAGCATGAATGATTAATATGGGAGAAGTGATGCGGCCTTTGAGTGTTGAATGCTCTTTCCTGACTTTTCCTCTTATGAATGTGGGTTAAAGAAAATGCTGCTAAGAAAACAAACCCGTTTGTTCTGCTCTTTTCATAGTACAGCCATCTGCTTGAAGCAAGTCAAGAATTGGGAAGAACTGCCTTTCCCTACTTTATGTAATAAAGAGAGGGCACCGGCTTTGGCACTCTCTATTTATGGCCAGTGCCTTTCCTGTAGCAGCCCTGGTTTAACCTAAGCAGAAAAGCAGATTTTTTAAATTTATTTTTTTTTCAGTGTGCCCGAGGGAGTTAGGTGCTCCGTTTCCTCTGTCTTTCGCTTGCTTGGCTTAGTGACTGAAAAGCTACATGACAAGCAGACCAATTTAGCACGGCAAATTAAAATCCCACTGGGGGTGCCAATATAAGTCTACACAAAATAAACAGAGAATACTTTCTGAAATGCTGCGAAAAGGTGTGACAAACTTCAGCCACTCGACTTCTAGTAAAGCAGCAAAGTGGCCAGAGTGCAGCGTTGTTTGGGTTGCACAGATCCTGAAATAGTCTCTTATTATCACAATGCCTTCTGTGTCATCACTTCTGTATAAATAATGCAATTTTTCATCCACACCTAGGGAAATAAGTGTTTTGCTTGTGCACTGCCAACACTGTGTCCTCCAGTACCTCCTCATTTCACGCTACCACGCGTAGAAAGTAAATTACAGCAAGGAAAGGGGGCAGCCTGGTATCCTGTGCTATAATTTGGCGATGGGCTTTTGTGTATGTGTAGACAGCTGCTGTTTATTCCTATCATGCATATTGCAGTGTTCTCAATTTTCCTCCCACACAAAGTTGTATTCTTGTATTCAGTTGAAAGGGCACTTAAAAAGCTGTATGTCACTTCACCCATGATTGCAGTCAATGTAACAAAGATTGTGTATTTTCCAGACCTGCAGTATAGCATCAAATACATTTTTAATTTAGGTTAGCAAGTACGAAGGCCAGAAGGGTGAAGAAGATCTATTATGACCTCTTCCATGACTTAGTCCGTAAGTTATCGCTGTGTGGATATCGATGCGAGTTTGCATCTCTACCTTAGGGGGGAAGAAATCATGTCTTGAAGGCGTCTAATCATCTCTCATGGTACTTTGCTCCACTGGTTCCTTGCCCTTACTTTTAAAAGCTGTGTCTTAATCCAGTTTGACTTCTGTTTGGATTCAGTATCCTGTTTTCTTCCTCTTACCTCGTTAGAAAACTCTTCTTATTGCCCATCATTTTATTCCTGGAAAAGAAGCCTCTCTACTATTTCACTGTGCGGCGCATCTCTCTGCGGAGCGGTTTGTGAAAGTCCAGGAAATGGTATTGACATGTCAGTAGGATGCTCCTCCTGATCTAATTAGCGTGTCTTCTGTCCCTCCTTCCTTTTTTCTGTGTTTAATCAGCTCAGAGGCAGCCCTGTGCAGTTCTGTAGGGGAGTTGGGCTGGATTAGACTGGGTTAACGGCGCGGTGCTGCATTGCACCGGGGCACCGAAGCGCACCCAGTCCCTCCTCCTGGGTGAGTTAAACAGACCCAGCTTGTTACCCTGACACATAAGGTTCTGGTTTTCCAGTGCTCCAATAATACTCTACCGTAATGGGTCTGTTCATTCTGGACTTTGAAAAACATGCTCAAAGGGGGTCTTAAGAACCTGGGTAGCCTGGCAGAAAGTGAAGCTAATGGGCTCCGATCTACCAACCTTGGTCTTCTGTAGCGCTACTTCCAGAAAAATGTTGTATTACTCTATATACTCTCTATAATGGGTGGCTTGGATGGGACAGGGGAGATTAACACCAAGTGATAGTCTTAATTTGCAAGTTTACCACTGAACTGCAAAAGCTTGGGCAGTAGTTGAATATTATTAGTATTATATGTTTTGCTGCGTGGCATGTGACTTTTTTATGCTAGAAAGGGTTTAGGAAATAGTTTTACTGAGTTGAACCTTGACAACTTTGTTGTGGTGACTTCCGTACTTTTTCCATTTACTGTCTTTCTGAAGTTTTCTTAACATGTGGTGTTTTCTCAGAGTACAATTTCTATTTTCCAAACCTTTTATCATCTTAGATGCTTTTCTCTGAAGTCCCTCTGATCTGCCCATCTCCTAAGCCTGCTGCTCCAAAACATGCGCGCTCTGACTGAGATCTAATGGGACTTGGATAATCGCGCTTATTTTACATACTTAGTGCTGTGACCTAAATAGCGTTCACTTTTCATGTGACAGTGTTTTATTGTTAACTTGTATTCAGTGTATTATCCAGTATGACATACAGCTCTGGCTCTGTGATGCTCCTGTATAGAGTCTATTCACAGGGAAAATCCTAATGGCCTTGTTCAATTTAAACTTGTCGCATCTTCAACCAAAGTCAGTTGATCTCAGTGGGAGTTGCCAGATTAAGACTGAACAAAGACCTCAGGATTTGGTTCCCTGTTGGTACATTTGTTTGTTCTTTTCAGCTGAAACCATTTTTCGTTTGTTTCTATTGAATCATAGTACAAATTGATTTAATTATTTTAGTCCCTCAAGGTCTTTGACATCTTGCATACTGTTTAGGTGAGATGTAGTGGCTTGCAGTTCTCTTTCCCCTCTATTTCCTCATACTTCATAATGAGCAATAGCAAGATTGCTTGCTGTATTTGCATTATAAATGCAAATTTGGGTATTTTGAAGAGCCAACTTGGTAGCCAAGCTTCATCTCTTCATCATTAACCCTTGCTGAAAAACCTAGCTTTCTCAGGGGGCTGGGAAAAAACCTTCCAAAGATATCAAACAAACAAATAAAATCCCTGTATGACACAGATGTATTTCTGGGAGGAAGAAACCCCCACCCCCAAAAAAGCCTCCAAACTGTTTTTTGGTCTTAAAGGCTCTTTACGTTTGCATGTTTAGGAACAAAGGTATTATGTGAAAGAGGTAAGGGTTGAAAAAGAATTCCTTTGTGCTTCTATTTTTGAGTAAGATGGCATATAGAATTAAGGTATATAGGGCCCCTTTCTCGTCATATTTACATGAAACTCACAAAATTTGAAGTAATTGTATTTCATAGCATACGTATGTGCATTAGTGAATCATGTTTTCAGCTGACAATACTTAAATCAATTGCAAAACATTGATATCTTGCAAAATCAGTATCTTAAAGATACTGAATCTGTATCTTTAAGAAGTAAAATTAATTGTTTGAGTTGAGTCAATTCCTATGCAATTTATTTAGTTATTAAATAAGTTGGTGGGGGGCAGAGTAAAGGCATGTCTTAAGAATGTGTAGGTACGAGCAGCAGCTTTGTCTCTTTCCAGCATCGCTAATCACCTGCTCAAATAGGCTTTGGAGGAATAACTGTGAGGAGAAAACCATGAAACGTGTAGCTGTGCCTTCCATATTGAAATACTCTTTGGGCTGTATGTGCTTGTGGAACGGTTACCTAACGAGTGGTTTGTTACCTCCCGAAAAATTTGATTACTTACAGGATGTGTATCCCCTATCAGTGAGTTTTTCGAGAGCCACCGTGTGTGTTTGCATGCTTAGATACCCACCCTCAAGCCAGGTGCAGGATTTCCACCTGGAGGGAAGGGTGAATGACAAAGATGACTTTAAAATGTGTCCTCAGGTGTCCCACTGGCTGCTGGGGCCAGCAGCAGCAGAGCTGTGCAGTGGCATCCTTGGACTACATCTCTGAATAGGAACACTTCTATTTATCCACTGAGTTTCCACTGGCTTTCTTCTGTCTTCTAGAGCAATGCAAACACAAAAAGCATCAAATATATATGTATTCACGATACCAAAAAAATTTTAACAAACCAAAACAACCCCCAAAACCCCCTTTCAAAAGCTCTAGATAGTTTAGCTCACTTGGTACTGGTTTCTTTAACTCCAAGTCTACGTGCATAATTGTGAAGATCTGGGAAAAACTGAGGTAATTGGTCAAAGAAAGGTAGGTTGAGCTGTGGGATGAAGGACATACTGGTGTGGAAGCCTGACCTATTTGAAGGATAGCTATGCAGCTCTAGTGCTGGGGCTGTTGTCCCAGTCTCTCCCGTTACAGCAGTTCCTGTGGTGAAATATCAGCCCAGAGAAACATCAAGATTTTTATAATTTTTTTCTGCTATGGATGCACATGAATATGAAAGAAAAATGCTGAAAATTTGAAGCTTATTCTGAAGTGTTCTTTGTTACTGTCCCTTCCTTTACTGTCCCCTTTTGTTCCTCCCTACTATTCATAATTAAAAAGGGAAAAAAAAGAGGGAGGCGGAAGAAGGGGAAAAAAAAAAAAGAAATCTTTCAAAGACCTTTGGCTCTAATTAGATTTTCATTAAGGTTTTATAAAATCTATTACACAAAGCCTCATAAGAAATGGGAGCGCAATTCATGGAGATGATTAACAAATTGGCTTAATGAACTTATCTTGAACCTCTCAGACCCGCTGTGGAGTTCTTACTACCCTGAAGTGTTAGAAGGAAACACATGCAGTGTGACAGTTCAGAACAGTGTAAGAAGTAGAAAGGAGATCAGATGGGCTCAGCCTTGTTCGTACTTTTTCCAGAGTGCACATCAACAAGCCATACTGAACTGTCACTAATTTGACAGCTGTAGCAGTGAAAAGCCCCATAAAGCCAGAATAAGACACTGGGATTTGTGCCAGCTGAAGGCAGTTTTACCTTGAAAAGACTGACTCCAGGCTGTGTGATCGAACAAGGAGCCTAACATGGCTGAGCTCTTATCTTTCATTTGCATGGGAACGACAGAGAAAGCAGCTGCTTGGTCCTATTTTGCTATTTGTTTGCACTAGTGTAAATACCAGTATTGTAATGCTAGACTAATCTGCACGAGGTCTGCCAGCAGACAACCAGATCAAGAACAGAATCGATGGAACAGAAGGTACTTTCAAAAATGACAAAAATTATGTCGGAGAAGTGAATTAAGGAATTCCTTCAGTTTTCACAGCTGTAGGATGCTCAGATTGCAACTTCTAAAAAGTTTTAAGGTTACTGTGTGATTAATGCAGCCGATCTACATATGGCATCTCAAAGCATTAAAAATCCATACCACTTCTTGCTGTTAAGTAGATATAGATGGGGAAGGATCACCTAAGCTCACTTGTTCAAGGTGGTGGGTTTTGTTTCAGACTGTTGTGGGATGTTTAGGTTTGAACATCACGGTGTGAAGTGTAAAAGCACAAACGGAAGCAAACTTTCCTCCAGGAATTTGGACTTGGGTTGTCATGACAAACACCCATCAAAGTTACATTCTTCAAGAAATATTATTGAAATATAGTCATTCCAGACAGGATTACCAGATCTTTATGAGCTTGTGGTGTGGGAAATGATTGATGAAGGAAACGTAGTTACGCTTTTTTTTTTTTTTGGCATTCCTCAGCTTGCGTGTCATTTAATCTCAAGGTTGCAGTTACATCTTTCTATTTTATTTTTGTCCTTTGTAAAACAGAATCTTGCCCCATTCATTAATCACCCTGCAAGAGGAGTCGTCTCCTGTCCCTTTTAGCTGTGTGGTGGAGGTCACTGCAGCACCTGCCCGCTCTCCTGTCCCCAGGGGCTGTACTCTGCGCTGGGCCTTGCTGTGCCACAGGTAGACGTGATGCCTCGCAGAGAGGGTGGTTGAAACACATAAAGATCATGAAATCACAGAATGGTTTGGGTTGGAAGGGACCTTAAAGACCATCTCATTCCAACCCCCCTGCCCTGGGCAGGGACACTCCCACCAGACCAGGTTGCTCCAAGCCCCGTCCAACCTGGCCTTGGACACCTCCAGGGATGGGGCAGCCACAGCTTCTCTGGGCAACCCCGGCCAGGGGCTCCCCACCCTCACAGGCAGGAATTTCTTCCTAATATCTAACCTAAATCTCCCCTCTTTCAGGTTAAAAATGTTCTCCCTCATCCTGTGGCTCCACTCCCTGATCCAGAGTCCCTCCCCAGCTTTCCTGGAGCCCCTTTAGGTACTGGCAGGGGCTCTAAGGTCTCCCTGGAGCCTTCCCTTCTCCAGGCTGACCCCCCCCCAGCTCTCCCAGCCTGTCCTCCCAGCAGAGGGGCTCCAGCCCTCCCAGCATCTCCGGGGCCTCCTCTGGCCCCGCTCCAACAGGTCCTTCCCGCATGGGTGGCCCCCGAGCTGGAGGCAGCCCTGCAGGGGGGTCTGCGCCGAGCGGAGCAGAGGGGCAGAACCAGCATCGGGCATGGCCAGGCAGGGGTGCAGCTCAGAGCCCGGTCCCGGTGCGGCAAACAACTTCCCATGGATGGTCTGGCTTCAGCGGCGCTGCCCCCCTTCTCCCTTCTGCTTTCTCCTGCTGTCACTTCCTTCCGCTCCTCTTGCTAATGGAATTTGTCCTGTTGTACGTTAAGCCAAATCAGGGAGGTGACTGACTGGTAATGTTTTTCTGATGAGTTGTTTTTCTGCTGAATCATTTCCCTAACCTGGATCTCTGTGTGGCTGAGGTTTATGCCAGCACAGCCCGGTGCAGCGAGGGAGACGGGAGCGCGTGGTTGAG
This sequence comes from Chionis minor, assembly GCA_013398295.1. Lineage (NCBI taxonomy): Eukaryota > Metazoa > Chordata > Aves > Charadriiformes > Chionidae > Chionis > Chionis minor. The sequence goes on from VZSF01002828.1 coordinate 591,056, forward strand.
GAGAGACTGAGCCCTGGCAGCTATCTGGTAGCAGCACTGCGATGGAATGTTCAATTACACTCAGCTATTTTCAGCCTGAGAATTAAAATTCAGCTATTTTCCCTTACTGGGAGGGAGTAAACACCATAAACCCTCGTCTTGGCTCTGCTGAACTCCTAATTCAGCTTGCTGTACGGGATGTCGGCTGTGTCCTTTTCCCATCCATCTGTGCAGGAGCGCGCGGAGCAGCTCCCTTGCCGTTCCCCAAACTGTCATCTGCGACAGGGAATTCGGCGGAGTAAAGCGGCTCCCAGTGTAACCCTATGTCCCCACGCGAGCTCGCAGAACGGGAATCACAGTTTGTCCTTATTATTGTTGTCTCTTGCCGAGCTCAACGCGCCTCCTTTTCAGTCGTTGAAGAGGGTTTCGAATGCTTCTAAGAAGCAGAAGTTCTGAAAACCAAACTTTGGAAATGTGTGCTGAGGGGTGGCACTAGGTGGGCGGCCTGGCCTTTTAGTTGCCAGTCTGTGCGCGGGTGTACGGGATCAATGTCTGTCGCTTGTCAATACGGTACATTCCAGCCTCTTTGGGGCGTTTTGTTCCAGAGTACTTGCTCAAAATGAATCCGATAGCTGGAGCTATGCGATCTGTTTGCCTTTCCCAGCATTGCTCTGCGGCGTACAGTCGTGTTCAAATAACGTAGAGTCTTATCGCTCAGCGGTGGTGTAGTAGATAGCTTGAATATAAGTATTTTGCAAAGCCTAAATACATAGGGAAAAAAAATCTTTTCATAATGTCAAGGTCAAAAAACTACTTTGGCAGCCGTAGAGGTTTTTTTAAGAGTTGGGGCTCAAATTTTAAGAAGTAGAAAAATCTTAGGTTGCCCTTGTAACCTTTGGTTGCTTCCTGGTGCACAAATGGTGTGCTAGCTATTTTAGAACTATTTTAATTGCAGAATGACAATCTTAGATTTAAATTTTGCACTTCAGAAAGGTTAAGAAGCTGCACCTGAGGGCACACGACGATTGTCACATTGGGACTTTCTTAAATGTGACTCTGCTCGAAGCAAATGTGCCTTCCTGTTAAAAGGGTGATTTGTTAGTCAAATACAGCGGGACCGTCCTGGTGCGGTCCATGTTTGGTTGTGCAGTAAACTTCAACATATACAAAGAAATGTCCCTTAAGGCTGTGTTCATTTTACTTTTAGCCTCATATTAAAGTTTTCTGAAGTTCATTACTTATTTATTAAGGGGAAGGATGAAGCTTAATTACTGGAATAAGGGATAATCTCGAGCTGCGGTTGTGTATCGCTCTCGGGGTCAGTTCTCTACTGCAGGAAGTGCCAGACCATCCGTACGGACACGCACGTGAGGGTCCGTCCTGCTTTAGCTGGCGGCAGGGCCACGTAGCTCTTCAAGTTATGGTACAAAAGTTGCCTTATTCCCATAAGGAATTGCACATCCTATTTCTGAGGATCAGTCCAAAAGGTTGGTGAAATGCATAATGCTCTTTTCATTTGCCTGAAAAATGTAAAGATTTGAATCAGCTTCAGTGAACACAGGGGAAAGTGGCAATTCTGAATGTAGGGTAAATCTTGCTCACTATGCGTATGCCAAGACTGTTACTAAAACTGGAGTAGATGGACTATGGCCTCACTGCAATCAGTCTCCAAGTCCTTAATGAATTCCCTAGGTCACGGCCAGTATTTTCTCATCTGCAGACAAAGATATACCAGGTCTGGATTGATAGAATCCAAGCGATATATTTACTGATGAGCTTTTAGTTTTGATAGCAGGACACAAAAAGTATCATTTAATACTTGCAGCTTTTTGACATTCCATCCCTTGACGCAGTCAGTATGTATGCTTGTGGATTATAATTCCAAACATCAGGGAGCAAACATTTCTTCAGGGGGAAAAAAAATAAAATTATGACAGCAGATGCAGTCAGGTACATAAATGACCACAAAAATATTACAGGTTTGGTTTTTAGGTTGTTTGCCGCCTTTTGGGGGCAAGGTGGGGGATACTTTGAGATGTTGTGTATTTATATTTTACCTACTCACAACAGAAGCCTCCTTGTATTCGTAGTTTTGTTATGTATTTTGATCTTTTGTCACCAAACTGTTCTTTAACAATAAACAGATCTTTGAAACTGTTCTCAGAGGAAATAGATGTGAAATTCTATTACCTATTTGGTGCGGTTCACTTGGAAGGACTTACTAATTAAAACCAAAGCAACTTGGGACAACTCTTCTATTGGCTATTGTGATTTTAAAACAGGCTAGTTGAATGATCTATCTTAGATCTATTTTTACACAGCTTCATCTCATTACTCTTTTACATGACATGAAATGAATTTTCTCCTTTTTTTCCCCAACATCTACGCATCTGTGAACAGCACTGTTTTTGGGGATGTGTTTCCTGCTTATTACATCCCTCTTAGTATGTTGGTTTATTTACTTCAGTCGTAGACACTAATAAAGTTCAAGTTACTGAATATTAGTAGATGGAGTAAGTCACTCCAGTACAAGAAAGCTAGTTTTGCTAGTGGAAATACTGTATGTGGATTTAACATGGTGTTATGGTTTGAGAAAACCCATAACAACTTATTGTCGTTTAGACAGTTATTCCCTCACCCGATGACCCTTCGCCACCCAGGAAGGGGAATCGGGAAGAAAACAAGAAAACCCAGGGGCTGAGAGAGAAACAGATTTAATAGGATAGAACTGGATAATTAACAGTACTAACCCAAAGGAACCCATATGGATCCCGATACCCATAGACACCGTACCAGGGTTATACTCAGCCAACTCTATCCGTAGGCAGCCGTGCGCTCCCAGCAGTGGACAGGAAATGTGGGACACTGCGAGCGCTGCGGCTTCGGGAGGAAGGGAAGGGCTCAGGGATCCGGCACCGGGGCAAGAATCCTCTGGATCGCCGTCACCAAGGGGGAGAGCGAGCAAGGGGGAACCAACTTCACAGCAAACTTTCTAATTTCTATTGAATGTGACATTCATGGAGTGAAATAATCCTGTTGGCAGCTGGGGTCAAGTGCCCGGGTCTCGCTCCTCCTCATCCCTGCACCGGGCCAGCTCCAAAAGACTGAGACCTTGAAACCCCCACACCAGAGCTGGCTAGAAAGTAAATACCTTCACTAGAATCTTCCAAAAATTGAGCTTTCCCAAGCATTAGGAAAGAAATTAGTCCTGTGTTGCTCAAACCAAGACACGTGGTTTATTGCACAGCCTACATAGTAAATGCTTTTATCTTAATTCTGCTCGTAGCTTCTCTTTCCCGAGAGCAGTAATTGTGGATTCCTAAGTATATATGTCAAAACTCTCATCAACTTCAGTGGTGCAGCATCAGTCATCGGAGTTTATACCCAAGAATTTCCTGATATTTAGATACTTCCTTTCAATAAAGAATTGTCACCGGTGTCTTTTACCTGAAATCCCATTCTAGATTGTCCTGTTCTCCGTAGAAAAACCCAAAGGAGGACATTGCTTGTGCCCCCTCAGGGAATTAACGTGCCCCCCTGCCACTGCTCTGTGACAAGTACAAATTGCAGACAGGGCTGGGGCTGCTGCTCTGTCTCTTCCAGACATCTAAACTGTGGTTCTTTGTTGTTCCCAAGAAGTGGTTTTATGCAGCTGTCAGACTGTACTTCAAAGGATTTTTCTAAATTTACTCCTGAAAGAACTGAACTGCCCCAATATGCTGCTTTGCTGTCTGGAGGAAGAACGAGGAATTTTTTCTCCGCAGAGGCCACAGTGTGTATCTGGTGCCGTCGTGTCCCACCGGGCCATGGGATGGGCAGCTGTGGGGTGCTTCTGGCCAGGGTTGCTAATAGTGGATGGTGAGGAGGAGGACATAAGCAAAACAGAAAAGAAAATTTATTTCAGCTTCTTAACTTACAAATGTTATTTTACATGCAGGTTTTGTAACGGCATTTCCTTTGGGACCCTGCTAAGAAAAAATGGTATATTTTTCTAAAAGCGATTCAGATGACTTCATTTCAAAGTTGCAAAGTAAGAGCGTATTTCTTAGTGATTTATATACTGTGCCCTTGCAGTGAATGTACATCATATTTGAAGGCAAAATGAATAATTTGTAGGTCTAAAAAGAGTCAGAGTTTAGTCTTTAAAGCTTCTTCATGTTTTTAAACCCTTTTTTTCAGGGAAGCTGATTCAATACATGAGGAAAGGATAAGAGGGAGCACTGAAAACAGCTTTTCTAATTAAGTTTCTGACTTTAAAAATCTTATTTCAACAAAAATGTTAGACAACGACCATGAGAGTGGACTGAGTGTCTAAACTTGTCGCGTGTTGCCACCTACACCAGGGATTCTTCCTGCCTGACCCAGGCACCCTGTCACCTCCCACCCTCTGTTTTTTTGTTGGGGTGTGTGTGGTTTTTTTTTTTTTTCAGCCTTTTTGAAGAGTTTCAAATTCAGCATCATCAGAAAAAGCCAGCTGAGCCGCTCGTGTGCTTGAGGTAGTTGTGAAATAGGGTCATGTTTGAGAGAGGAGGATCTGAATAAAGGTTCAGTCTTACAGTCTAATGGCACTAAGGCCCACAGGTTTCTTTATGTACAAATGGCAACAAAATTGATTTCTGTTGATATAAAATGGGGATAGGTTAAAATGTGAAACTGGCTCTACGTGCTAATGTTTGTTGCCTTAGCAGTTCGACGTGGCTGGGGGTATGTGTGCGTGTATGGAGGGTTTTCTGTGGTTAACAGACTGAAGTCCTCAGTGTAGAAAGCTGTGTTGTCTCTCCTATAAGCTTGGAAAAAGTGTTTTGTTTCGGTGCAAGCTGACTTCAGTGCAGCAGGTATTCTGGAGAGCAGTGAAGTACCGGGCAGGGTGGGCTGTCCTTTCCGAGCGTGTCCCGTCTAGGACAGGCTGCGGTCCCAGATCAGCTACGCAAGGAAGCATGTCCGCAGCAGGATGCAGCGCGTCCCTTTTGGCAGTTGCACATGACGTAATTTATTACTCCTTTTCGTGCCCATCATATCTGAAGTTCATTCCGGGGAATTAAATGGCAGTTGAAAAGGCTCCACTCTGGAGAAGCTGGAGGAGCAAGCTGTAAAAGCTGTGAAGAGGCAAGAAGTCGTCGTGAAGTGAGAGGCGCCGCTTCACGTGAGGTACTGTCGCACTCAGCAGCTCGCGGAGGGTTAGGACGTGTTCCCTGCTGTTGGCAAAAGCGTTTCGTTTAGATCAGTCTCTGAAGCAGAGCCGTGCTTGGCTGCCCTTCTGCAGCGTGCGGTGTCGGAGCGGCGTGCTGAGTCGCCCTTGCCCATGGCTGAGGTTACCCTCGCCGTGCCCCGTGTGCTCCCGCAGCACGGGCTGGGGCTGCGGCTCCGCACTCCGGCTCTGCTGCTTGCGGCCAGGTGGGTGGGAGCCGGAGCACGACGGCTGTGTTTGTCTTATAAATCCTGCCTGTATTGAGATGCTGAAGGCTCCAGGGTCCCAGTTCCTGACAGGAGTAGCAGCTCAAGGCCTTTCTCTCTTCATTTTAATCTTCCAGGTAGTGCAGTGTGGTGTTCGGGGCTGAGGAAGATATTTTTGTGTGAGGGTTGTGGATTTCTTTTCTTTTTTTGAAAGGCAATCTCCTAGACATAGTTCAGAACACGTACAAACTGAAATTTGAGAGGGGTGGAAGTCGTATTTCAATATAGCAAAAGCAGGACTGTTTGTGCTAGAGATCTCAAAAACTCTCAAGTTGGCTTTGCCATTGAAATGCCTTTGCTCTGTGGAATCGTGCTCTTAGTTAAACTTCTGTACTCTCTGTTGGAGGACTGGAAATAAAGCTAGCTGGTTTGGTAAAAAGAAAAAAAAAAGGGGGAAAAAACCCACCAACCCTAATTGTGTCAGAAGTTTTTTGATATCCAGATTCTAATTTCCATTCATCTCAAAATCCCACCCTCACCTCATGCGTTTCTGTGATTTCTGCGTGTTGCCCTTTAGAGAGCTTTCTGAGTGTTGCTCGTGGGAGCGCAGCGTTCCGAGCCTGGTTCCTGCCTGCGATGGCACCCGGCCTGCACGGGCTGGGAGTTGACCAGGAATGTGACTACCTGGAGTGCTCCCCAGGGACTCTGCTCTCAAAAACAGTCCTCAGCAGCCCGGGAACAGCTGCTTCCAATTACTCCTGTTTTCTTGGGTAATAATTAAATTGAATTTCTCATAAGCTTCTGGGACTTCTAACAGTTCTAACATTTTGCATGTACCTGTTGTTTGGTTTGGAGTGCCACAGGGTACCGCTCTTCAGGGTTAAATCACAGGAATCACACTTGGGGAGAAGCCTCTGTCTGGATTTTTCCTGCTTCTTTCAGATGGCTTGAGTTAGATTTGCTGATTTTGGGTTTGTTCCTCACTGTCTCCTTGCAGAAATGAACCGAAATTTTAGAGTAAGATATTTCCAAGAAAAATATATTGGGCTCCATAGATAAGCATCCATATTTTGATGTACGTAGATATATTTGTTGTGATGGTGGTGGTGATTTTTCTGCTGTTGTTCTGTGTGTGTTTTGTTCTGGTATTTTGTAAGGCCTTTGTTCCCTGGAAGGCTAGGAAGGAACACCTCAAAGCCTGAGCTACTGCCTTGCAATATCCCTTGCCTGTCTCTGAAGCAGCTCCCGATATTCTCTCTCCAGTCTCGGGCTGATGTCGGCTTGCTGTGCCTTCCTCGCCTTGCTGAAGCAGTAACTTTACTTTGGAGCCAGACAGCAGCAGCTCTAGTTCTAGTAAACTATTCTTTTCTTGTAATTGCTCATTTGTATTTGGGAAGCTTCTGAGATACAGCTGTTGTAATGTCTTTATGCTCATTTTTAAAAAGTCTTTTAAAACTAAGCTAATTATTTGTGCAGGAAATTCAAATAACTCAATGAAGCTGTTTACATGGAATTTGCTCGCTAACTAGGTCTCAAATGGCATTTGTGCAGTTGCTCTATACTGATTGCGTATTTGCTCTACGAAATACATATTTTCCCCATCAGTAAGGAATGTAAAAGACATGATGAAGGTACCTCCTCTCCAGTCCTGCTTGTTCTTTATTTCCAAAAGAGAAGTAGTGATTGCCTGCTAATTTCATGCGTTGGGCTTCTTTTCTCAAGAAGTTTCAGTGTTCATTAATCTGATAAATAACTAGAAGTTGCTCATGATATTTGAAAAAATAAGAACGAACTAATTGAAATTAGAGGACTTGCATTTGCTAAACCCCAGAGTTTTCTAATGGAGAGTCAGACCTCAGGGATGTCACTACCATTAGCCAACTAGCCATGGCGCTCGTTTCTTAGCTGGTGGTAATGATTGTGTCAGCTCAGTAATAAAAAGAATTCAACCAAGTTTTAATACTTCCCTCAGTTGTCTTTTTCTCTCAAACAGAAAACTAATTATGAAAATATTCTCATGGTTTAATTGTGACTGTGGATGACTGATGGAAAACATGTAATTAACTGATGCAAAAGTTGACATAAGACAGTTGACACCAATTTTTTTATACATCATTATATGAAGACATGTAGTGAAGCAATTAGTTCTTCATTAGTCCTAAGTTATTTCAAAAGCTTTGAAATACTTGTGTATTTAATTTTTAATCATCAAGGAAATGTATCTTCTAATGGTGTTAACTTCAGGGACTTAAATTAAATGCACTCCCATGAGACTCATCTCAATAAGATAAACGGCCTCCACAGCTGCTGGGCCACAGAAGCTTTCAGGAGCTTTTGGGGCTCAGCAGCGATGCCGGCTCTTCGAATTTTACTATTTTCCCCACTTCTTGGTGAGTGCAGAGTGCTAGCTGAGAAACGCTGGTATTGCACACATGGGAGAGGAGCTGCTTTTGTTCCCATAGCCGCCTTCTCTAACGCTTCCAGCTTTTTAGTGAGCGAAACCAAGAGCTGCCAGCTGGGCTTACGTGGCCAACATGGGTTTGACTTCTGCTTCGCCGTTCAGCATTAAACACAGTGCCCGAATGGAACCTGGGGGAGGACAGGCCGCTGTTGCCCTGCAGGACAGCAGGGTTTGTTCAGGTTGCCTGTGGGTTTTTTGGTCTCCAATTTGTTTTCTTGATTGCTGAGCTTTAATTTCTTTGAAGTTGTCTTCCCATCTTTCTGAAGATTTTTTTTTTTTAAAGGAATTCCTGAAAAGATTATTTTGTTTGCCGTTTGTCACCTCCTTTCCTCTTAAGGTCCTTATAAGATTTCACCCTGGGTAAGCTGGAAGCAATAAAGCAGAGTGGACGTGCATTCCTCTGTATCTTGTAGAGGATTCTGGTTCTGTGCAAAGTCTTTATAAATAAACCCTTATAACCTGTATGTATGTTGTGAAATTATGGATGTCATATATAAAAGAGCAAAACTGTGGGAAACTGTGTCATCAAATACAACCAAGCAGTAAGAGGAACCTGTTGTATACAAGCTGGAGAACTTGGGGAAGACCACTTTACAAACGTCCTTTGTTTTGGCACGGTGAGGATTTACTACGTGTTCATGAATTTGAACAGATTTCTGATTAAGTAATGAAAACCTGTCCCAGACAAAGGCCTGTTCTGCTGATCTGAACACGCCTGGAGTCTGCACGTTGACAGAGAATGCCTTTTTTGTGTATTACAAAAATCTCTTTCAATCCACTACAAGTATTAAAGCAGTGTTAGGTCATCAGCTAACATAAATTTAGATTTATTTACTTTAGTAGAGATTACAGAACACCTGGACTTTTGAATCAGACATAATACCTTTCTATTTATTTATTTTAGTAATAATAATTACTTAGTAATAAATTTTGACTTTCCCTTTAAGTTCTACTGAAATTCAGCTTTCGTTGTTGTTTACCTAGTGCTGCCAGGGGAAGAGTATTTAATTTCTAGCATGATGTTTTGTGGTGCACCTTTTCCCACCGTTTTTCCTAACCTGCAATTTTTGGTATGCTGAAATGAACAGTGTCACACAATATTCTTTCATCCCAGTGGCAATTAGTCACTGGTGTTGCCAAGATCACTGTGCAATAAAGAGCTTATAACGCAGCGTTCAGGTATTCAGAGGTAGACTCTGAGAAGGTGCTTTTGCTAGGGATGTTTATTCAACTTCTTTTGTTAGACACGAATAAAACTTTGATGTGAAAGCAGTTGTACCCAACACATGTGAAGAGCGTCGGCTAATTATTTTTTCTGATACGTTTGCACCGTTAAGACACCCTCCCAGGTACACTCAGTTGGTGGAAGGGGGACGAGGAGATAAAGGAATCGTGCCGGTCCCATTGTAAGCTGGGTGAGGCCTCCTTCCTAGACAGAATTTTCCACTCTGAAGCAGCTGGCACATCTTGAGATACACAGGGAGGAGCAGAGGTGGAGGACGTTCACAGGTGATTGTAAACTCAATAGAAGAGACTGTTATTAGTTTCTAAATGCCTTCTTTTCCCTTTAAAAAAGTTTTGAAACAGATTTAGGAGCAGTTATCTCTTATCAGGTGGTTAGACAGCTTATTTGATGTTGAGTGACAAATAGTAGCACAAAAAAGTCGAATTCGTGTGAAAATGGGTTAGCAAGAAAACAGGCCTTAAGGAGCACTATATATTAAAAAAAAAAATAGAAAAAGAAAGAGGAAAAAAAAGACTGGCTTCACTTATTTGCAATCTGAAGTCCGGGGGAGTTTAGTGTACTCAGCCCTGCTCAGGACCAGATCCTCTTTGCGTGCAAGAGACCAAATTTTCAGTCCGCAGGCTCGTGGCTGGCTTACGGGGCAAGCTGCGGGATGCTGCGCTAGCCCTCCGCCAGCTTTCCCTCTGCATGAGGGTTAAAAGAGAATTCTTTGGGAGGAAAAGGATCTTTTAATTTCTTTTTAAATTTTTTTTCTGCTCCTGTTGCCCTGGCCATCTGCGTCCTCCAACACGATAGTTACTTCGGGCTGCTTGAGATCAGGTGAGGGAAAGTGCACCATGACCCATGTGGAGCAGATTGATGAGGTAAAGGAAAGCAGCCTTAGACAGGGATGGCACTCCAGGTCTTTTTCCAGGGAAAAGTAGGTGAAGATACTTATTAATTTTCAACAGAACCTTCCTTACTGTGCTATGAAAAAATGAGTGATGCCAATGGGTCTTGTGTATTTAGTGTGCGATTGAGCGTATTCAACCCAGAGACCTCAAGCTGAACCATTTCCTGACAGCAGTTGGAGGAGCAGACACTGGCCTGGTGGAGGAGGACTGGTCTGTACGGTCCCTGCGTTTGGGATGGGTTGCTGAGGTGCTGGCTCCAGAGGGTGGAATGGTTTTTCAGCTGATCACCTGGTGCTGGGTTAGTGAAGAACAGGGTTTGCGTGGGAGGAACACGGTGTGAATTAAAGCAGAGGTGCATCAGCCAGCAGCAAAAGCTGTCAGAGTGGACGCAGTTGGTACCAGGTTTGTTTGCAGCATGCAAATTTCTAAAACTCGTTCCTCCACTTGAGCCACTTGACAGAGATGAGATAAATAATTTTGGCAATCTGATAATCAGGGCCTACAGTTTTTAATTTATCAAACAGGTGGGGAAAAAAGGAAAAACATTGAATGTTGTACCCTTGTATGACAATCAAGGTTACCAATGACACAGGCATTATTTTCCCTTTAAGCTGATAACTTCGAAGTTGAAAATGTTGAGTGTTGTATTTCACAAGATATTCAAAGCATTACAGACTTGATGTTATGGAAATGGAAAAATGTCAGTCATGCTGGTATTAGATCGGGAAACAAGAATGATAAGTAATATTAAGTGACAAACTCAGTACTTAACATCAAATACTGAAGGTTGTTTCGTTTTTAGTGTTTCTCTTATCCTGAATATTCAATTAAATTTATTATTTAAAATCAGAAATGAAACAGTGGCAGTTGTCTTTACTCTCCAATCTTTATCAGCGTCCTAGGTAATGTAAGGGGATTGAACAGTGTTAAAGATGAATGATTCGGTGTGTGCAATACTGTTCGGTAGCATTAATTTTCTCTTTTGCTCCTTTATATTGAATTTCTGTGTTGTGTTTTGTGCTGGGAAGGGTCCGCTGGAGCACTGACTGACGTCTCATAAATGCAGGATACAATTTGGTTTGGTCATGGTGATATATATCTGGAATGACGTTAAACGCGAGAGAGTTGTGCACGATTATTTGATGGGCTTCTTAAAGCTCTAGGGGGGTGGCAACCGTAGTCCTGTCCCAGACAGTATTTAAGCAGAAAGCTCAGTTTTAATATAGCAGGCTGCTGAATGGTGTCTTTAGTTTGATTGGGGTTTTTTTAATATAGTTTGGGGAAAAAAAAAAATCTTGATTTCTGATAATTTTGTTTTTAATATGGATAGCTGGTTATTTCAAAAGGTTTTTTTTATTTCCTGCTCCGTAGCAGTAACTTTATTACTGGCCGTACTGGGATCTATTAATACTTGTAACAGACTATTTGGTGGATCATTTTTTAATAAAAATGGAAATTCCTCTCTGTTGGAGATTAGGTATTTTCCTTTTCTTCCTCCTTCAAGCACAGTGTGATATAATTTGTAGCTAGACTTCTGCGCTTTACTTTTCAAACAGAGTGGTACTGGGGAATTCTTCGCTTGCAGTAGGAAGAACACTTGCTTTTGCTGGATTTGAGAATTAATTGGGGATTCTGTTAATGGTCATTTATTGGCGATGATCAACAGACTCCTGCAGATCTGAATGCGAAGCCTGTTTTCTTGAGCTCTTTAAGTGCAGCCTGTGCTCGTTTTAGCTTGGTATTTATAAAAACACCTGGGAATAAATTAAGTTATTCCCTGTAATGATTGAAACTCAAATTTACCAGGATGTTAAAGTAGAATTGTAGATTTTTTTCCCCTTGATGTTGAGAAACAGAAACTACTGAAATGTCTCGGGCTCTAAGCAAGAGAAATGGAAGTAGACCACAGAAAGTTTTCAAAGAACTATTGAAATAGATTAAAGTAAGACTCGTAAGTAAATCATCCTCCCACCTTTGTGCCCTTTTAGAATGGATCCTTTTTTCCAGTCCAGTTATTTTTGTTCACTACATCTCTGTAGTTTTCTCTTTATCCTGACCTGAGAGGGCCCCAGGAGTGGCAGTTTCTGCTTGTGCTGGAGGCTCCCGCCTGCTACGTCTGTCCCCGGTGTCACTGCTCTGCCCCGCCGGTAGCCTGCCATTGTCCTCAGAAGGAATAACTGGTCATCCCTGAGGAAAATTGACGCTAATCAAATATCTAGAAGTTAGGCTGTATGTAGAGGAAGATGTTTCCCCTTTGGCTCGCCAATCTCAAGCTTTTAAGGTGAGAGAGCAGATACACGAAGAAGCACACAAACCAATAATGCGGGTGGCGCCCATTGTATTTGTAGCATCAGTACATAATAGAAACCACTCATGGGTTTGTACACTGTCAAAATTGTGTTCCTTATTTTTTGAGGCCTGAAGATCGAATCGGACATTCTTAGCGCACCTGGAGTGCTGCTGAAACTGCGTCCAGGTGAGGGGCTGCATAGCCCCCTTCTGCTAGGAGCACCCGCGGTTATCGCTTTATCGTGGTTTGTTGCTGGCTTTGATGCCACCTTGATGCAGATATGGTGGGATCCAGGAATGCTTTCGGAATTCACTTTCGAATGTATGTTAGCAGTGGAAAAAAAAACCAAACCTGGAACATCTTGAAAGCGAAGCAAGCGCTGTCTGGCAGGCTGCGGCGTACAGCCTGCACGATGCCTGTCCTAGCAAAATTGTGGCGCCTTGCAAATGTCCAGTGAGACTTTTTGACAAATTGATTGGGAATTGGCAGGCAGACACACCCGCTAATGCTGGAGCAAAGTTTAGGATTTGTTTATATTTACCTAATCATAATTTAATTTTTCTGCTGTTAATGCTTAAAGCTAAACCAGTTTCCTACTATTCTCAAGTTCCCAGTAGTTTTAAGAAGATTTCATGAGAGTCAGTAATAGCAACAGTCAGAGGAAAACATAATGGTACTCAGCCACAAAGGCCAGACTTGGGAACAGAGTTGACACATACAAGATTTAGTAGTTTAAATTAAAAAGCTGCTTTGTCTTTGAACAGAATCTCAAGAGTTCTGAAGAAAAAATAAATATTTGTTACTAAATCCATTTTCTAATTTTCATTTACCTTTGTTACTCTGGTTCAGAGATTTCCTTAAAGCTTACTTGGCTGCTAGAATACAAAGATCCAGCTCGTGTTTGTGTTCCTATGCATCTGACTCTTTGTTTCCACAAATTGAAATGTTTTACTAATGAAGTTTCTATCTTCTTGTCAGATGTGTCCCAAGGAGAATGTCAAAGGGATGAGACTAGGGAGACAAACTATTCTATAAATAGAAAAGGCATGAAAGTCTGTAGTAGATTCTGTTCTGTCTTAAAAACAACTAAATAGAGGAAGGCAAGAAGAGAGGTACATCTCACTACTGAACTCTCAGGTTTTCCCTTCTGGTTTTAAAAAGCTAAGATTTTAATTTACTGCCCTTGTGATAATTTCAGCTCCGTGCTGAAACAAAGATTTTAAATTCTGACATGAAGAATATGCCTTTAGCCAAAGATATTTGATGAAGAATAGTGAAGGACCAAGAAAAGAAAAGAAGAAATCCTCAAATTAGGAAATCTTAGTAATATACTCAGTATTAATCCTCTGGGGATCAGAAGTAAGATTTGTGTCCGCCGTTAGCTCTGACTTGCCAGTTACTCAGCTTTCAGCTAACTTCAGATTCACAAATACTCAGCGTTCAGAGCTTTTCCACGTGTACCTGTGGAGTTTTAAGTGTAGAACTGCAAGAATGCAAGTAGTAACATAACAGCTATTTTAAATTGTTACCCATATTCATCATCCAAGAAGGCTTTTTCTTGTAAGTCTGTGAATCACGTTACATCAGTTGAGAAGACATATGCTACTTGCGTGATGTTTGGATATGTCACAAGTATTTCTTGTTCCGCATTGATTTGTTTCCATGGATTAGTGCCTAACTTTGAAATTCAAGTTAAGTGTTTACAAACAGCATTGGAAAGTTTCTCATCATTTATGTTTCCAGTGGCAATAATAACTTGGAAGAAACGGGTGATGGTTTTAATTTATTTCATTGCTTTACTAAGGAGTACCTAGCTCTGTGTCTTACAGACCTGCGCGCAGGCGTGCCTGCTGAGCGCACAGACAATACGACCTAGTCATAAACTTGTATTAATAACTGGTGATGGGGAAGTAAACAGAATGCGTTGGTTCAGCAGTAGTACTTTCCACCTATATTACTCTGTTTAAATATTTGTTGCGTAATGGCATAAATAATGGTGTATTTCAATTTGGACTGACTGATCAGTTCCAGCTCCAATTTGGCAGACCTGTTCTCATGCACTCGTACAAGTGGGAGACTGTTCAAGTAGGAGAACTGGAGCTCAGCGTACGAGATGTCTTTCATGTCAATATTCATACACTTTTTTTTATCAGAAAGGGCAGCTCAGAATTATGACTTGAATTACATACAATTCTAGGTGTCTTAAGAAGAAGAAAGCACCTTCTCTCCAGTTGGGAATCAAGTAAATGAGAGCTCAATGCTTTCAATTCACAGGTGCTTGAGGAAAGGAGGGGTGGAAAGGGATGGCGTGTCTTCAGTATGCCGGGAGGTGGGTGTAAAGGGTTTTAACTCACAGTTAGAAGAGCCACCAGTTGATCTCTTTTCCCCTGGGGCCAGCAGAAGGCATTGTTGAGGACGTGTATCAATTGTCTCAGCTTTCTGTCGGAGACTGAAGGCATGCGGTGTCACCTCAGGTGTCCTGCTCGTGGCGCAGACTACAGCACATCTTCTGTACCCAAGCTCCCAGCGGATGAAGGCGCCGTAGTGTATTTTGATACTAATATGAAAAAAAGAGGAGAGGAGGGAGGTGGAATCTAATTCTAAATTAATAAAAGTTGTCAAAACTTGCTACAGTAGTGGAAGGATAAAATTTTCACCTCTCAGTATTCGTACTTGCTTTCCCTGCGGAAGGGAGCGCCTGCTGTGCGGATATAGACATGGATGGATCCAGATTGCCAGGCTACTGTGAGGATGGGATGAATGATACGTGTATACCTATACAAGCTTCTACACGTGTCTTTCTGGAAAGACCTGAACAGAAACGTGGAAAATACAATTTTTTTTCCTTAAGTTTCATATGTTTGCCTGAATAAGAGACATTTATATCAAGAATCAAGAAATTAAGCTGCAGTTTGTTTGAATCCATGTTAAATCATCCTAGTGATGATGTCGGAGGTTTCCATCATGCCAATATACATGGAAAACAGAGTTTAGAATCCATTTATGGCGTAAGATAGAAAGAATGTGGTGATTTAATGGCTATAGTAACACTAGATTCAGAGCAGAAGATTTCACTGCAGTATTATTAGTGTTGGGGAAGGACAGCCATGTCAAGCAAAAACATAAGTGAGGGTGAGAAGCAAGTGCTTAAACCCAGATTCTTTTCTTGGTTATAGCTCATTTATCTTCAATAATCTGTTGGCTCTAGATATCTTGAATGATGCCCTTATGTGGAACTTCCTTGTGGAAATGAAAACTGTCCAGAACAGAGAACCTTGGTGGTTTAGGCGTATTGTTTTGTGGGGGGTTTTGTTTTGCTTTTGTGTTGTTTTTTCTTGGCATATTAATTAGCTGAATGTCAAACTGGGTAGAAGACGCTTTTTCATACTGCATAGTGGTAAAACATCTCGAGTAGAAAACTTTTCTGAATATGAGGTTTTTAGAGATCCATCTAAATGGTTTTTGTTGTTTTGGTGTGAATGATGTTTCTTAATTATCGCCATGATTTGGATTCTCTTCTTTAATGGTGCAGGGTGTCCCTAGTTTTTATAGCGACTGAAAAAAATTACAGCTAGATCAGGCCGTCTTTAATCTTCAGTAATTAAATTATGAATCGATTTCACAACAAAAGATTAAGATGCTTAGATGTCTTCTAGAATAAATTGATAATTCATATCTGTGAATACTTAACACTAAGAAGACATTGCTTTTTTTCTTATCTTTCAAGGAAAAAAGTATAGGTTACTGTGGAAGGGAGTTTAAATGAGTATATTCTTTTCACACTGAAACAATTTCACGAATAGTATAGTGACTGAAAGTATTAAGCACACTTAAATTCGTATGTAGAAATATGACAAATGAGTATGATTCCATTTATTCTATAGGGGGGGTTTACTTGAGCTAAGTGAACAAAAGCCTCAGTGAGCCAAGTTCCATTGAGATTAAAATAGGTCTAAGTTCAAACAGAACGTAGCCTGAGCTGAAAAACAAGCTGGTTTATGATTTGTAAAGCTGCATGACAATATTTTCCTCTCCCGAGTAGGCTGCTTCTCCCTAGATGTTGGGGTTTTATTGTTCTCCTTTGCATGCCCAGTCTCCAATGCCCCTTCCTTCACCTCCCATGAAGAGTTTTTCTTTAAGAAAACTAATTGGAGTACATTTTGTGTTACTTAGGCACAGTAAAAGTGAAAAACCTGTCCAAGCATACCTGCCTCAAGTCAAGCAATTGATTTATTATCATAGTCTCTCTCTGTTCTCATTAGAAAAGAAACCATAGCAGGGCTCCAAAAACCAAGGCCAGGTTCTTCTAACACTTAGAGTAGTATATCTCTGAATAAAATTCACTGGAGCAAAGGACAATCTAATCTGGCCTGCTCTTATGAGGAATGGCTAGTAGGGGTGAAGAAAGCCAGGGGAGAATTTCTAGACAAAACTGGAGACGTGAGAGCTAGAGGGAGTGACAAGAAAGATTTCCCTCTGTGCAGCAGGACCGGGAGGAAAATAGAAGGTTATTTTTCCAGGCATGTCTCAGACAGATTGGGTCAAAATACTCATTGGTGTAAGGCCATTAGACTACAGAAGAGTTACCCTGTGTTAAACTTGTCCTCAGTATGTCTCAGACGAGGGAAGAAGTCTAGCTTTGAAGAAAGCAAGCTCGAGATTTATTCTCTTTTAAGCATCTCCTCCTACGCTGTTGTACCTTTTTCTCTGCGTTAAAACTTTTTACCAGGAAGACCCTGGTTTTGTCAACGATCTGTCAGCCCTCCAAGATAAAAGAACAGAATTGCTGAAGGCTTTACTGAAGAGCATTGTGTAAAGCCTGAAAAGAATTGTCCACTTTTAAGCTGACCTACATTTAATTATATGGTTAGAGCTTTTAAGTGAGCGCTGGGATTTGAGATTGGATGAAGCCTGCAATTTCTGTAATAGCTTTGAGAATGTGAGCTTTGTGACCTCCTGTTTATTTAGAATTGATGTTGCATGTCTGACGCTGCCTTAACTGTACATAGCCTTGCGCAGCAGAATACACAATGACACAAAAAGCAGAAGTTGACAGTTTTAGGTAAGTTTAAGTCCTTTGCAAATGTAGTAAGTATAATATATGTGCTAATAAGAGCGCCTAGAGCTTTTATTTCATACTCTGCTTGTCGCCGCAGCAGAGCTGAGTAAGGATTGTTGAAATGCTGTGATCTTTAGACATTAGTTAGCTGGTGCTGAAAAAGCACCCGAAATGGTTCAGAAGCTGAGCTAGTGCCTGGCATTGCTCAATCTGAAGAGACCCGAAATGGGGAATCTCTGCTAGATTAATACCGGATAAGCAAGGCACTGTGGTAATGGTGCAATTTGCTAAAATGACCTGTTTTCTTGTCAAGAACTAGCCAGCTGCTTGAGGTCCTTGCATTAGAACCACCTCATTTGCTGAACCTGTTCGCCAGTGACCACTACCTTTACAGGCTGAACTAATTTAATACTTGAACGCACTGAAGCACTAAGATTCTGGATACTACACAGGCATTCCAGCTTGAGTTCCTGCCACTGAGCTAAATTGCTGTGGGAGATTGCTCCTGCTCCTGACTGTCTGTCCTGTGCTGTAGAGCAAGGGGGTTCTCCGCAAGTCGGGGGCCTTTTGCTCCCATACGGAACGGGAGAAAGACCTTCTGGCACTTGGACAGCTAGCAGGAGATAAGTAAGTCTAAGGAATTTTTAGACCCACAAAAATTTCCCTTTCCCTGCTGGTTACGTGCATGGATCCCAGCTTGAAAATTACCTGGCAGGTACGCAAAGCACTGAAAGCAAAATCTTTTGGCTATTAATAGTTTGCTTCTGCGTTTAATTCTCTTTTCTCCTCTTATCACCAAAGCACGCGGTGCTGTCAGGCAAAACAAATACTTATTTTCAAGAACAGGAGTAGTTTTCCAAACGTTCATGAATAGTCTCAGTATTGTTTGCTTCACTTAACTGGGGAATGAAAAACTCAATGTGGGAGAAAATATGCCTGAAATTGGGAACTAGATGCGGGACTTTAACTTCTCATTGCCTGATAGCAAGTTCAGTGCTTCATATCAGCTTCTTATTGGCAAAGGAACTCTGAATTTGTATTTAAGGATACAGCCAGCTTAAAACACTCAAATTGAAATTGTTTGACAGTGAACAATCGTTCTTTGAGCAAACCTGTGCACAGACGAGTTCCCTCAGTTCTATCAGGCCCACTAGTCGAAAATATCTAGTTAGAAAGAAGTACTCTAATTAAAAGTAGTCAACATTGTTTTGGGTATAGAAGTATTAATTACAATAGCAATCTTCTCTGGCTGGGCCACTTGCCAGTGAGACGCTGACGTGAAAGCTGGTGACTAAGCAGCGAGGTTAATATTGCAGCTTTCCCTGCTTTTCTCCTACCCCCGGGGAGGAGACGAGAAAGTTACCTGCCTGCAGGACCTTTGCAAGGAGAACTAGTCCAAAGTTAGGCCTTTTATTTTCACCATCTGAGCTGCTGTTGTCGGGAATAAATTCTCCACTTTGAGACAAACATGTAACTGAATAGTATTGACCATCTGATGTTTCTTTTTCTAATTTGGAGTTCATTGGCTATAAGAAAACTATTTTCCATTTCTGGCCTTCAAAATAAAAAGGAGGAAAAGCTAGTAGCCACATAGCTGTTGCTGAGGTTAGCATCCTACCACCTTTTGGCTTCGTTTAAATAAGAGTATTGTTCGTTATGCATGATCACTGCTGAATGCAGGGGCTCTTCTCCCCCCTCTCCCCCTTTTTTTAAAAACTGGTATTAAAATTGTATTAAAGTTGTAAAAATTGTAATTGTAAAAAAGTATTAAAATTGCAGGCCATATTATCATGAAACAGATACTTAAGAATTGGGATTGGGTTCAAAGGTAACCTCATTTTCTGAAGATTACAATCAAGTAATTCTATATAAATTCTGCTTTTAGGTGTTGTGAGTAACAATTAGTGCAGCTGTTACGTGAATTGAATTAATTCTGCCTTACACTGACTGATATTCAGGTAAACATGAACTTTGTCCTGACAGAAGTTAAAATATTTGTATTACAGGCAAAATTGTAACCAGTTAATCCTAAATGTTAGACAAACACAAAAATGCACCTTTAATCATGTCACTTTATATTAAGCAAACTAAAAAACTCAATGTTTTAGTAGAATTTCAATAAGAATTTTTGTTTCTGCTCACTACCTGAAATGATACTCTTAGAACAAAAAAAAGCCCAGTTTAAATGTGTCATTAATACCACACAGATGTGAACAAACATAAAAGGTACTGATTTATCTCTTAAATCACAGAAACATGTATCAGAATATTTAAAGTACAGAAATATTTCTGTTGCAGCGGATCATGTATATCAGAAAATCTTACTTATATCCTCCTTCTCACGTCGACAGAGAGCAGAGAGTTTAGGAAGTCGTAAGAACAGTTCTTTCTTCAAACTGCATGTAGTCGCAACGTGAAATTGCAGGTTGGACTAACAGGTAGACAAGGACTAAAAACATCTTTCTGTTTCCACCTGACTTTTCTCCCAGGTGAAGAAATATTTTCTTTATGCAACGCTAGCGCCTGTGTTCACTACAGCTAGTGCTACACGTTCCTTAATTGGGATCCCTTGTTCATGGCTAGCCCAAACAGGAAGGCTAAATTACGCAGCATCACCTCTGAACTCTACCAGCATTATTTTAGCATCCATCTGGCAATGCAGACAGAGTACTGACCTAGTTCTGCTGCAAAAAAAGCCTTTGCAAAAGTCCCTATGAAAAAAAAAAAAAAAGAACGGTCATTCTAAATGCTAGTTGAATAATGGGGAGGGAAAAGCACATTGTACAAAAACTTCTGCAGCGGGTGATTCCACAGCCACCCCCATCCCCTTTGCTCTGAAGGCGTTCATCAAGGATGTGTCAAAGAACATGACCAGGAGTAAGAGAAACCGGTTGCGCTAGCAGACTTTCAGCCTCCATTTCCTTCCTAGTCCTGTTCTCCTCGGTCAGAAGTACTTACCAAAAAAGTTCTGAGCTAACATGTTACAAAGGAAACAAATGAAAGCATGGGGCAGGTTTTAATTATTACATTAAATACAAAACCCGCCACAATTAATTCATTTAAAACACAGCTGAACTCTACAGAGGTAAAATAAAACACAAACTTAGAAATACCACTAAATCACCTAAAAAAAAAAAAATATTTTTAAACCAAAACCACCTGCTTTTTTTTAACATTACGTTTATGTTGCTCGGCTGCATACCCTCTCGCCCACCCTCTCTGTTCTGGTGTATGTATAAACCTTTAAAATAGACAACAAATATTACCATAATGACATTATTTTAATAGGGCACTCAAAAAAAAAAAAAAATCTAAATTAATACTTAGAAAGTGACACCCATGGACCATAACTAAATTTTTTCATTTTTGTTGACATGGATTTTCAATCCCCACAACTTTCTCACCGCAGAAAGAGTGATTACACTGAACTCAAACATCTGATTTAAGGCAGACTGGAGGGGAAACTACTGCTTTTGTGCCATTACCCAAACAGTTACAACGGCAGCAGAACCGGTACAGCAGTCACTGAAATTTTGCTATCATTATGTTATTTAGAGACTTCTCTGAGCAGAATGATATGACAGAGTGACTGTTGCCACCGCTGACAGAGCATCTCCAGTAAGAAGATAGCGGAAGATGGGCATAGGCACAGCGTGCGTATTACAGATAAAGACAATACAAATGCACGCTCTAATAATAACCTCGGGTAGAATTTTGTCAAATCGACTTTGTTTCTATGCATTATTTATCCACATCTACATTTCAACAAAAATGGCCTCATTCAAATTAACTGAAGCTTTCCTATGCTCTATTTGTTAGAAATCAGTATTGCACATCCCCTGGTTTATGTTATATTCCAGCCTGTATCATCACAGGTACCCAATAATTCTGAGTTGAGTTATTTAAAGTAAATAAATAGCAAATAAAGACTTCATTTACTTGTTTCAGTCATGAAATAAATGTGGGGGGTTTTGCAGAAGTCTGAGTAACTAATGTACAGCTTTTTTGGTTCTTTCCCTGCTATTATTTCTGAAGCAGTGCATTTATTTAAGATGGAGTGTTCTACAGTGTTAAAAAATAAAATGAGATAGTTCAGAAATTAAAAATTTAACTTGTGGAAGATGCTGCTATAACTAGAAGCCATGAGGATTTAATGAAGGTCCTCAAAAGTTCTTTTAGCATGACAACAGCAATTATTCCTTTTTGTCCTCACCAGTGATCTCCCCCCTTCCCTTCCACAGCGGGAGTGTGAAACAAAGCCCCCAGTCTTGTGAGCAGGCAGGAAACAAGTCCCTCTGGGTGACCTCTCCGCAGCCTTCGCACTCCCTGTGAAACTCCATCGCTTAGTCCCTCTCGCCTCCTCTCCTGCCCCACCACCGGCAAGCATTAAGGGCTCTTTCCCCACGCTTTGAGTTCCTTCGTGATAAAGCTGCAAAGTGATTTATTCCAATTTCTGACCAACTGTACCTAATGTCCCTCAAGAAGAAACTCTCAGCAACGTCCAGCATCGCTGAATTGTTTGGTTGAGTGAATTTGTTCAACTCTGGTGGCATAGGAGGGCAAAGGAGGCAGCACTGATGGAGTTTAAGGAACAGTTCTTCTAAAAGTAGAACTCCTAAACATCAAATTAAGGACAGCCATAAGTAAAAAAAAAAATAAATTCATCTTTACGGCTTTTGAAGAACCCGTATTAGAATGAAATTATTGAGACGTTGAGGTGCTGGAGCGTGTCCAGAGAAGGGCAACGGAGCTGGTGAGGGGTCTGGAGAATAAGTCTTATGAGCAGCGGCTGAGGGAGTTGGGATTGTTTAGCCTGGAGAAGAGAAGGCTGAGGGGAGACCTTCTCACTCTCTACAGCTCCCTGAAAGGAGGTTCTAGCCAGGTGGGGTCAGTCTCTTCTCCCAGGTAACAAGCGACAGGACAAGAGGAAATGGCCTCAAGTTGTGCCAGGGGAGGTTTAGGTTGGATATTAGGAAAAACTTCTTTACCAAAAGGGTTGTCAAGCATTGGCACAGGCTGCCCAGGGAGGTGGTGGAATCGCCGCCCCTGGAGGTATTTAAAAGCCGGGCAGACGTGGTGCTGAGGGACATGGGTTAGGTATTTACATTAGGTACATTCTGCGTGTGCGCGGTTTCACAATAGTGTCACAAGTGGGTTAATTGGAGGAAAACAGATTGCGGAGTTTTAAAGGTTTACGAACACACTGGAGTTCCTGGATGACTACCACACAGTGACTCCTCGTAACGCCTGCACCCGTGGAAATCCTCTGCCTGTACTTCAGACGCTCCCCTCCCTGCAGCCAACAGGCGGCCTTTACTTACTACTTTAATTCTAAGGGAGCCTTAGTCATCTCGACTGTATCAGTGTTTAGTTACCGATAGATTAAAAAAACCACTAGCAACTTGCTTTCTGTCTACACAGGGATACTTCTGCCAGTGCCTTTCAAATTGGGACATTGCATTATGTATTTCTTCCACCAGAAAATGGTACTGAGAAAGAATAGCTAGGTGTATCCTGAATTAATTTTAATTTTTTCAGTCACAGTAGAATGAAAAATTGCTTTGGTCAGATCTTTAAAAGGCTGCTATGTTTTTACTAACTTTTGCTAACGTAAAAGTGCTTTGCTTCTCCTGAACTATCATGGCCAATACCAAGCTTTGGTTTTGTGCTTTGTAACAGCTGTTTGAGTTTATTAGTAAGTCACATATCAAAACTCATATTCTGCTACTGCATGGGATATTTACCTGATGTCAGTTCTTTTCAGATTTGCTGTGGGAGCATCTGACTTCTTTGTTCACCGGGAGAGAATTCAAAGAGGAGATAAACGCTAGACAAAATATCTTAGTTATGAATTCTGGTTTAATAAATGTGCTTTCTATGGATGATTCATGGATTTTATGATTATGTTCAATTATTTTTCAACAGCTCATGCTTCATTTCATCAAGAATTTCAATCAATGCCAACTGATTAATTATCATTCTACTAGTAGCCTTTTGTCTAATAAACAGTCATAATGAGCATGTTCAGTCTTGGCATATATAAATGTCAGTGATGTACTAATAAAACATTTCTAGAATTGGATGCTGGAGGTAGTCATGCTTTAGATCTGTTTTTGAGGAGACAAAAAGCAATGTCCTACCCTTTGCTTCCCTTTTCAGTCCAAAATAGAGGCTGTAGTTGAGCAGTAAGACAGGGTCAAATTTCTTCATTCCAGAAGAATTTCATGGTGCCGTGGTGAAGTACTGTTAAGTCCATTGTCTCGCCCTTAGTTTTCGCACGACGGTTTGCACAATGCATTCTGGAAAATTTTTGGAGTGTTTTTTCCCCACACTGTGTTAAGTGTTCATGTACATTTGCCAAAAACCAAGATCTGCACAAACCAAAGGAAACCTATGACAGAATTACGTCTTTGTGTGACATAAAAGGATGACGTTAGTGCCCTTTTTATGTTTAATTACAAAGCAGCAACACATATAACCTTTCCAAACCAAGGATGGATGTTGCTGAATCACAGATAGACGTTGCAGAAACGAGAGAGCTGCCTTATGGCTTAAAAACACTCTGGTCTTATATACCTTAGAACAGATGGTTCATTTAAGTCCTGGCAGTGTAGCTTGACTAATTGCTTTAGACCTTCCATTTTTCTGCTTTATTTGGGTAAGAAGTGGGCAGCCCTGCCCGCACAGATATATGAACATATGAACTGTAAATAAAAGCAGAGTACAGAGTGTGAAACCATGTTTAATCATGTGAAGTGGTTTTCTTGAATTATCACAGAACGTATTAAGGAGAAACAATGATGGCTGTCTGGGTTTGAGCTTGGGAAACTGGTTCCTTTTCCAGCCTTGCGGCTGGGTGTGATACCAGAGGCTTCCTACCGCCTGGCGCGGGATGCTGTGGAAGCGTAGGGTGGAGATGGGGAGATAATTCCCCAGAATGTTCTCCCAGACTCCCGCGTCTTGCGACTTAGAGACTTTCTGCACTAGATTTACTGTGCACGTCTGTTTGATGGCCTTTGACAGAAGGTTCCTTTGCTAATTTAGTGGATTTTCGAGTATGTATTTTTTTGGCATTCCTAGAATCCAGGGGCAGAACGTGAAGAAGTTAAATGTCTTTATTAATGCTGAGCATAGCAGTTCTTTCTGTCGCCACTAGGCTTTCATCTGCAGGGGCAGGATCAGTGCTTCTTCAGACTAGCTGCAGCTTCACAGATCTTTGTCATGCTCATCTCCAGTTACCTGGCTTCTAGGCAGAAGATGCTTTGCTGTAAGCATGTGTCCATATATGAACATACATGCCTGCGCACACGTGCACACGCATACATACGTACACTTATGCATATAGCTGGTCCTCACGCCAAAACTCTTCCACACCTTTAGTTATTGTGCCCTTGCCTGTGCCTTTTTGTGTGTCTGGGAAATCTAGAGTCTTCTAGAGAGGCAGGAACAAAACCGTAAGCAGTATTCAGGATATGACGGCACATGGATATTTAGTAGTTTTTTCCTTAAATTTTCTAAGGTTTTGATTTATCTTTTTGTCGTTGTTGTGGAACATTGAATGGCTCTGTTTTTACCCACATGCTCATATCTTAGTATTCGTATGTAGCCCACATTTTAAGTATAAAATTAAGGGTTTTCCTCCTTTGCTTACACTTTGTATTTCATCTGCCTTTTTGTCGTGCAGTCACTAGATATTGGGAGGGCTTCCTGCAGTCTCTCCGTGCGCTGCCCTCGGTAACTGCTTAGCAGCTTCTCCAGAAGTTTGTGACCCAACCAGTCCTTTTTTCTGTTTCCTTGTGAACATTGCTGACGAGCTGTAACACTCTTCCTCCCACTGGGAAAATGCATCGCTTTATTCCTCCCCTCTGAGGACTTTCTTATCCTGTAACAATTTGTTTTCCTTTAAGAGGCTTTAGGGATGGTATGGTTGAGCATTTTGGGGAGCGTCAACTTGATCTTCCTTGTCTACATTTCACCCTTTCACAAAAGCATGTGTTGGGTGACAGCTTTGCCGTGTGACTGTAGGCATGGCCTGTTCTTTTGACTCCCGCTGTGCTGGCCACGCTGATGAATCATGTCGGTGCAGCTACTGTGATATTACAATTTATTTAAAATTGAATCACCACATGGAAGCCTCTCAAGACAAAATTAATATTTCTCCTTTTTATTACAAGGCAGGCTTACAGCAAAGGTAAACACCACTGCCCAGGGAGTTTGCTTGTTGCGTTTAGGCTCTAGTCTTTATTTTTGATTATGGAAAAATACTATTTCTGACCATGTAATGTGATCATAGACCAGTCTGAAGAGCGCCAGTTTCCTATGGTTGCTACACAAAGACGTCTGGTTAGCATTGCACCTGACCAACTTTGACTTTCCAAGTGATACACTGTGATGAAGTTAAAATCACTTTTTTCATACATCTGCAGTGAGTTGAGTTTCCCTGGTCTCTTTGTTGCACTGTTTTATTGTCGTGGTGCTGTATGAAGACCAAAGGTGCGCAAACCAAACAGGAGCTTGGTGTAGTTAAGTGGGGAGACGAGGGAGGGTTACCCTCTCGTGCATCCCTGTGTGCCCTGTGCCTTTTAAATTATAGATGCGTACTCCAAGATTTACAGTCCAATGGAGAGAGTGAGAGAAATCGGGTCCAAGATAGTCAGTAAAATGTAAAAATTAAAAATATATCATTTACTGTGAAAATCTGCGTGGAAAAAAAGCCTTTTTTGGCATAGCTGGTAAGTGTGGGTGTTACTAGCCGTGTGTTTAGTGAGTAGATCTATTTACACTGTAAATGTAATATTTCAGTCCCTCGCAACAATGCAAATAGTCTTTGAAAGGCATTTTTTATGCAGCAGGGTTTTTTAATGTTTAAGTTCTGTGCAAAGATGAAAGTGCTGTCTATTGCTTAAAAGGAAGCTAATGAGATAATATTATACGAGGCTTCCTTCCTTAGATTGTTTGTTGAATCTCTCTCTCTCTCTGTCTCTGAATATTGAGCATAAACAAGTTTAAACATAACTGTTACTGGAGTCCTACTTTCCTTTCTTGGTTAAGCAGTGGTGTTTTAGCTAGTCTATCGGTACCGCTGTGCTGAATGGAGTTCAGTGTTAGAAAAACATCAGGGTGCCTCTTGCGTGGTGCAATATACAGAAGAGGAATTCTTCCCATCGGCAGTCGATCCACACTGAGCGCAGAGAAGGAAGAACAAATATCTCTGCCTACAATCTAGTAGGGGAAGGAAAGAAGGAAGAAGGAGGAGTAAGAGTTCGATAATATCTGAAAGTATTTTCAAGGAGCGTTTAGAAGGGCTACTGCTGTGAGGTAGACTTTCCAAGATAAACATTTCATTTCAGGGTAAATCACCTTTCACAACGGATAAAAATATTAGGAACGCTGAAATGGATGGTAATGTTGGCTCTCAATTGAATTTCTGCTGTCCTCTCTATTTCTTATCACTTGTATATATTGATAAAAATACACTCGGGGTTGGTAACTGAAGCATTTAAGTATGATAAATACACTGCCTAATACCTAATAAGGATGATCTCTAGCAGATAATCTCACAATATTAGAATATATGACAATATTGTAAAACGTGAAGTTACAGTCTTACATGGCACGATAATAGTACGTCTTAATAGTGGCAGGTGCGTGATCAGGAATTCCAAAGAAATGCCTGGTGATAAACATTATTCTTGAGCTTTTATGTTTAGTGGCTTTGTCTGCAGAGCACAGTAGCAACGTGCGAGATTGAAAAGGTGTAGTTTGGATCTTCTTTTAAGAGTTCTGATGCTTGTTTGAACTTGGGTATGAGTGGTCTTGGCACCCTAATTACTTAGCTTGATGTTCCTCGCTACGCGTCTCATTCAGGCAGGGCGCTGAAACAAAGTAAGTGTCTGTAAAAATAATAAAAAAGCTGGAAGAAGGAAAGAAAAAAGTAATATAATTTTAGTACAAAACCTTAAGTTGTTATGTGAGTGTTCAAAACTATTGACATTCAGCTAATGTGGTTCCAACAAGCCTAATACACAGCCTGTTCTGACAAAAATGCCCTTTACTGAGGCTGTACATAAATTCCCATGATAAATATTTGTCTTCATCTGCTTGGGAATGAGCTTAAGATCGAACTGTTCTGGAAAACTTCAGCTGAATGGACATATTTATATGCAGATGTATTTTTAGGACCAAGCTAGGAAAACAGATTATTTCAATTTTTTTTTTCCAAATAGGTGCTCGTTGGCCTTTTCCTGAAAGCTGTTCATGTTCCTGGTTTTTTTCAGCAGAGATTTGAAACTTGCCAGAGTCTAGCTTTTGCAACTTTTATTCCCATCTACTTAAATTCGATCTTATTCCAGAATGCAGAAAAAAACTTGTGCAGAATAGACATTGTGAAATGGCTGGGTAGGCAGGCTGCTGGAAAAGAGGAGGAACTTGACAGCTGAGTCACGGGACTCCGGATTTGTGCATGTGTTTGGGGTGTTTTGGCATCGTATCTGGCTTGAGACATTTTGGGTATTACTGGCAGTATTTCTGGATCCTCTCTAGTGTAGCTGAGCTTGGGATACATGTAGTTCTACTCAGTGTGAAGTGCACAGAGCGTTCCTACGTGATGTGCTTCAGATGGAATATTCTGGTGTACGTTTTTTACTTTAATCTCTGTATACAATCTCTGTATTACCACCTTCCTGACTCTGTGTTGTTATGAAGATAAGTTATTTGGAAAACCACAAAGTGTTATAGTGATGAGGACCATTTACGAAGCAAATCTGAGTACAGTGGAATAAATAAAACCTGAGTAGGCAATAAGAAGAAATATTATAGAACAATTGTTTCTCAAAAGATAGCTAGGCATACTGTGAACCAAATTAGAAATGGTGTAGAAAAGCAGTATGTACTGAAGAAGGTACTTAAGAACCTCAACATATATGGAAGAGAACTGAGATTAAGTTTTATTGTCAACCTTAATGCCTCAGAATAATTCTTGAAAATTCAAAACACAAACTTCATGCTAAAACAACAGCCCACATGGCTTCGCCAAGGGCAAGTCAGGCCTGACCCAGCCTAGTGGCCCGCTATGATGGAGCGACTACATCAGTAGACCAGGGAATTGCTACGGATGTTGTCTGCATCACCCCTGTTGGACGAGGGGCGATGGCTTCAAAGAGGAAGAGGGGATTTAGGTTAGATCTCAGGAAGATTTTCACTTTGAGGATGATGAGGCACTGGAACAGGTTCCCCAGAGAAGCTGTGGCTGCCCCATCCCTGGAGGTGTCCAAGGCCAGGTTGGACGGGGCTTGGAGCAACCTGGTCTAGTGGGAGTGTCCCTGCCCAGGGCAGGGGGTTGGAACGAGGTGACCTTTAAGGTCCCTTCCAACCTAAACCATTCTATGATTTTTTGATCTTACTGTGTTTTAACCAGTCATACTGCAAGGCATCTCATCTACCTGTCGTGACCAAGGCAAAGCACGCCTAGATGCACCGGAGTATCCTCTCTCCTTTGGGGGGGGGTAGCTGGCTAGCTGTCCCTGCCCAGTGCAGGGGGAGATGGACGAGGGGATCCTTAAGGGTCCCTTCCAACCCACACTATTCTATGATCCTGCAATCATAAATGATATTTTGAGGAGAGAAGATTATGTACGTAAAAGCACAACAGTTTTATTTTCTAATAAGGGTTGCGCAGTGGACTATTTGTTCTTGCATTTCACATTCTGTGTCGCTAGTTGGAATAAATTGCAAGAGGCTTTTTTCTTATTCAGTAAGTTTTATGATTTATAGAAATAAGCAAGGACCCAATATACCATTTTTTCCTTCTGCTTTGTGTTCTAAATGATAGCATACTTTGTTATGGAGAAATAGTACTTCAGGAAAAACAAAATAGAAAACTTCAGCGTATTTTCTAAGTATGCCTGAAGCTTCAAAACCCAACTGTACTGTAAGGATTATACATTTATGAAGAAATTTTAAATTTGTCCAACCATTTTAAGATTCTGCAGACAGTTTTGTCATGTAATCCTCTGAGAGTTTTGTGGATCTTGAAGGGTCCTATCATGTGGCTCTTGCAGCATCATAGTCCATATTTTTATTGCGCACAATCGTGGTTATTTCTGTTGAAGATAACAATTCCCGTGGCTGTGCTTGTGTTTTGCATGGTATGGACCCAGCATTAAGATATATACTACTACTATTAAAACTGGGCTACTGCTTGAATACTTGCTCAGTCTAAGCACCTTTAACTGGATATTCCTTGTTGGTTTACAGGTCCTTAGTTTACAATCCAAAAGACATTTTCTCCTTTGTAAATGTTGTATTTCCTCATGTACAACATGGTTTTACCATCTCGGGTAGCTCTTATCAGAAAAGGAGATACGCAGATGAGTCTCTATAGATATCGTAAATAACAAAAAAAAGTTTACCTGATACATTGTGAAATTTTATTGGTATTGGCAAATGATTCGCAAGTGTATTGTACCATAAACTAACATTGTCTTACCGGCTTGTAATGAGCTGATTAGTAATGCAAAATAATTGCAGACAGAATTGATATTACCCTCCTGTGAAAAACAGCAAAATCAATACAACCCCTGCCTCTCGGGCTGTATTCAGCTTGCTTTTTTTTTTTTCTTTTTGAATTAAAATTGTAAAATTGAGTCTCCCTAACTTGTTCTTTCTCAGTAGAAGAGCATTGAATCTGCAAGGTAAAAGAGACTTAAGTGAAACTGTGGTACTTTGTGTTTTTATGACCGGGCTTGTGCACTGTATTATGTAATTCTCAGCTCTTTGTCGGGAGTTAAACTCTGCAAGTTACTTCAAGTATGGTACACGTGTAAAAATGATTATTGAAAGGTTGCAATTACATACTTTGTGGGATGTAAACCAGAATGATCTCCTCCTAATTAAGCTTTTGCCTTCTGGAGGAGCAAGAAAGAAGGGGAAAAAAGGAAAAAAAGAAAGAAAGAAAAGAAGACTGAGTTTCTTACTTAAGTGGCATTTGCTAGACAGAATCAATTGAAAATTGACTTCAAGCTCCTGTCTCAGACACATTTTAATGCATGTCTGAGTGCTTTTAAACCCCATTGACCAGCTTGTAAATGATTAAAACCCTTTCCCTGCGGCATACAGAAGGCCTTTCTATCATTATATCCCTTTGACAGTTCACAGTCGCAGTGACAGGGTGAGGGGCTTTAACCAGTTTGCAAATCGGAGGTAACCTTCTGTCCGCTGGGCTGCGACAGAATGAGGAGAATTTTGCTGATTCTAGTGTTGATGCTTGCAGAACGGTACTGGCCCATCGCCCCTGGCCCAGCGGTGCTCGTGTGAGGTGGGTCACTGAAGCACACGTGCCATAGACACGGCGCGAGAAATCTTAACGCCAAAAATCATTAATGCTGTAAGAACTCATCACCTGTAAGGAACATATTTACATCCAAACTGATAAATTTCCCTATTGCTTTAGCAACGGTGAAGGGGCCAGCACATACAGCAGGGAGAAAGAAACATCTATTTTATTTGGTTTTGGGCTTTTTTTCAATTTTTGCAAGTTTTGAAAGCGGCACTTCAATCAAATGAAACGAATCAGTAAAGGTTTTGATTTTAAGATTGCTTTTCAAGAGTTGGAATTCTTTATCCAGACAGGAGTGTTTACAAAATAATTTTCATAAAGTGTTTTAAGCCACCCAGTCACACGCGCTTTAGTTAGTTAGAAATAATATCTGCCAAGATTGGCTTCCCCAACCTAAACAGTAGGTTTTCCAGTTAACGATTTTTTTTTCCTGTTAACCTGAGGCATAATGTTTTAGCTCAAGTGAATCATTTATTTCATTATTTGTTGAATCTTTGTTGCCATTTTAAAATTGAGTCCCCTTTGGAATGGGAATGTAATTTCAAAGTGTCAGTCAAAACGCCGTTTTAAGAAATTTCCTAGACAATATTACGGGTTGCGTCTACGCCAGGGACAAGATTACAAAAGCAAGCAACCAGTCAAGAAAGATTTTAAAGTCAATAAATATTAAGAAAGCTTAAATTCTGTGGTCTGAAAGTTTTGGTACCCACGTAGATTTGTGTGTTTCCCCACTGATTTAACCCAGAAGTGGCTAGTTCACCTTAAAGGAGTTGCTTTGTGAGCAAAGATTTTTACTTTTGCCTCTTCATGGTGCTTCACTTTACTAGGGCATGTAGTGATAGGATGAGGGGGAATGGCTTTAAACTGGAAGAGGGCAGGTTTAGATGAGACATTAGGAAGAAATTTTTGACTCTGAGGGTGGTGAGGCACTGGGACAGGTTGCCCGGAGAGGTTGTTGATGCGCCATCCCTGGAGGTGTTTAAGGCCAGGCTGGAGGTGGCCTTGGCCAACCTGGTCTAGTGGGAGGTGTCCCTGCCTATGGAACTCGATGATCTGCAAGGTCCCTTCCAAGTAAACCATGCAGTGATTCCATGATTCACGAAGCAGAGTCCTTCCCTTGCGGAGATGGTGTGCGGAGTCCTTCCCTTGCGGAGATGGAGTGCAGCGTGGATCTCTCCGGTGGCTTGTGCGCTGCCCCCACCCCCTGTGGGTGCCGTCCGCACTGGGACGTGGGCAGGTGACGTTTGCCTGGAAAGAGGTTCCCATCGGAGAGGTGGGCCCAGGCGCTACCTTGGGTGCTCGGGTGACTCGATGCCTCTTTTGTGGCGCTCGGTTGTGCCTGAGCTCACCCGTGGGACGATTCCCTCTCGGGCTGGCTACACGGGTACCTTTCCTGTCCCTCATTCCGTTCTTTCTCATTTGCCGTCCCTTCCCCTTCTGCTGCCGTTCTCAGGCCAAGTACATCTCATGAAAAATACCGTTCTCCATCAGAATGTATGCAAGTCCTAGGAAAAAATATTTCAGTTTACAAAAAAAGGAATTGGAGAACAATTCCATAAACAGCAACTGTAACACTATCGCTACCGCAGACCGTTAAGAGCTCCATTTATGAGTGCAATTAAGCATATGGATAGCTTGGGTTTCGTCATCAGCCCGGAATGGGACGATGTTACTGAAGCAGATTCAATCTAAATCTGTAACAGTAAAATTGGTGGAAGATGTAACCCTTTAATATGCTTGGAAATGGGAAGTTGTTGGTGTGCTGCTTTGTTTGGCAACATTTGCTCATGAAAGGGTGCAGTTTAATGCGGCAGGAGAACCGTGGCTGACAAATACACCTGCTGGATGCGGGGTGTTCCATGCCTCCAGCTTATCAAAAGTAACTGGGGGGGAAGCGGGGCAGAGGGGACAGTGCTCTGCTTTCGCTTAAATCACTCTGAGGGGCAGAGCAGCAAAAGAAGAGAATAATTTTGTTTATGAGAAAAGCAGTCTGGGTAGGACCACACTGTTCGGAAACACTTTATACAGAAAAAAATGAATGAAGGAATTGCACCAAGAATTATTTTGTATTCTGTACGTTATCAGACATTTGTTATTGCAGGTATTAAGCTTTGGGTCCCAAGAGGAATGAATAGTTCTGTCCCCAGTTACACCCGTGCAACTGTTTGACAGCTAGGTAATTACAAACATTTTTACCTTTGCTTAAAACAGACACAACCCAACTACTGGTTGAGAAAGATATAAAACAGTATCATCCATGTGCTGCCTTCAAATATAACTAAACAAACAGTCTTTCTACTCATTAACTTAATGTACTGCTTTCTGTTTCTCTGTGTGTAGAGTTTGTGGGGTTTGAATGATAGTGCCTCATATTGGTATTATTGTTGGAGGGGGGCAGAAGAGGAATCACTAGGATTAGCATATATGGTTATAATATTTCTGTTTTCTTCTTGCTTCTCAGGCAGTAGTCATATTTAGCAACTTCTGTAACTGTAGACCAGATTGTGTCAGCGAACAAACATCTATGGGGGTGGATCTCATAAAACGTTGCTGCTTGCTGAAGGAGAAAATGAGTATAATCAACAATAGGACTGTCAAACAGTGGCATTCCCGTAGAGCCGGGGGTTCAGGGGCTATGGCAGCATCTCTCTCCCGCACTGTAAATCTAAGTCGTACTGCTTTTCAGGAGCAATATTTCCTCATCAGCACCACTGAAATATTGCATGCAAACAGACAATTTTTGTGTTTAACTTCTGCTGCGTCCTTAGACTTTTGGATCTCTACAGGCCAAAGTTCTGTATAATAAATTCCCTGATCAGTAGTTGAATTTGCGCAATTACCTCACTTCTGCTCTGGTTAATTTTATTTTTTTCCTCGTCATTTGTCTGTTTTCAATTCAAATAGAAGATCGTTCTCCTCAAATTCACGGTTCTGCCAGATCTGTGTTTGAAAGCAGGAATGGACACGTTTTACATGTCAGTTGGACCCATAGACGAAGTGAGTTTGAAAAAAACCGAGCCAGCAGCTCAGTAGTGAACCGTTACGTTTATCAGAGGAATTTTGTAAGTAAACCCAGAATAGAAAAGTAAGGTTTTAAAAAGGCAACTGGTTTCAGTGTTGCCCCTGTACTTTTGGGAGTGTCTTTGTTGAAGTCTGCAGGTAACAAGATGCCCCCCATTTTCCCCAAATTCCACATTTTTGTACTTTTTAGCTTTCAGGTGTTTACAAAATGGAAGCACGGCGTTATCGAGGCATTGAGTGAAGTTGATTCATGACAATATGTTATTTTTTCTTTGCGTCAATGAAATGATCACTTGGACTAGAGATGCACTAGCATGAAGAGTAAGTGGATGCAGTGCCCCAAAATGTGGTGAATTTGAAAATCATTCCACTTTTTGAAGTGTTTCCTTCATGAACCTTGTAAGAGCTTGTCTGCACTGGAATTATTTTAGAATAGCTAATTAAGAGAGGGAGTATTCAAAGTAAGACATGCCAAGTATGGAACTACTCTAGAGTAGCTTTTAGACTGACTCTACATCCAGCCTCAATCAGAATGAATTTTAAGCTGCAGAAAAGACAAAACCAAGTGGATTTTTCTTCCTGATTGATGTTGTCTGGAAGTCACTTATTTACTTAGTAATTTTTAATTTAACTTGATTAAGAAACTAATTTGCCCTCTGCATTAGCCAGAAGCTGTTGTAACAGTGTTCCAGGGTCTGCGCCCTTCCAACTTGTGACAAAGCTACTTTTTTCAGGTCTAAGGGTCTTCTTAACGGATTTGTGATCCTGCGGAGCTACACTGATGCCCTCCCTCTCTTTGAATAGCCCCGCTCTGCAAGGGGCTGCATTAGCTTTAATGGAACATCTTGAGGGGGAAAAAATACTGCTCAGTTTGGATAGACTGCAGGCTCTGGTCTTTCGACAGGACTAAAATGAGAAAAAGAAAATAGTAACTTTTTTGCCTTTCATGTTTCTTATCTAGCCGAGCTGAATAAAAATTGGGATTTTCGGTTGTACATGATGCTGCTGAAAAGTGAAATCTCACCATTTTATGTGTGAACATTTTTGCACACCTTCACAGTAGGGATTTTCCCTAATGCCTTTTGCATTAACAGCTGTGACAGAAACTCTGCTTCCAGCAGCTTCAAGTGGTTAAATCAATAATAGAAATAGTTTAAAAATACTAATCCAGCACTGCTATGTGAACACTCCGTGCCCAGCCTGCCGACTGTGTATGCAAACAGATAATGGTGGGCATCAATAATTTTTAATGTTGGATTTCTCCATTTCTGAAACTTTAGTAAATAGCTCTTCAGATAATTTTTCAGAGGGCAAAAGTACAGTCAGACACATGGTGTGTAACCATATGCTAACAGAAGTGATTCATTATCATTGATGAAAGGAATTCAACCAGTATGAATTGGCAGTTGATAATTTGACATATGCGGCTAGGCACTGAATGACGCGGCATTTCTTGTGTGCGAATTCTTTTCATTATACCAGAGAAATATAAGCAACTGAAATTAAGTAGGTGTGGTACTGTTGTCAGGAACTGTAGATGGAGCATAACAATTTCCCCATCTCTAGTAATTAGAAATTTGCGTTGGGATGTGATAATTGACTTCTGAAATAGGGTTAGGTTGACAGCGAATTGGGGAACATATAAAGAAGATCTAATAGTTACAGCGGCAGCCCCAGACCTGTGTCTGGTAGAAATAGTGTCGCTCTGCTGCAGGTAGTGGAGACTTTATCCGTTTGCGCTTGATGGAGAGTGGATTTGGTGGTGAAACACCTTCACGTTCAGCTTGGAGGACAGATGCTCGGGGTAACGGGCACCATGGGTTTAGTGGCCTGGGACAGACAGAGCCCGAGTCAGGCTAGACGCGCCTGCGTGGCCTGGTGGGGTGTGCTGGAGACATCCCCAAGCCACCACGCAGCTTGGGCAGGATGTGTCTGCGTTCTCGGGGTGAATGTGCTGGGTCCCAGCGGTGCTCTGTGGCGGCGGCGCGGTACTGGGGAGGAATGGTCCTGCCGTAACCCGGGCCTTCTGAGCGGCTTCTGGGCATGGAAACTGCGGGAAGAGCTTCATCAGCATTAAAATACCTTTGCCAGCGTATTGCTTCATTGGAAGGTGAACAAGCAGGCTGCCAGCCGACACCAAAGTGCACCTAATTTCTAAGCCAAGGTGTTGAGTCGTGTTTTGAAACTTTCTGCGAGTTGGCAGAGATAAAAAGTCTAACTCCCCCCTACCCATCTCCGAGTAACTCCGCTCCCCCCTCTAAAGCCGACCTGTTGTTTGTGCGTTAATTGGGTGGTCTTTACGCTTCAGTGATGGCTCTGTTCATGAGGAGGAATATACATAGGGAAAGTCTCGCGTTCTTCAGGTGGAGGGTGCTACTAACCTCCCCCTGCTGTACACTTCCTGCCTATTATTTATGATTTTAGCTTTGAAAGTAGTTTATCCCGTAATTTGACTTTGAGCATATTCAGTCCACGCTTTGATCTAGAAGATTAAGACGACTGGGGTTTTAGATGTGGTCCCGAGATGAAGATCACAGGGACTTGATGAGGGCATGGGGAATCAAAAATAATTAGAGGGAATGTTAATGTACAGTACAAAAAGGTGAACTCCTCTGCAGTAAACACCTCCCAGTAGGAAAATGAAAATGAATCTCAGTCCATGTATTCCCAGTGAATCTCCACCATATTTAAACCCTGAACGGGAGTTAGAAATGTATAATCAGACTTACACTCGAGGGATTTGAGGCGTTGGTTCATTATTCCATCCAAGGCATAGCCCAGGCTTTTTTTCACTGTGAAAACCCTTTGCATTTTCAAATAGACTAGGAGGCTAAGTCACATTTTGCCTCTGCTTGTATCACAAAAATATATTTTCATATTTATAGAAACCAACAATCGGATTCCATCAAAAGGAAGTCCATATATCATCTGCCTTTTCTATCTGTTATGTAGTCATGCGTGGCTTTCCTCTGTTCAAGGAATTAATCAAGCATGTAATAAGTAGATCACTGACACTTTAAAACTATTTTTCCTGAAATGGTTCATTGTCAGTTGACTGGAGATGACTGATTCTGGGGATTTCTTCCTGCTCTAAGTACGTCTAAAAGTGGTCCTTGACTTTGAAGTTCACAATTGCATTCCAGTTTTTGCACCAAAATCAAAGCTAAGTGATTCCTGGAAGAATGTGATACGCTCATGTGATGCCTTTTGCTGCAATATTTTATATTACCCTTGAAACAGCATTGTTAGGGAGAAACTGGGAGTTAACTCCATGTTTGAAATTTAGGCTTGACTCCGGATGTTTTCCCGTGGGGGGGTGGTGTTGTTTGGCCGAACAGTATTTCAGTTACGGGCTCTCGAACACGCGCGAGGGCGGTGGGGACGGACCGCGGCGGATGGGCAGAACAGCCAGAGCTGCGTCGGGCACCGAGTGGCACCGGTGTACTGGGAACGCTCTGGTTCCCAGTTGCGGGCGGGTGGGCAGAGGCAGCCGGGCAGTGGCCGTGCGTCCCTGGGTGTGAGCGTCCCTGCGACCCCTCAGCTGCCGTGGGCGGTTGTGCGAAGGGCTGGGCCGTTGCGAGCCGCAGAGCTGCCGCTGCCGGGCGAAGCATCGAACCGTCGCCCTGGCGTATACACGCGTCTTCGGGCGTGCTGCAGCAGATCTGCTCATCCCTGACTTTTCCTTATGTGTTTTGACAGTGCCCGGGATCGGAGAGCTCTAATACTTTGAAACTTTGTGCTCCTTGCAGAATTCAAACGTTTCCCCGTTACATCTCCAGAGCCGCGGGAGCGTGTTTGGTAACAGCGAGCAGAGGCAGGCTCGCTCCCGCAGTGCGTGCAAAGCCAGAAGGTCTGGGAGGATATTTGTTCTCATTTTTTGTGACTCGGCTTGGATCGGGATTCGGTGTTGTTCTGCCACAATGCCTGAGCTAACAAGCGTTGCTGAGAGTTAGCAATATGTCTTGAATGTGGTTCCTGCTTCAACATCACTGTACTGTTCGTAATTCCTCACAGGATGATGCTGTTACCTGTTACTGTAAGTCATGGCCGTGCTAGATGGAAGTTCAGCAACTTCTGCTGTTTTAGGGTATCTTGAGGCAAGAGAAGTTGTGTTTATCTGCTGTTAACAGCTACTACTGTTAAGTTCCTACTTTTTTCAACAACAGTAAAATTAAAACATGTCTGTGAGGGCTTGATTTTGCCTGTCAGCTTCAGACTAAAAGTAATTTCTGGTTGGTGATTTGAAAATCATTACAGAGAACAGAGCTGTATGGATTTACTCAAGCTGAGGAAGTCACCTGCAGTTCCCAGGGCAGTACGTATGATAGAAAACAAGTAAAATTAAGAGAGTATTTTGAAGGGGTGCCTCTATAATTGTTCTGCAGTTTCTTGCCATTTTATCTGTAAAATAACCTCAAGGAAAAATGACGACCCACCTGTTCTTTAGATCGGTTCTGTAGCATTAGAGTATCTAGGTCAAGCTGCAAAGCAAATGCCTTGCTTTTTATGGCAGAGAGTCATATTTCACAAACTAGAACAATATTCCTGGTGCTTATCTTTAATGTTTTATATTAATAAGGATTTTCAAGTGAATACGGGATGCAGGGAGATTAGCTTTCTATTAGAGAGTCACACTGACTGCCGTGTCACAGCTGTACGCATTAGCAGGCTGTTGGCGCGTGTTTGCTGTTGGGAGCTAAACAGTAAAATTAACGGTGCTGGTCACTACCTGCAAAAGTCTGCGTAGCTTTTAAGTGTCCAAGGCCACTGAGAATTTGGCTTTTACAGCAAGAGTTTGCATCCCGTCTTAGTCATTCACAAGGTTCACTTCTTCCTAGAGAGATCTCTCTTCCAGGAGTTAAGCTTTGCCGGCTTCTTCATTGTTTAATAAAATTCTGTCAAGTTGTGTTCCGTTCCAGTGTGACGTTATTTAAAACTTGGTGTAAGAAAAGTCTTTGTCTTGTATTTCTTTTGTCTGTTCTTCAGGAACCCCTGCTTACTTCCCTGTTTTTCCTCCTTCTAGATAGCTGCAAGAAGCATAGCAGTGGCTCCTGCGTCGTGTACGTCTTCGGTCTCTAATGGACATCTGAAATCTGTGCAAAACCACAGAGAATACTTGACTGTTGGGTGGAACTGGGTAATTTGCCCCAATGAGGCATGCTGCCCTGTTTTATGTTCTCTGGACAGTTTCCATGTGTTCAGCCTGAAATACTGAGCCTTTCCTGGCGTCCTCTGGAGAGGTTTTCTGGTGATACCCGTTTTGGGAGTTCCCATCTTAGTCAAAGTGTTGCTCTTTTCACATATCAATTAGTCTCATTCCCTTTAGCTGGGCAAGTAAATCTAAGTGAACCTGAATTACAGTTCTCAAGTGCGTACTAAATTACGACATAAATACAAGTGTATAATTAATGACAACCACTTGAACAGTATTGCGTAGGCAATTTCAGTAAAAAATGCATAAATCCAATAGAGCCTGAAATATGAACTTGAGGTATTGAATACGGCACTTGGAAGTTTTCAGAAGGCTGTATTTTTATATATATATACACTGCATTTATATGTCTGTGTATCAGCATATGCATGCTGTGTCTGTAGATACATATACACACACAGAAGAGGCTACAAATTACTGAAAATAACATTATGGAAAGATATTGAAAACAGTGCTCTTATCAGAGTGGTCTCCCCCAAAACATGCTGTACTAGGTAATACATAAACTTATTAGAAACTGTATTATAACTTTATAAGTGCTTTAATAGTATAATATTTCCCACCAACTAGTAATAATATGAGTGATTAAATTCACATTGTGATTCAAATTTGGTGCCCTATTTTATGGCTTGTTTTTATACATTTTGCTGGAACTGAAAACTGGCGAGCTCTTCTTAGCACTCTTATTTTATTTGACCTGAATAATATTCATCCATCACTTTTGTTTTTTAAAGCATTAATATCTTGCAGCAAGGTTTCAAAATGGATTAACTTCCTAATCTTTCACTCAAGGAGACTTAGGTTTGAAACTGTCACAGGTGAGAATGATAGTCAATATGTTATTTCAGGAGCCTGGCTGGTAAGGATGGGTAAATGAGATGGTGCTGTGATCCGAGCGCTTATTTTGAGAAGTTCTGTTATACAGACAATATAGGGTTGTTTTAAAAAAAAATCAAAATATAAAAAAAAAATTCCCACTAGCTATCAAAGTAAGAGCCCAAGTGGATGCCCTAGGATGTTTTGAGAGGAAAGAGGTTCAGACCTCTGCATTCCAATCCCAGTTTTGATTTTGTTGATGTTTAGGAGATATCATATACTGTACGGATGGCTTTTAAGTGCAGTGATCAATGAGGGTGTGACTAAGCCCCTAAGAGTGGAAAATACACGGAAAGCAGAAACAAAGAGCTTTACTAGCACGTTGTGCTACGCTGTGGGTGCCTCATGCTGCCGTTCCAGCAGGTCGGTGTCCGTGTTACCAGGGGCTTCGCTGGGAGCCATTAGGAGAGTTGTTTATGGTGCAGGTTGTTTGTGGAAGTTATGAGTGTGTCGGCGTAGGTGAAAGATGAAAATAAGCGTGTGTATTCAAGCGTATGATACTGTTGTAAAAGTCATAGAGGTTATTTTGCTTCTCAGGTCACTTAGTCTAGAAGAATCCAAAACTGTGGAGGGGGTTGACAGCAGAATCCTGGAAGGACTGAAATGAGACAGGGAATGCTGCAAATAGGCTGGGACTGGAGAGCAGATGCTTCTCAGAACTTAGTGTTGGTTTTGTCTACGGAATTAAGAGCTTGTAACCACATATCTCTTGTGGTCTTCATGGGGTTGGGAGGCATTTACCGATTCGTTTTTATTTCGTCTTTTCCGAATTACTGCTTCATATCTCATGCTTTCAGGAGAAACAAGCATGGAGCAGCATACCTGTTCTTCTGCATTGACTAAGCAGATAAATACAGTTATTCTCTAAGTTCATTAAATGTGTTTCCATCCTTCAGAGCATTTAGGTATGTGCTTACCACATTAGTCCCTTAAATTAAATGAATGTCGTAATAAAGGCTTTCTTGCAGACAGAGTTCAGAAAATATAAGGGATTTTAAAGTCAACAGAGATATTTAGACAAGCAATTCTTATTTATTTTATTGTAGGTTAATGATTAGATTTAATGGGAAATTGGTGTTGGTTCCTTATACGGCCTTGTAAAGGTGAGTGCAGCTTTCTTGTCCAGAATTCACCAAAATTCAACGGACTCTGAGCTTGAGGCCGAATGTGGCAGACATGGGGCCAGCGCGGAACCGGGACCCGTTGCCCCCCGCCACCTGCAGGAAGGCTGGATCGGCTCCCTCGCCTGCCCCGTCCTGCTCTTCGCAGCACTCCCTCTCTGGCTCTTGTAGAGGGGGATTTAGGAACATGGCAGTAAGTTAGCCAACCCTGCCACGGGGGTGTAAATGTAAAGCAAAGTGCTTGATGGGGCTTAATTGCTTGTTTAGCGTGTGCTTGCGTGCCTCCTTGGCCACCCTGGCGTTCCGTGAGGGAAAGGAGAATGCTCTCTAAGGCTCTTGCCATTTGAAAAAAACCAAACCAAAGCCTGCGAAACCCCCATGCAAACGTTTTCCTTGGGCTTTTACGTAATTTAATAACTTAGCATCGGGAGTGCGTTTGCTCATTTACCGCTCTTCAGGTCAAACTACTGTCGCAGTCGTGGCAAGAAAATACTGTGGAGATGGGGTGAACAGGAGTGATCTAACTGAGCAGAGGTGAAGTGGGAAAGAAAATTAAAAAAAAAAAAAAAAGACAAAGCAAGGAGCATGGAAATTAAAGAGCTCTACCTTAAATTACTACTGGAGCTGGTCGGTGAGGGCTTGCTATGACATTGCTGAGCACTTTTTTCATTTTCAAACGCACAGTCTACATTGAGAGCCTTAATGAGTCGGTTTTATCTTGAAGATCAGTGGCCAGTCTACTTTCCAAGATGCTGTATTTCTTCCACCTTTTCATTTGCTTCTGTCACGGAGAAATTGTAGCTTGTCATTGACCAAATATATATCTTTGTGAGCAGAGTGCATTAATATGCTGTAACAGTCTACTTAAAACTACGAAGTGTACCTTGTATGCCTGTGCTAGTTAATCCAAAACAAAGATTAAGTAAGGTTTTTGTATATAAGGGGAAAGCTGAATGTGAAATTAAAATGTAAATCAAAAAGTAATTGGCTTTTTGTGCATAGTTTAGATAAGATTTACTTTTGAAGAATGACTTTGTGTTTTAACACAGCAGGCCAGACACCATGTGGCACACTTGCACTTAATAATGGCAACCAATCTAGGCCATAAATATTGCAAACGATGCCATTTGAATGAGGAGCCCTATGAACCATAATAAAAACCCCTGTGATTAATTCTAAAACTGCTCTGTTCATATTAGACCTGCAGTGGCCTCCCTGATGAGATCAATACAGCGTAGCAGAGTGATTCTAATAGAAGTGTTATTATCTTTTAATCTTCAGGAGAATGCCAACTTTGAGAATTCTTCAGCATTGTGGCTGCTTATTTTCTCGGCGCAACCTTGAAGGCAGTTGTTTTCTGAAATGAAGATACATTAGAGTCTTTTCAAGGATTTATCAATAATACGACACGGTCACTGTTTGCGGAGCCAGCAGCTAAAAGGCACATTTGTATGCTGAGACTTAGAATTGGTCACCATGACCTTCCCTGTCAGCCTCGATTTTCTCAGCGGATAAATGCCCCCAGTGGATGAGGAGCAGAGGACAGGGACGGACACGGGTGGGTGGGTG